>WUAM01000179.1:33756196-33780604 GCA_024336885.1 Actenoides hombroni
GCTGCCCAGGGAGGTGGTTGAGTTGCCATCCCTGGATGTGTTTAAGCATCGCTTAGATGTGGTGTTGGGGGATATGGCCAAGGGTGAATTTGTAGAGTAAGGTTAATGGTTGGACATGATGATTCCAAGGGTCTTTTCCATTCTAAATGATTCTGTGATTCTGTGAACATAGCCTAAATCTTCTGAGTAGCTGTGGTATTACTTGATGTATAATTTGCTGTCTTGTTTTCTCGGGGTGTAGAAACACTCACCTGGTCATTCAGTAGGGCTAGAGAATTTGGAAACTGTTTATGGGATTTTAAATGACCGATGTAGGGAATGGGAGCCCCATGCTCAGTGCTCTGCATGTGGTGTCTGAGAAGCATGCCTGCTTCCAAGGGGCTCTGTCAGATGGACTGGTCATTTACAGAAGGGCAGTGGATGTGATCCTTAGACATGACAGAGTTGAGAGTAAGATGCTAATCTTCTGATACTCAATCCAGTACCATAATCACCAGTTTGGGCTTCAAAACTCTGTAGTAGAGTGCTTCTGGCCTTTTCCTTCTCGGTCAGCCCCAGCTTCTGGAGTGGGAGATGAATGATACCCAGTGAGCGCACTGTACTTGACAGAGTTCAGGGAAAGAGTCTGAGCCTAAAGCTTGGGCAACACACACAACCAGCTGCTTATGTGTCAGCTGTGCTGAATGCCTGCCTTCTCCCAAAGAAGGAGAAGAGAGGAGAAAGGACCTCATTGAGTTTTCCAACAGCTAGTGCCCGTCTGGGGGCTGACCAAGGGTATGGATTCTGTATCCCAGTGAGATGGTGCTTACCTCCATGCTCTTGGTTCCCAAGCTCATGCATTATCTGTCTGATCCTTGCAGTTCCCCCCCCCTCCTCCTACCGGCGTGCACACAGCCTGCTTCCTCACACCATTGCTGTGCCCTCCCCTGCTCCTCATGTTTGGTAAGAGGAAGTGTGCGATGCCAGATAAACACATTCCTGTTCCAAACTGCTTGGGTTTATTTTAATCTGCCTGGGCCGTTCAGCAGCCTCAGCACTCTGTTCAGCACTGAGTGTAAAGCCAACAATATATTATCAAGGAGGAGTATTTAAATGTCCTTAGCCTTGCAGCAGCTTGGTTGGATACAGGAGCTCCTCTGCCACCCTTTGCTGGGGCCACTGGCTGCCACCGTTAGCCCCCTTACACCCTTCATCTTACTTCTCACTCTTTCACTCTTCTAGAACCATATTGTATCTGTACTGAGAGATGTCAGGGAAACATATGCTCCAGCTTTTAGTACATTTGCATAATTAGAGTAATGTGTATGAATAATTTATAGCTGTATGTGGCTGTTCAGTGTGTGACGTTAGCACCCTTCGCTAGATCCTTTCCAGTGGGTGGTGCAGCTCCTGCACCAAAGCCATTGTGCCGATGCAGCGTGCAGCCCGTTGGCTGGTGCAGGAGCCCTGCTTTGAGAGAAGGGGGGTGTGTGTGTGTGTACATGTATATATATATAGATATTTAGTGGAGAAGGATGGGCTTTCACACATGCAGGCAAAGACCAGGCTAGAAGTCTCAGAGGCTAAAATGCTCTTAGACTCAAAACTTGCTCCATTTATGCAGAAGCTGTGAATGAAAATGTTCTGCAACATTTGAAAGCTGAGGCAGGGATTTTTCCAGCAGGACTCAGGTGTGACTGGTTTGTTAGTTTGTGTGCCAGGTTTATGGTTTGGTTTTTTTTAAATGACTTTTTCAGATCGTAAAACTTAGCAGCTGGCTGGTGCAGGAAGGATAAACTTGCCTGCACTGTGTTACAGAGCCCAATCTCAATTAGTTGATCAATAAATAGTAGCAAAGGATTGCCTGAGCACTGGCTCGCTATTTACCATCTCTTTAGCATGCAAGTTCTCATGTTGGAAATCCCAGAGTCCCAGGTAGGTTTTCTAAAGGAGTGATCTGAGTGGTAGAATTCTGGTATTTATGTTCCAGTTAATTTTAGCCTAAACTATATATGGTCCTTTCAAAGTGTTTGAGAGCCTTGGCTGGGAAGCACTATGTAAACTGGAATGAAGTGCAGTCATGCACACTTAGTAGCTCATTAGTGTTACCCACTGGGAAACTGAGGCAGGTGGTTAAGCTGAGCAGGTCTGCATAACAAATGTGTGGTCCAGCTTGGACTGTTCTCTGTCACATGTACAGCCGGCAGGTCCTTAGAGGGTTGTATGTGTTTAGAAGGGTAACAGGCATAGTAATAGTTCTTAAAGCCCTTGCTTTGAACCTTTTCACTTTACAGAACTACTTTGTAAAGATAACGCACTTGCTGCTAGTTGGTGAGTTAGCAAAATCCGAGGGGATTGCTGTGAGCTCTATGGAGTCGTTTCTGATTTATATCGCCGTCAGTGACAAGCTAAATGAGCCCAGCATTCGACAGACTGGTGCTCAGGTGCATGCATCTCCTGAGTGTGCTGCTCTGCACTTTGTGTCCAAAGCCATAGCTGGTGTACCAAGCCAGTCAGCAGCCATGCTTGTAAGATCCTCATGAATATTCAGTGGAACTCTGACAATAGATAGTGTTGCTATTACACAGGCCTAGGAATCCATGGGAACGATGAGGCCTTGGTCAGCATTTCTGAAAACCTCCTTCAGCCAGCTTGTCTTGCCCCTGACTGAAGGGGCCTGCGTGGTCCCCACATCTGTTCCAGTTTAAATAATTCCCTTCAGAGTGCATTTAAAAACAAAGTGAGACAAAATCTACACCAACCCTGCCAGCGTGTAGGATGAATAATTAGGTGGAGATCGTTAAAATTTGCCTCCTTAAAAACATACATAGATTATTCTTTAATGGAAAGTTAATGGTTTTATTATTCTCTCCAGATGGTTCTTTTCCTTTACATTCGCAGGGGAATTGATATAGCCTGGGATTGAGTCTTCTGTGAGCAGAGCTGATAATCAGAAATGCGACTACCACCGATCAAGATACAAAACAGTAGAAAAGATGTATGCGTATTCCATCATAGGTTCAGATTTTAAATGTTATTTATAGGCTGCACGTGCCCCCTCAACTTGAAATGCTGCAAGCTGTGGAGTTTGCATTGCTCTTCCTGGTAGGTTTGTCAGAGTCTTGGTACTGGACACTACTGAATCCTGGCTTTCTTGAGGCTGATCAGTCACTTCCAGATACTGGTTTGTGGAGGAGCCTTCAACAGCCAGTGCTGAAATACGTGGCTGCACTACAAGGTTCAGAGAATGAAACTGTCATTAGATACTTGGGATTATTGTCTAGGGGAAGCAATAAGGTGTGTTGCATCTCCTTTCTTCTGCAGGAAAGCTTGGGAAGGAGGGGAGAACATGGTGGAGGTGACTTCTCAAGGGCACAGCCGTGGTTTTTATGTTCTAGTGTGGCTTCAGCCTGGTAAATTGCAGCTGCGAGCTTGCATGTTAAGCCAGCCTATTTATTGGTTCTCATTACAACAGATCACCTCTGACATCTGATGTGAGTAACTTGAATAGGCCCCTTATTTCAAACATCCATCCACACTAACCTATTGGCCTGCAGTCATTCTGCTGGCTTTATAGGTACTTACTTCCTTTTAATTATGTAGAGTTAAAATGTTATTGTGAGGGAGAGTGAGTGGATTCTGACATTAGATCAGCCTTGCCCTCCTCATTGAAGTCCAGGCGATCTGCTTGTGTTGGAGAGCTTTTGCTCAAAGATGGAGGACTTTTGCTATGGTTAAAGCTATAGTTTGCTTTAAATAGAGATGGCTCTGCTTCTGGGAGGAACTGCCTCTTGGGAGACTCCAGATCTTGGTAACCTTTAGGTAGCTTTCCAACACTTGTATACTTGTAGCTGACTTTGACAGTGCTGCATACAATGAGCTTGAAAAACCCCACGCTATTTTGTGTTTTAGGGATAAGCCAGGTTCTCTCATAGTTAGAGAGAGGTTGTATCCAGTGCAGAGGAAATGAAGGGAGAAAGGAAGACGAATGGGCAAAGGAGGAAATGTAGCAGGAAGGTGATGCTAATGGTTATGGATTCTTCTCTCTCCTCTGTTGCTCTTGGGCTGATCAATGCCAACTGACATGTGGAGCATCTCCTCTTTGTTTTGATATATGTTGGAGGATTTCTCTGTTTCATTTTTGGGGATTTATATTTGTGTCTGCTCCTTGTTGATTCAGTTATTCACTGGGCTTCCGATTTTATTGACTTTTTTCCCTTTTCTAACTGACCTTTCACACCTGTAAGCAGCCAAGACAGATTTAGTATGCATTTGTTCAGCACCTACCATAACCAATAGTGTCATGCTTTTTGAACACTGACCATGGTATAAATATTAAATAGTAAGAGCACTGAGAAAAATCCTGTCTGAATGAAACATGAGTTTTGCCTGTGCGAAGAGATGCTGTGAATGAGAGGCATGACTATTTCTATCAGGGCAGTTTGTTAAATACATGGGTGATGTGTCTTGGACTGGTGGCAGGGTCTAGATGTTTGTATGTGTCAGAGGAGCCACTCTAAGGATTGTTTAAGCAGTAGCATTAGTTATCATCTGTTGGATGCCCAAGCAAAGCCTTTGCTTGTAGCAAGAAGGAAGGGAGCAGATAGTCAGTTCCCTGCTGTGACTGTAAGGCCAGGTAAATAGAGAAGGAGGAGACAGCAGGGGGTTTATGTGACTTGAGGAGCAAAGAAGATTGTAATGGTAAATGTTGGATTACTTTTAAAAACAAGTAGGTCATTGAAGATACCATGGTTGGTGAACAGAAAAAGAAAGAAAGTCGGATTTATTTCTTGTTCTTCTAAAGATTGGTTACACTGTAAAGCTCACTTCACTGCTCAGCATGCTGTCATATTTAATTTTGGAAGTTCTTTGTTTCTGTTTTTGTCAGTGGTGCAGCAAGGATGACACTGGACCTGAGATTAGGGACTTGGGATCTTCAAAGAAGCCTTGGTTCCCAGTCCCCCTGGGCATAGTGAGTAGCCTGGGCCTTCCTGTAGTAAGTTCCCTTGCTGGGAACATCAGCTGTGGTTTCCATTTCGTGCTTTAGCAGGGATTTGCCTGTGACCCCATAGTACTCAAAATTAATTATTTAATTTTTTAAAGTTCAATCTCTCTCCTTTCTTCTGCCCCTTTTGCAGAGTGCTAGCTTGTGAGAAAAAACATCTGTCTCCTTCCCTGCCTTTTGCAGAGGGGAAAGGATGGCTACTTAACACCCAGTGATAATTATTTGACATGAGGGATAGAGTATTCATAGCAGCAGTCCTGTATATGTCTGATTCTGGGTATAAATGGTAGCTCCAATGTATTTGTAAACTCTCAGTGTCGCGTCCATTGAAAAAGAAACTGTAGCATGATAATACCATGGTTACATCTAGTGCATTTCATGGCTGATTATTAAAATTACTTGCAAACAAGTTTGTTCTCACATCTTCATACAGAAGAGAAGGAAAACATAACAGTCTGTCCACTCTAAGTAGGTAAATTGAGGCTCAGGCCAAGGAAATGCTTCCTTTGCACAGTGAGTCTGATGGAGGGCTGGGGAGGGAACCTGTGAATCCCCACTCCAGGGCTTGTCTTCTAAATGTCTTCCTTAATAGCAACTGTTTAGTTTGTCACTTCTGGCTCCTTGCTACATCCATTAGCACTGAGCAATGGAGCCTAGGAAATACAAGAGAAAGACGAACTTTCAGCTTTGAATTCTCCCTTAGGAAACTTCTTCCTGGCATGTTTCACAAGTGGCAGCTTCTTGTTTATATTCATAGGGTTTATAACACATGGCATTTTCTCTTTGGCTCTGCCCTCAGCTCCCTCCTGTGACCAGGTGATATGCCTTCGTTCTTGCCTTGTCTCTGCTGTTGGTGGAGTTTGGAGGGCTGTGCTCCTGATGCAGAGCCCGAGCAGCAGTTGATTGCTAGCTTTCCCTCTGCCTTAGATGTGTGCTAGCTCTCGAACGACATTTTGAGGTGCCTGAAGCATTCTGTGAAAGAAAATTAATTGGTTTTGACAAACCACAGCAATCCCTTGGGTGCTTGAGAGTGCAACATTTATTGAAACCAGGCAGGAAATCAAAATGCTCTGGTGTTCATTCACCTCCAGTGCAGCTGTATCAAAAAAAAACCCCAAAACCCTTAACCTTCCTCTATATTTTTCACTCTGACATTTGGATTGTCCGCTAACTTTCTAATGAAACCTCCTTTTTCTTTTAAAAGAGATTTTAGTGGCCATGAAAGATGCCAGAATGACAGCGCAGAGAGTAGATGGTCTCTGTTTACCCACAGAGCAAATGCAGCATCAGGGCAAACGTACTTGCCATTGTACTTCTACCTTGACCTGCAGCATCCCAAAGGAGGGTAGGGAATTGCAGTTTTCTGGCACTTCTAGACTTGACCTTTCTGCTTACACAACTCAGTAAGGACTCGGGCTTCTCCTGCTATTGTGAAACAGTATTAAGGAAGGATTATTCATCACAGCTGTAGATACAACAACTTCAATGCAAGCCATGAACTGAAAGCACTCTGCTAGCAGAAACCACCTTCTAGCCCCACTCTGCCAGGAATCTGACCTGTCTTCCTAACACACAGGTTACTACCTGATTAATTTCTAGAACATATGCTGATACCCAGTGCAAGTTATAACCATTCTTGTTGGCAGAAGGAGGTTTGGATGTGTGTGAAAGGTGAGCTACGGTGCCTAGCCCCAGCTCTGACTGTGCCCACAGACATTTGGATGCCCTTCGGTCAGCCACTGACTTGAGGCTGCTGGTCAGCTCTGTGCAGACTTGCTAATGGGAGTCATTAAGTTACCATCAAGGTTGAATCAGTGTTTGTTCACCTTTAAAAAATAACCAGCAGTGTTCTTCATACACCTCTGAAGGCAAGTCTGGGAAGTGAGGGTAGCAGTTTTTAAACAAAAGCTAGTTACTGCCCAGCTGCAGGCCCAAAATAGGGTTGGTTTGAGTTTTACATGGGGTGTAAAATGGCATGTGATTTCTGGACTATGCCCTGCTTGATGGGGCTGTGGAATCTTTTTATGGGTCTTTTGTTGTCTGTAAGCATCTCCACGAATGGTGTTATTAGGGGAAACTAATCCTACAGCCTAAAAGCACATAGAGTTATCATGGATTCTAGCCTCATGGACTGGAGAGAGTACTGGAGCCATTGGAAAGGTTTACAGAAAGGATTCACAGAGAAATCATGTAGTAGAATTATTCAGCCACTCCAGGCGCCTTATTGCAACAGAGTTTTGTCACTAGCAAGTTTTTTTTTCTGTTGTCCATCACCACAAGTTTTATTTGCGTATGGTGAGGGTGAGCACTCTGAATTCAGTAACAGGTATCTGGGGGAAGCTGTGTGTTAGACAGAAGATCCTAAGGTCCTTGTGTGTGTTCTTAATAGCTGGAAGTGCCAAATGGAGGTGGGACACCAGGCTAAGAAACCAGCCTTGTTCCAAGACTGTCAGTATGATTAGAAACACTGCAGCTGGCTTGAAGCTCCTGCAAACTGCTGGGGTGACAGAGATGGGGAAGTGATGGCGGCAGAGGAAGCATTTGCTTCTAAAGTCTTGATGTGAATTGGCTTTTTACAGTTATCACTTGCAGAGACTGAGCGGGGTGTCTGTAAAAGGGACAGATGGGGAGACCAGCCTTAGTAGGTCCTTGAGACAGAGCAGGTAATGTGACTGCGGCAGCGAGTGGAGGAGTGTGAATGGCTGCTCGCTCTGCATCATGGTGAGGCGGTGAGAACTCCTTAAGTAATTAATTAGCACTGCTGAGAAGCTGAGCACAGTGCTAAAGGTGATCTGCAGTTGCACCAACAGATAGACACATAGGCTTTATTCTTCTGGCTTGGGATCTAGCTGGGGGCTTGGCTTGGGGGTTCATGAATAGCTTGCCTTATATGTCTAGTAATGTGGGAGGCCAAAGAAGGGGTGAGCAGCCTGTCCTATATGCAGCTTTGGCAGGTCTGGGTTCTTCAGAGGAACACTTGCATACATGGTCCATGACAGAGTGGTGCTTCCATGCTGTAGGGCTGCTCCATCCCACCTGTCTGATGTGAGGTCACGTTGAGGGACATAAGTGGGCACCAGCACCTGGAAGGAGAGTCAGTGTGGGTGTTCATACGGACGGGGTGGTTGAAGTTTGCATTAGAAGCAACTGTGACCTGAGTGCTGTCAGAGTTGATGCATGAAGTGGCAGCACTGCTCTCTGGAATTACTGCATGGGTTTCTTCTTTACCTTTTTCCTCCTAATGATTCTGCTTTCTGGCATAACAATTATCCACTTTGGATATCAATGTCTATAGGAAACTGGCTCTAGATAAAACTGTAAATTGACTGCTTTGAAGCTTATGCCCCAGATGTCAGTAGTGATAGATACTGTTGAGTGGTTTCTAGCTAGAAGAGACTTTGAGCAGTGTAATTTTTCATGGGAAAACTTGCCATATGCTTCTCCAAGAGGCTTTTCTGGGCAATTAAGTGACATGCTGTATGTAGAAATAACATGGATTCAGAGAGCTTTAGCAATTCATCTTCTGTGATGCATCATACATACAATGGAAATGATCACCATGAGTTTGGCCCTTGGTCTCAGTTACTTCTACAGGAGCAGGGTTTGCCACCACAGTTATCACCCATAACCAACAGGACTCCTGTGGTGTTTGTTGTATGAACATGACATAATGAAGTTGGGATGTGGAAGGATCCATGGCAGAGGGAATCCCATCCTCAGGACAAGGGAGCCCACTGAATGGCAGAGTACTTAGCCTTGCAGGGCACCAAGGCCCAGCAGCACCTGAGCAGTGGGATGTCTGGTAATAGAGACAACACTCCCAAGTGTCACAGGAGTGAGGATCCTTTGATGCAACTGAATGGCACCTTCTTTTCCTGTCTTATTTGACAGACTAATAAAGTTCTTCTCCTGGGGAGCGTCTGACTGTGTAGGGAAAAGCAAAGAATGCTGCTGCTCGCATGTAGGGCAACAGGACAAAGAAGTCTGGGGGAAAAATTAATCAAAAATCATTCTAAATGCATGCAGGGTCTCTCATGGCACTTGGCAAAAGAAGGCTGCACCATGGATTGTGAGTTAGGGGGGCTTTCAGAATCCCTGACAGAGACCATCCTCTGGTAGCACTGGTAGCTTCAGGCAGTTTGGGAAGCAAGGTGTGGGCTGCTTGGGTCCCTATGCAGCTCTGGGCACTCTGCCATCTGCCTCTGTGCCTCCCAGGAGTCGAGCTCTCTGGGATTTTTCTTGGTTGACTCCTCCGTGCCAGCAGTCCTGAGGTTTCCTGCTGCTTTGCATTACAGCCGTGTGTCAAGAAATCCCAGCTCCTGGGGTCAAGTGCTAAGCGTTTGCTTCTTTATCAGATATTTACTTAGGAGAATTTCATTATGCTGAATCTACTGGCTTTGAATACATTCATATGCAGTAAATTTATTCTTGTTCTTTTTGAAGCGACTTCTATGCTAGAGAAAACTTTGAAGAAGACCGTTTATACCAAAGCAATTACTTTCCTGGTAATTTTGTATGTATTTTATTGCAGATACTGTAATTCTATTTGACTGTGAGCTTTCTACCAAGTGCCACTGCTGTGCTGCAAGTGGAGGAAGTTAGATACTTGAATTTGTGGTGCCCCAATGATTTCAGAGTTAACACAGAATGTATTTGTCTATGCACTTATTTGAACAAGCTCCACCTGTCTGAATAAAGCTACAGGTTGATCTTGTCAGAGTCCACTTGTGGTTACTTCATCTGAAGTGTGTGGGGGTTTTGTTTTCTTGGGTTTTTTTGTTTGATTGGTTGGGGTTTTGGCAAGAGCAGTGTTCTATCAGATTGGTGATAGAGATGTTTTTATGTGACACTGCAGAAGGCATCTCCAAAGCCTTGTCACTCAGTTCATGAGTATCCAGGAACTAATATGGATAAGCTGAAGTATTGGCAAAAGCAGCTCACTATATGATTTGGAATAATTATCAAACCTTTAAGAAAATCCATCTGCAAATAACTTCCAAACATGTGGTAGGGGCAAAGCTGAATCCTTCACTGCAGCAGCTGGTTTGCTCTGGCAATATGCTGTAGTGCCATATGCACAGGAACTCCTTCTGGTGCCTCCGTTGCAGCTCTCTGTGCACAGGATCTCCTGCAGTCACTTGGCCAAGTCCGAAACAAAGCAGGAGGAAAAGCTTAAGTAAGAATTCAGACAGTTTCGAGTCCTCTCTCCACTGGTTTATTTTACATGCTGTGCTTCAGCAGAAGAAAAAGCAGCAGGTAAGTCATTCAGCACCTCTGTATTGAACACAGCAATTCGAATAAAAATACTTAGTGGTCCCTGTGATAAAAAAGCAATGCTTTGGGGCTGGAGGTTTGATTAACCAAAATTGCTGGTTCTGTAGATACTGGTAGTGATAACAACTGACCATCCTCCATTGAAATGTGCTTTTAGCATTTCCAGAGTGCAAGCGTGTGCAAGAATCCTTTTGAAAATGGACAAAGGAAAACTGGGGGAATGTGTACAAGAGAGAAGCATGTTCATCTTAACATCCTAAAGGGCAGAATTTATTTTTTTTCTCCAACATTAGTTTTTCATTAGTAAGATTTGTTTCATTTAGAAGAGGCTCATTGACTAGTTTAAAAAAGGAAAATCAAACCAAAACCTTAAGAAGTGGAAGTTCCTGTTAAATTGCAAATTCTATATTCCATGCTTGATTATTGTTTAATGGGAACCAGTGGTAGTTATAGTGCCCATGTCAACATAGTACATTAGAAAGCAAAAATTGTTTTTCATGGGAAATTATTATACAGAAAAAAATCCAATTAATTATAAACTGTTGCTGTTCTAGTGTATAATACTTGTGCTCAAGCCCAAATCTGAAATGAATAAAGAACTTGTCATCTGAACAGCCCCCGACATCCCAGTCTACACTTTGTTAGCTGGCTTTAATGCTTGCAATAGATGGAAGAGAAAAGTCATGTAGTGACTTTCTTATTAGTGCTGTAATGACATAGAAACATTTATCTGAGCATTTCTGTGGCGTCAAAATGTCATAGAGTTTTCTGGCTGTTCAAGTAAGCCACTTGCATCTGGAGGAATCACACATCCCACTTGATTTTTGACCTTTTTTCCTTGCATGACATTTGTTTTAGGATTTCATGACAAATAGAAAATTTATTTCTGGATCAGCAGGTCTGTGAAGTTTCAGTTAGTCCATACAGGGCACAAATTTGAGCTGATTTGCTGGCTTAAGGAAGGAAAGACTTGTGATTTAGGTAGAAAGGATTTGGTCAGGACATCTGTGGTTGTGTCCCGTGTCTGTCTTGAGCCTATTCCATGAGCCTAGATATGTCATAGAATCATAGAATGGTAGGGGTTGCAAGGGACCTCTGGAGATCGAGTCCAGCCCTCCTGCTAGAGCAGGATCACCCAGGGCAGGCGCCCCAGGAACTTATACAGCTGGGTTTTGAAAGCATCTAGAGAAAGGTCCTTGATCTCTGTGCTTCATCCCTGTGTAGAAATATATTGATGGACTTTCCCTCCCATGGTGAAGATTTCCAAATTCACATTCGATGAATGTTAGTAACACCTGCCACAGAAAAATCTAGGGATAAGTTACTGTTGGTTATTTTTAAGAGGAAACTGGATGAAAAATAAGCATGCTGTGAGTGTTTTGTAATTCATGTTTTGAGGTTGACACTCAATAGGTAGAAATTAGCCTGAACTGAAAGTAAAAAAAACCCCAAAACCAAAGCTTTGGGCACAACAAGGTAGGGTTTTGCACTACTTTGCTAGTGTTCATAGAAAAGTACATTTTGGCAGATTTCTAGTTTCAGCTTCTTCATGTGCTATTATAACCACAGAGATCCAGCAAACCTTGAAAAAAATCACATGTGAACTCACTTAAATCTTTTCCCCTGCTCCCAGCAGAGGTTCTAAATGGGGATTTAAGGCTCAAGCTGCATCTAGGTGTTATGGTCTGTCTCAGTTTTAGTTGTTTTTCTCATGAAAGACTGAGCAGAAGTGAAATCGGTGCTGTAATAAAAGGTGTCCCTATTTCATAAGGACCTTAAGAGCAGCTGTTGAGGACACATTAGCCTAAGAAGGTCTCCAGGGTTTGGCTTTGACAGAGGTAATCTTTGTTGTAATACCATTTGTAATGTGGATCTCTGTTAGCTATATGTAGTAATTTCTTCCTCTGTATTTGTTCTGGCACGTCTCTAGGGCTACTTGTGCTGTGGAATATTTACTGTATTTCTTTCCATCTATTTTGGTACGGCCTTATAATACATATCTGTTGCAGATCTGTTCTCCTCTAAATGTGTAGTGTTCTTCCTTGTTTCTCCCTTGCCTCTTACAGCAGGTTTTTGTCTTCTCCTTCCAATGTCCTTCTCTGAGCATTGCATGTGGGAGCTGAGGGTACTTCAAATTGGAGTTGCAGTCCCTGCTCATGGCATTTGCAGTGTTGGGAGCAGGAGGAAGAGGAGCAGTACAACAGTGTTTGTCTCAGTATTGTCTGATTCTCACTGGTGTCTCCTGTTCAGATACACCTGGTGTCCAACAAATTTCTAGGAATTCAACTACAGCAGCTACAGTCTCAAGCTTGTTGCATTTGGCCCTGGTGTTATTTCCCGAGCAAATCCTTCCTGTTTGCTATTCTTTTCTCCTGTCCTGACACTAGCTGTTATCAAGTGGTATCTTGATGCTTTGAGATGTCTGGAGGTGTTTTAGGCATCTTGCTACTCCTACTTCTCTTTCTTTGCATCTCTCTTGCTATATAGACAATACTGTAATAAAATAACACCTCATGGAAGAGACTGTGGGATTTTGTTTTGACTATTGCCGCTTGATTGCATTTGTCATTGCTTTTTCCTGCTTATTTTTTCCACGCTTTGAATTTACTTAAAGATGTTTTGGTCAAATATTGAGGCATCCTAAACCATGGCTGAACAAGTCTTCTCAAAGGTTAATATTAGAGCTCTTGTTCCAATCTTCCCCTACATCTGCCACCCCAAATCCTGTCTTCGCCCCTTTGCCACCCCACTTATTACACATTCAACTCCAGTATTTCTGATGACAGATAATGTATCCTGTCACCTAGATCTCTTCTGCCTGTCCTGGCCATTCCTCTAGAAAATCTAGATAGTTTGTAGACCCTAGCAGAGGAATTCTATGGCATTGAGATAATTGAGAGGTAGGGGACTCTCTTCATCTCTGACCTTTTGTTTGATCCAGTTCAGCAGAAGGGTGTAGCTTTCGTGATGGGTCTGTGTCACATCTGTAGTGTGTGGGGAGATCACTCTTGCATCTGTTGTGCCACCTCTTCTGAATAACAGCTCACAGCTGTAGTTTCTGCAGCCAGAGGGACTCTGCAAGTGGTCGATCAACAGGATTGTCCAAACTATTCCAGGGAGAGCCCTGGAGATGGCTGGGTGTCAGCCAGAGCCGGACCTCTGATGCTTTCTGGGAAGACCTGGAGCTGTATCACCCATCTGTTGTCGCCTAGGAAGGGAAGAGATCCAGCTGACCAAACTCAATTATTTTGTCAATGAGGATAAATAAGGATCATAATCCAATTGTTACAGCAATTGTGATGCAGCAAACTCGCGGCAACTTTCCAAGGTTTCTGTATTTATACTTCACTTGTTTAAAGCAAAAGGAGGCAGACCAGCTCTTCCCAGGCTTTCCCAGTGTCCTGAACAAACCACCCTGCCAGTTCAAACAAGCCTGTGATGATTGACAGATGTCAGTAGGACCATCTCTCTTACTGTGTCTTACTGGTGTACTCCATGTCTAGCACTAGGCTGGCGGTGACTTGTGTGTTTATTATTTTTATAATAATTTTTATAGTTCCCAGCTGCACGGCACTGACTTCACCCTCTTGGTACAAAGCTTTAGCCAACAGCTACAGGTGGTGATCCCTTGTACCAAAACTGTGGGAAATTAGAAGTATTTAATTTTAAATCTAAGTTCATAGTATTTTTAATGTGAAAATATAGCATAGCATCCAAGTTTGTCATACTTAGGACTATGGGTAAAGGAATTTTCTGAAAGTCTATAAGGAAATTTGAACAAGATCGATTATTAATTACCAGATCCTTTCAGGAATTTGTCTTCTTTTTTTTCTGTGTTCCAAGTGATAACAAGAAGAAGATAATGAAGACAAATTTTCCACAGCTGTAACTGAAAGCTTGGTACAGGCTGTATTTGAAGGAACCAGGTCATACTTTGGTTAAATTATTAAAGAGTCTTGCATCCAATTACTCGGATGCAACAAAGTTAAGTCAGCAGCACAGCACCTACAAAGTGGGGTCTAATGTTACATTGGGCCTCCTGCAGGTAACTTATGGGCAATACTCTTGTTGTGATGCCTCGGGGCTGATGCGGGCAAGTGTGTGCCATGAGTACAGCACTAGACCACGTAGCTGTGAGCTTCAAAGGCAGAGCTGCTGTGCCCCCCACATGCCCCAGCGAAGGTGGCTGGGGCCCGTAGCACTGAGTGGGGAGCTCAGACACACAGAACTGCCGAGTCTGGAGGACTGATCTCTCTGTGGTCCCCTCCTACATAGAGACCTGTGTTCCTGTGCTCACTGTGAAGTCATAAAATCAATTACAAATTAAAGGCCGGATTCATGAGTTCACTTCAGCTGCTCTAGTGGTACAAAACAGCTGCAAATTCAGCTTTTTATGCTGCTGTTACTTCCTCCAGCTTTTGTGTATTACTAGCTTTGCCTTTAAAAGCAGTTTTGGGTTTTTTTTAAATGCCTTGAGATTGATGCTTAACTTCAAAATGTGAACAAATATTGCATTGGAAATTCCTCCTTGGGCTACTTGATTACTTCTTTTTATATATATAATTTTGAAAACAGAGGATATTCTTCAGGGAAATGCTGTGCTAAGGTGAATGATGTTTCAGAGCACAGATCAGTGCAGTCAGAACAGAACAGTGCAGTTCCCAGGGTCAGTTCTAAACCCAAGATATGTGCAATTAAGAATGTCCTTTATGATGTATAATTCTGTTAGGCTAAGGAGCTTTTGGATAAAAACAAAAGAAATCTCAATCCTGCCCTCTTATAGACTAGTACCATTTGTCTACTCTTGTTTGAATTCATTGAATCCTGTGAGTTTGGTTTTTGGGTTTTTTTTAATTAACTGTGAGTATTTCATTGGCATAACTCACACAGTGACACTGAGAAGACACAACCCTGCACAGGCAAATAATGCACTGTTTTCCTGAATCTGAATGGCTTATTTCTAGAAATGTCCTAGCTGTGGTTTTCAGGAGTTTATATATGACTGTCTCCATATGTTTGTGTAAGTCAGGTATAAAACCATCCGGCAAGTTAAATCAGAAATCAGACAAAGAGGCAGGGGGCAAGGGAGGAGGGATTATATAATCCTCTTTACTGGAACAAGTGAAAATCTCACTATTTTCCCCAAATAAGCAATATGCTCTGTCAGCATAACAATACAGTGCACTTGTGCATATTCATCACAACCTGTATAGTCATACATTTGTATAATTAATCAGGATTGGAGGAAAACACATTTGCATCTACGCAAATGGTCTTCCAAAAAATGAAGCAAGGAGAGACTGTTCCAAGTAATCACAATGACTCTCCTTGCTCAGTGCAGCAGGTCAGCCAATGGCACCATGAACTTCCACGGGGTGGATTAAGGAAGGAGATTTGGCTGTTAATTAGTAAGTTCAACAGCCTTTGTGTACCCGCTTTGTGGCTGTACCCTGCCCAGGGCAGCAGTGTGCGGTTGCAGGGGGCAGGAGGTAAGTGTGTGCAGGCAGTGTGGTGTGTTGATGATAGCTCCTTTGCTCTCGGGAAGATTCACCTATTTTTAGACCAAACTGTTGGTGTGAGGCCAGAAGAAACCTTCCATCTTTCAGATTTATGGAGGTTGCCAGGCAGATCTTAAACACTTTCTCTAAGCTGCATTTATTTGTGTTTTGGCTTCTTTTTGAAGGCCAGGTTCCCTGTATCTCCTTGGCTAGGACCCTCGATATTGAAACGAGTCTGGAGTTTGTCAAGTAATTTAATTCATTCAATATTTGGAATTACCATGCTAAAAAAAAAAAGTAATTTATTTTCTAATTATTTCCTGTCTTGCACAACCGTGCATTGCTGAGGTGTCGCTATTTAAAATATTTATCTCTCTCTGCTGCGTGATCTGCTTGAAGGCCATGGAGGGGCAATGAAGTAAAAGCACTTGTTCCCAATGCAGGCACATTACTTTGACTTGTCTTGGGCTGTTTTGATGTTTCCCTGTAAATACATTTATTTTTCATTAGGATGTTTCTGGGTTTGTGGCATCCAGGAAAGCCAAAGCCATTATGCTGTTCATCTGTTACAGGCAAAATGAAGATAAACAAGTGTAATGAACTCCTGCTGAAACCATTTCTGTTGTCTTTTCCTTGCTATGAGTGTGTGCATGTGCGGGTGCAGCCTTGCCCTTGCAGGCTGGATGGGTGGGAGCTGCTGTCAATGCTTGCGTTACTCATTTATGAGGAAGATTCAAGTTCAAAGTGCACTGTAGTCCTACGGTTTTGCTGTTGTGTCTGGAGAGCTCAGGCATGGGGCATAACACATGGCTTCTTTTAAGGAGCTGTGTTTTTTAATGTGTAGTCTTGCTCCCACAGCAGTTCCCTCCATCCCTCTCCAGTGTGTTCCAAGAATAAATATACTGGAGATGGAAATGTAAGGATATCTGTGAGGTCCAAGTAGGTACTGACAAGGTTAGCAGTGGGGATGGGAGGAACCTGCAGAAGATGATGTGGTCATTGCAGTGAGTTTTTGTGCAGAGTGGGTAATCTCATCCCAACAATGGGCTCAAGAAAGCTATTGGAGAGCCTGTGTCATGGTGGTAAATATCCACTATGGTTGGAGGTTGGTGGACAGGGAGTTAAACACAGTCAGAGACTGGAATAGTGTTTGAAGATCAGGGAAAACTTGGAAAGGACAGAAAGTAAGCTGCAAAGCAGCTTGAGGATGAGAATAAAAATGAAAGCGTTGAGCTTTCTAGGGTGGCAGATATGCTCTTTCTTCTTCCTAGTCTTTCAATTATTTCTCATTTATTTTAGCCCTCCCTTCTGTACCTGTCCCCACCCTCCCAAACTGACTTGCTTATTGAGTCCAAGCGAGTTCATGCTGAATTTTAAAATAACTTCTTTTTCTCCATCTCTAAACTGTTAATCTCCCAGGCTGAGGAATCCTGGGACAAAGGGGAGTCTGCAGAGTGGAACTCTGTAAAATTAGCTTTTGCAGCATTAGTGTTTGCACAGTTACAGGCTGAAGACCTGCACCTCCCCGGCCTGGCAGCCTGCCTCCCTTCCCAGGGCTGGGCTGTAAGACAGCACAGAGCGAGCTGCCTTCCTCCTCCTCCTCCTCCTCCTCCCTTGCAGCCATCCCTCTGCTGTGAGAGGAGTGGAGGGGAAAGGTCTGCATCCATTTGGACAAGGGTTTATTGTCTTGGCCTCATCTGCTGTTATCAGAATGTGTTCTTTCTCACAGCATAAAATCAAAATTCTAGTGGTGTTGTCAAGTCATGGGGATGACTAACTGGGAAAAAGGGAGCGGAGGGGTGTGTGTTTTTGGGGTGAAGGCACTGACCTGAGACTTGGCACGTGCTGTGCATTGCTGCCTTGTGCTGTAAGCCCCTCGGCTGGTCTTTGGCAAGTAATTCAATCTGGGATGTCTGTACGCAGTACAGGGATGGTTTTGGGGCTGAGGAGAGGTGTTGAGGTGAGCGTGTCACAGGCTGGTGTGCTGCTGTGATAGCCCCATGGGGAGAGACCTGCCTGTGCCTGTGGGAGATAAGCAGGCACTGAGAGGCCTTGAGTGAGCAGCGGGAGGCCCGAGGCTGGAGAGCCACCCAGGGCCTCTGCCTGGGTGCTTGAGTGAACAGAGAAGCCAAAGCACCCCTGCCTCCTGTCCTTACTCACACCTATGAACCGTGTGTTGTCTCCTGCACGAGAATCCCAGCAGTCCCTCTGAAATCACAGCTCTCCTGGCTTCTAGAGGCCTAATGGGATGACATGCGTGTTTTCTTTTTATGCAAGCAATAGATAGTGCTCTGAAATCTAGCTTTGAGCTCCTTTTGACCATTTTGTGTGCTCTCTTGTGCCCAGTTTTGGTGTAAGAACACTTCTCTTGAGCAGCTTCCACTATTTTTCACTTTCTGCTACTTGCAAATCACCTGCCCAAACCCCATCTTCATTGCTTGCTTTTCTTTATTCCTCCCTGCTTCTGCTGTTGTTTATTAGCTTGCTCGGTGTGGCACCTGGGGAATTTGTTCATTGCCAAAGCAAGATGAAGTTGCGTTAGAGCTGAACACATGTAGCAAGGTACTCGCAGCCTGCCGGGCCTTGAGCAGAATCCAGCGCTAACGCTGCAAACCCTCCCCGCTTCCTCTCCCGGCCTCGCTCAGCTGATTGCCTTCTATTTTTCCTTGTGGTGTTGTTATTAATAATCATATACCAATCTCCTCTGACAATCACAATCATTTCCTGGGAGAGAGCGAATCCAAGTCAACCACATTCAGCTACCCAGCGAAATGATGCTGTGTCTGCCAGCCTGATGAATGCTGCCTCTGTCTGTGCCCTTTCTGTGTGCGGAGCGCTTGATGATGCCGGAGGCTGCACTGGACGTTTTGAGCTCCATGTGTTTGTCAGGGAAAACTGGCTGCAGGGAGGAGACACAGCTGCTAAGAATTAAAAGGGAATGGTGATTTTGGGGAGATGACTGTGAGAAATAACCAAGGTTTGGCTGTTCACCTGGGTGCATTTGCCCGCAGAGGTCAGGTGCATTGAAGGGTCTGTCCAGGGAGCTACTGTCCTCCACCTGGTTCTGCATGGATAAAGTCTCTAGTGCTTGGTTGTAACTGGCTTTGCAAAAGGTTTTTTGGGAATAGACTGAGCCACATCCCCTGTGCTTTTGCCTATATCTGTTCCCCCAGTTCCATCCTCCTGTGAGAAGAATCCCAGGGAGCTTTTGCTAACAGGTTTCTTGCTGAAAGGGATTTTTAGTGGCAAAATGGGGGTGAACTCTTTTTCCCAGAGCTCACCAGTTTCTCAGCTCCCTCTTGCTCTCAGCTTGGCCTTATGGGCTCCCAGGCTACTTGTGCTGCCAGGTTTTTCTACCAGAGCAATTTTCCCTGTTGCGATTCTTGACAGCACCACTTTTTCTTCAAGAAACATTGGGCTGCTGAATGTCTAGTGAACTCAATTGGCCTGGATAGATGGGATGAGCCAGCTGGGTGTGCTTTGAGGCAGAAACCACCCTTCCTTTCTCAGAGGAGTCACTACCAAAGAAAAGGTGGTGACTGTAACTTGCTGGAGTGAAAGATTGTGCTTGAGTGGGAAGGAACTGCACAGGTCAGGGGGGCTCTGCCACAGGATACACCTCATGTCCATAGCTCTTTTTCAGGGTGCCTTGCTCTGCAGGCTCCCTAGCTCTGCCTTTTATTGCATTTCATGAAAATAAGTTGTCTTTTTGTCTGTGCAACGTGGGAAGCTGCGGTTGGCAGGCACATGTTCCACGTGCAGAGGGATTGCCGGGGGCTCACTGAAGTGAGGTGCCCAGGAAGGGCAAAGCTGTGAGCTGTATCGCAGGAAACAAGGTCAAGAAACCCTCAGGAGCTCAATTAACCACAGATGACCAGGACAAACTAGGGCAGCGATTGCGTGACTGTTTGGTGAAGACAAGAGCCTGTGGCCTGCCCAGTGTGCTCCAGGCTTAGAGCGTCTTCATTTATTTTGCTTTTATTTTTTCACTATTTTCTTCTCGGATTCAGAGTAAAAGCCCAGAGCTGAGATCCCCGCTCATTGCCCTCGTGACCGAGTGGTGCTCTCGTGGGCAGTGGCAGTGAGTGGAGTGGAGCCTGCTCTGTGCACAAAAGCAGTGCCTGGCTAGCATCTCCTTGCCTGTCTGGTTCCTCTCCTACCCCTCCTGTTCTTGGTCTTTGCTCAAGCAAACTCTGACATGTGTTTGTGTCTTCTGTATTTCCTTGTGGATCTTTCTATGAAATACTGTGAAGTGGATCCTGGTTTATGTTACAAGCGGTTCGTAATGAGATTGGAGAGATACAGCACTTGACTGCAGTGGCTGTTAATTTTAATATGCCGTGAATCTCGAGGTAGCTTTTTATTCTTCCTACATTGAACTTGCACGCTGTTGCTGCTACAGTCTGCATGGGAGACACGTCATGTGAAACAAAAAGGCTTAATGAAGGACAGAGGGAAGAACTCTGCCAGGATTTTATAAAACATGAGTTTTATTTTCTAAAACACAAATCATGATGTCTTAGATGTTTAGAGGTTCATGATTTAGCAGCTCTAAGAAAAAGTTTGGCAGCAGTAAAAAGGACAGAGAGTGTTTGACAGAGGCCTTAAAAATGCCTTCGACTCTTCTGGGAAGAAGATGAGGGTGAGGTGGAAAATACTGGTCCCTGCCGGTCTGAGCAGACAAAACCCTTCACAGGTGAGGGATGGAGGAGAGCACAACAGCAGCATGAGGCCACGGATGGCAGGTTAGTTCTACACAGTATTTTACTTAATGGTTGGATGAGTTGGGCAGAGACCAGTGAAATGAAAGGGGAAAGGACAGAACAAAGTGGTCAGGACCTGGGAAGAACAACTTGGGAACTCTTCGTAAGATGTTTCAAGTAGATTCTTGCCCATGTCCTAAACAAAAATAA
This sequence comes from Actenoides hombroni, assembly GCA_024336885.1. Classification (NCBI taxonomy): domain Eukaryota; kingdom Metazoa; phylum Chordata; class Aves; order Coraciiformes; family Alcedinidae; genus Actenoides; species Actenoides hombroni. The sequence continues at coordinate 33,776,866 of WUAM01000179.1, forward strand.
ACTATAAAAGCCCACATCTGCCTAAAACACATCAGCTGTAGAAAAAGCTCAAAGTGGTACCGAAAGATTCACAGTGGGGATCTGAGCAAGCTCTCCATGTTCACCTCACTCTGAGGAGTGGCTTCTGGACGGAATTTTACTGTGCTCCGGGAGTAACGAACAAGGGTCTTTTAGTTTTGTTGAGTTTTGAGGTAATTTTTTTTTTCCTTACAGCTGTTGAGCTGAATGGCTGCTCTCGGACTGCCTTTTAATTCAGAGAGGGAATGTCACCATTTGTGTTCTGTTTGTCAGTTGTCTGGGAGCAGCAGACTGTAGATGCAACCGCATTTGATCATTTGTCAAATTTCCTTTTGTGCTGAAGATCTGATAGCATTTGCTGAAAACTTGTGCCATTCGTGCTTGTTTGAGTAGCTGCTGCAACAATTGCAGGGGATGGAAGAAGAGAGGCTGGACATGGCTACTGCACATCTGCAATTGAATATTTGTCAACAATAAGGTACTCACTCTGCTTGCTAATAGCAGACATCAGGGAAAGAGGTGGTTCCAGTCTTCACCTGCAATTACTAGTTCCCTGAATCTGTGGGCAGACTGAAAGCATAGCAAATCGCCTTTACAGAGCTGCTCTTGGAGGTGTGTTTGCCATCAGCAGTTGCCTCAGAGGTGTGAGATTCAGAGCAGACCCACAGATTCTCAGCATAGTGATGATCCACGGTGCCGAAACCCTTGGGGGATGTGTGTGAGGCCTGGCTTTGCTGCTGCAGCAGCTGAGGATTTTCATGAAAGAGAGATGGGAAATAGTAGGTCTTTTCAGTATCCAAACCTTGTTCTCTGGTACACGTAAAATTCAGCTCTATTGGAGCTTCCCTGCACAGAGAGTGCTGCTTGCAGGGTGTCTTTATTTGGGGGTCTGGGGAAAGCTGGCCCCACTTAATAGGAGAGGAGGATGCCTTTTCCCAGTCTCTGCCACTCAGAGCCTCCATGAAGCCTGAGCAGAGCTGTGCTTTGACCTGGTTCATGCTGTCAAGTGCTTCTCTTTCTCTGTGAAAAAAAATCTTCCATGCTGGCTGTGGGAATCGGACTCCCCGGAGCCTGTGACTGTGACCACCCCTTGCCCTGCACAGGCAGTTGCGCAGGGCTCCCCGCTCAGGCTGGGCTGTATGAGCAGCAAGGCAGTTGTTCGTAGGGTGGGGGTTTCTTCCACTTTTCTTTCTCATCAGAGGCTGAGTAGCATGCTTGCACACGGCATATCAAGCCTTTTTCAGCACACTTCATTTCAAAAGCTAATTTGTAATTGCAAAGCAATACGCGTGCTCCAACAACCCCCTCCTCTCTAAAGCAAACAGAGAAACGCCACAGAGAAATAAAATAAAATGGGATGAGAATTATCCATGCTTGCTCTACTCCACTGTTTGTCTGCTGGGGGAAAAGAAAGGGTGAAGCAAAGTGGCTAAAATAAATATAATAAAAATGAGAGAATAGAAAAACAGCCTTTAATGTACTTAGTGTTGCAAGTTGTGAGATGGGGATTAGCCCTGCCTGTCTCCCCATGTAGCACAGTGGGAATTGTTGGGAATCGAGGTTGCCTTTTTCATACTTACCATTCTGCACGCATATCTGGATGGCGACAGTAAGAGGGTGACACCAGCCCTCCTGCCCTGCAGCAAGCTGATGTCATGGGCTGAGCCACCGTCCATCACCTGGCTGGGGCAGTGCTGAGCTCCTTCTGCATCCCTTGGTGTCCCCAGTGTACTTTTAAGGGGGGAGCAAGAGTTTTATCATGCTGTGCAGCTATGGATTAGACTTAATCTGCCCATCAAGGGTCTCCCAAACAGCCTCTGCTTGTATCCATTTTGTGCCCATGCCCCTTGTGTGGTTTTCTTGCCTTCCCCTCCTGCCTTCCTTTGCTCACCAGCTGCCTGGTGCTCACTCGGCCGCACCCTCCTCCTCATTGTGCCCTCCCACTCATGGTGGGCTGGAGAGGGGAAGGGAAAGGTGAACCTACTGTTGGGCTCTGTTGCTCTGCAGAGCTGCCAGCTCCGATTTTATCATCCCTGCTTTGCTCTGCCTCTGTGAGTTCAGCAGGGGCATTTTCAAAGACATTCACTGTAGTTCTCAGCATGGGTTGGAGGGGCAGGGAGCTGAGGAGGAGCGAGCAGCTCTTGCTGAGGAGCATTTCAGGGTTGAGATGCGAGGTGGGGGCCAGTGCGTGCCAGGATCCTGTCACTGCCAATATCTTTTACAGTAGCTTTTCTTTTTTTCCTTTTTCTTTGCAGCATAAGAAAAGCAGGGTGAAATTAGGCCATGTAGCCTGTGGTACAAGCTCTGCTTGTTGGTATTGTTAATGGCTCTGCTCAGAATATGCTGACTTTTTCTGAACAAAAGCTAAGAAGCAAGCCTTACAAATTAATCATTATTAATACTTTGCGCTCACTTAGCTATGCACGGAGCCATTCAAGGTGGTAAATACCCATTGCCTTGCTTGATCATTGTGGCAGCAGAGTGCTCAGCTCGGCCCCTCTTGAATGGCAGCAAAGCCTTGTACTGGGAGCTCCTGTGTTTGGGGACAGCCTGGCAGCTGTGGAACAGCAGCTCCCCTCTCCATTCTCTGTAAGCTCATGTAAAACATAAGTAAACTGTTTGAAGCCTAAAGGAGTTAAATAGATGCTGGTGTGACTAAGATGTTCATCAGGGAGTTCATCTGATGCCAGCTGTCACTAATTCTATGATTCCTCTCTTCCTCTGGTACTAAGGCTGATTTACAGTGAAGTTCGCTCTGACCCTAAGTTTGTCTGACTCTAGAGAGGTCAGGGGTTCCCTGGGATTATAAACGGAACAGAAATTTTTGCCTGCTAAACTGGGTGGTAATGTGAAGTTCTCTGCATCTCAGGTCTTGAGATCTCCTGGCAGTGCGGCGATGCTTTGCCCAGCCAGTGGGAGAGGACAGGGTACTGGTACAGCAGGGAGGTTGTTACAGGTCACAGGTATCTTGTCCAGCTGGACTTTGTGGAAATCCATCACGAACACTCTTGGTGTGAGGCCCCTGGGAGGAAGGCAGGACTGGTGTCACAAGCACCAGTGCAGTATCTCAGCCTGCTGTTGTGCATGACAGAGTGGCAGTAAGCACGTGTCGTTTGCAGAGCACATGGGGGTGGTAGGGTGGGTTGTCTTCTCCTGGGCTTGCACCTTGTGTGCTGGTTTAAGTGCAGTAATGTGCCGCCAGATTACTGCCAGCAACCTGCTGCAACATCCTGGTACCCTTCTCTGCTGGCATCTGTGGCATGTAGGGCTGTGGACTGGGAGAGAAATATTCATCTCTAACCTGTGAATTTAGTCTCTCAACCACCAGGTTCACCAGGCATCTCACAAATAAGTTCTCGGCCTTTCCATATTGTGACTTCTTCCACTCCAAGTACTATTCGTGTAATCTCCTGCACATTTCAAAACTACTTGAAACAGCTTCTTGCTTTAGTGCTTGCCAGATTCCCCCCCAGCTGCCAGGAAGAGAGTAAGCAGCCGCTGCCTGTTCTACTTGAGAAATTCAACTGCCAAGTGGTTATTTACAGCGGGCAGAGAAATGAAAATGTTAAATGAAATCAATTGCTGGCAATGTGAAAAAGGAAGGGACCCACACACACCCACACCCACACACCCCCCCCCCCCCCCCCCCCCCCCCCCCCCACCCCACACCACATACCCACCGCCGGCCCCCACCCCGAACCAGTGAGAAAAACAACAAACA
>WUAM01000179.1:33780704-33799003 GCA_024336885.1 Actenoides hombroni
AATCCACACCAGTCCACACCAGTACCCCCCAGTACACCCCCCCGCCCCCCCCACCCGACCCCACCACTACCCCCCCGCCCCCCCCCCCACTCCCCCCCAGCACCCCCCCCCACACCCCCCCCCCCCCCCCCCAAACCCTTACAGAATCAGGATTATGCTGGCGGCAAGGTGCAGCCACCTTAAAAGGATTGCAGACAACAACCAGCAAAATGACAACAATAGAGAAGCCATGCCCATGTTAACCCAGCCTTGTGCTGTCTCTGACTTTTGTTTCTATTTAATCTCCCTCTTGTCCAGTTTGGTCCCTCTTGGCAGTGGGTGGGGAGATGGAAGAGTTTGGGAAGGAAGCTGGATTGTGTTAAAACAGTTGTTTCATTTCATTTCAACATCAGGCTCCCTGCCTGGATTTAACCTGGAGGTAAATAAAAAATTAAAAACTAAATGAACCCTATCTCCCTGATGAATTTTGCCTTAAAAATGGGAGTATCTTTATTTCCCCTGACTCTTGCAGGGTGGAGGTGGTGGGAAGGTTGCCAGGAGAGGCTCCTGGCTGGTTTGGTTTTGGCTGGATCATAAGTAAACTTTTTTTTTCCCCAGTGTCAATCCCTCCCTTTAAGTGGAAGCCTCAGGCTTCCCTGCTAAATCTCTGCAGAGACATCTGAATCACAGCCTTGCATTGGGCAGTGTGGCAATTAATCAGCCATTACAAAGGACGACCTGCTGTCTTATAAACCAATTAGAAGGGAACCGGTTGCTTGTGTAACTAATGTAGTGGAGTTACTAGTAAGTTAAAGACCCATTGTGGAGAAAGGAGCTGAAATAAGTCTCTGTTACAGGGGTTTAAAGAAGATGCTGAAACCACCAGATCTTTCTCTAAAACAGGAATCTCAATTTGCAGCCGTATGTTGCAGTAAACACTGGCCACTCTGCTTGCCTTGCAGTCGACTGAAGGAAGTATTTTTAACTCTTGATGATGAAGTGTTTTTAAAATTCCCTTTTCTCTTGTATCTCACTGGGTTTCTAGGTGGGAGGTGGAGATGAGGAGGAGGATGCGTGGTGCTCTAGCTCCTGAAGAGCACCTCTGAGGTTGGGTACATGGGGTGAAGGAGCGACTGGGACGCCGTGCAAAAGGGGATGATGCAGGGATGAGGTCGCTCAGGTGCAGCTATCCCGGGAGCAGATTTGGTGCTCTTTCCATTAACACAGCACCTTTTTTATCTTGCTTGCAGTATGAGGCTACTTTCAGGACCTGGGTTGATGCTTTTGTGTAGTATTGCCTTTGCGTTCGGGTCGGTCCTGCCCCAGTTGGCGTGGGGCAGGATTGCTGCCTGTAGGCATGGACTGCGTCGCTGAGACGGCACGCTGCACTGCCTGTGGCTTCTGCAGGGTTTACTCCAGCAGCCACCGGAGCAAATCTCAAGTGTTTAGCTGGTTGCATTGGGCTTTCCATTCTTGGCAGTTCTGCTAATGTGTTAATTTGATCTGCTCTCTCCTGACAACACGCTCAGTCTGCTAGCCGCTGTGCCAAATCGAGCGGGGGGGTGACCTCAGCCTGCTACCTGGGAGCACCGAGTGGAGATTTTAGGAGCAGCCCTGTGCTCCCTCCATCCTGCCAATGACCTGTAGGGGCAGGATGGAGTGGCTGTCCCAGGTGCAAGGAAGTGCCTTGGTGAGAAGATTCCCAAGCTGATCCATTAGTTGCCTGTTCAACATATTCTGCTGTTAGAAGGGTTGTGATTGCCATCGTTGGACTGCTAAAGTAACAAGATGTATGTTTAACTTGACCTAATACACTGTGTGCAGCTACTTAGGAGCAGTGCAAACTTAGATACATTAGTTGTGCCTTTGCTTCAGTCCTAGCAATGATTTTCTGTTCCACCATAACATGGGGACTATTAATTTCACTGGGAATGTGGGACTTGGCATTTGCTTACCCTATGCTTGCATTTAACAGCTTTCATGTGCAGAATTTTAACAGCTCGTTCTAGACCAACCAAGGTTGCTAATCCTTTTTTGTAATTCCAGTAAGTAGGAATAATCTTAGAGTAGATTTGTGGTAGGGAGACTTTGGCTCTGTTCATAGTATAAAAAGTTGGAAAGGTAGCGTGGGGTGGTGAGAAGGGTACTCGGTTCTCTAACTTCTGGTTTTGGCTCTGAAACTTGCTTGATGACTTTAGGAAAGACATTTAACTTCTACAAGCCTCAGTTTTCCTGGCGTCTCTTATTGCACCATGTGTTGGTTTTGTTTTTTTAATTTGTAATTATTCTTGAGAGCAGTATTTGCATTATTTCTACATTTACAGTGACTGGGAGAGTCAGCCTGTCCTGCCCACTGATGCTGTCTTGTACTGATGTGAGTACATGGTGGCAACACAAGCTGTACCTGTGCTTCATCAGCAACGAACTGCTGTGCAGGGCAGGGTATCAGTCTATGACAGTAATCTCCTTTCACTTACTGCTAAGGAAATTCTGTGTTTTAGGGAAACTTACAAACCAATAACAGACTTTACACTATTGTGTAAAGACTTCAAGTCTGGCCAAATGGAGTGCCCCTTCCTCTGCCTTGCCCTCCACATCACTTGTCATGACCTCTTGTTCCTGACCAGCCCCAGCTGAACTAATTTCATTCTTATTAAACAGTAAGTGTGGGCTTACAATCAGTAGGGTTGATGTGCTCTGCTGAGTCAGGCCTTCGATTACGCCAAGTGTATGACAGCTCTGCATCCCAAGCAAATGATGCCCTCATCATCCACCCAGCCCTCGGCTCATAACTGGGGAAAATGTACACGCCAGTTGAAAGGCACCTCAGCTGTAGTCCACTGAGCCAATCCTCAAATTGAGTTTGAAGTCATTAAGTGGAAAAGAAAATTTTTGTGACAAGTGATTTCCCTGAGCAGGTGACAAACTATAATGAAGCAAGGTGGTTTGGCTGGAAAGGTTTATGATAGCAGCTGTGTTCTCTTCCTCTCCTGCGAGCGGTCTGGGCAGGAGAGGATTCGTGGAAAACTGTCCATGTAGCTGCAAGATGTGTGTATTGGCCTTGGATTAACTTTCCCAGTCTTTTCCCCAAATGGTTGCTGGAGGTCCTTTGGGAACAAAAGTGGGATGAGTGACTATTTCATTGCCATTTAAGCTGTACTCATCTTCCTAGCAAAGGAGTTAGTAGTGAAAAGTTTGTGAGCAAATGGCACCCCTGGAAAATGGTGTCACGTGAGGGCTCTGAGTTAATTTAGATGCGCTACTGCCAGTTAGAGCTGCGTAGGTTCTTCCTCTTGCTTTTGTTCTCTTCCTGCAGGAACCGAGCATAATCATCATAACACATCATAACAGGCACAGTTGGCATGTGCCTGTGACAAGACGATGTGTGTGTTGGGTACGTGACGGTCGGCATGGCTCTAACAGATAGCTAGAGAGGTTCCGTGACAGGCGCATCACAGCCACGTACAGAACTCTTCCCGAAACACCAAGAGTGCAACACCGCACTTGGTCAGAGCTGGAGGGAAAAAGGTGTGAGGGAGGGCCCTGGGATGGCTCCTGCAGCATGGGGTAAGGCTTGGATACAAGAGAAATGAGAAGCTGATTTAAAAAAGCTGAAGATGCGCGTTGTAAGAGCTGCTGCCGACAGCAAGGATGCTGGAGCAGGGGAAGTGGTTGCTCATACTAATGTGCAGGTAGGCGAGTGTGACAGACCACAGTGACAGCACTGGGGAAAGTGGTGCAAAGGCTGAGGAGTAGCCTGTCTTGGCTGGGCAGCTTGCGGGTGTCCTGGCCCCGACAGTGCCTGGCTGTCTTAATTCCACTTCTCTGCTGTGTAGGTACCTAAGCAAGAGATCTTTCTTTTTCTGGGAAGCTAGCTAATTAAATTAAGTCCCTAACGTAAAAGAGATGGTGAGGGGGAAGCATTATGGTCTTTAAAAGAGGCAATGTTTGTAGTACATGGCTAGCCAGGAGGTTTCTGGGGCATCCCTCTGAGGTGGTGGGTGCCTTGTTGGAGGTGAGGTTTGGAGCACTACAAGCTAGCAGCTCCTGATTTCTTTTTTCCTCTGATTGCTGGGTATGCAGTGTGTGGGTGGGTTGTTATTTTTCTTAGTACTATGTCAACTGCTGCCTGAGCAGTGTTGCGGATTCAAGGGTTCTGTGCTCTGGGGGGGTGCTGCCAGCCCTGCTCAGGAGGACCAGGCACGTTCCTGGGGAGTGGCCACGTTCTGTGGGTGTGCTCACTTGTTACAGCCGAGCCTGATCTCTGCACTGCCTGCTCGGGGTGAGCTGTTAATGACCAGCCCTCACCCTCTCTCTGGGTTTATGCTGCTGCTTGCTTAATGGGCTTTCTTCCACGAACGGGTGGTGATGAATCACCTAGGCTAGACACTGCTGTCTAAGGCCACCAGCTGCTGACCTTCAGGACAGATGGATTTATACCTCAGAGCAGGCGTTGAATTCCTGATGCATGGGACAGCACTGAGCTGGAAGCTGCTGAATCCAGTCTGCTGTCCCTCCTATGCTCCACTGGATTATCCAGCTGTCCCTGCCTCTACTGCTGCTTACTCAGACTGGGATCTCCAGCAGCAGCACACAGGGTGGGGAGGTGGTGGGTGATGACCAGCACCTGAAGCCCATTAAGGGCTCTCACAGCCTTAGCCAGGCTCACCTGGACCACTATCCACTGCCCCAGCTTCAGAAGCTTCATTTGAGCTCAGGTCCCCATTTTCTCCTGAACTGGTGTGGAGGTCTGCTTGTCCCTGCTGTGCTGGCTCCTTGGGTGGACTCCTGACCTATATTGCAGGTCCTTGCTACAACCCTATCTCTGGCTGGGCCTCCTGGATGACCTTGGGATAACATTGCAGGTAGCATGGCCTCTAACCCCATTGCCTGGGTGGACTTTGGACCTACATTGCAGGTAGCCTCTACAACTCTGGCTCTGTCTGTTCTTGCTCTTGACTGAGTTCAGTGGGTGCACCTTGGCCCTGACATGTCACCTTGCCTTGTCTGGGGCTGTCCATGGCACCTGTCACCACCCAGTCCTTCTCAGACTTGGTGGGACTGTGCCAGGTTGGTGAGGGCTTCCCTGTAGTGACCAGTGGTTCCCGGCTCTTCCCCTGCATAGTGCAGCCCCAGTCTCGCTGCTCCTGGGCACCAGACATGGTCTTGTGGGTGTAACATCAGGATAATTCAGTGTTGCTGGTGGACCTTTAGGAATCGTCTGGTCTGATTTGAAAATTCACTTTTCTTGAGCTTCCACCTTCACAGCTCTCCCTTGTCCCTGCCCAGGGTTTCTGGGTTGCCACCGTTTGGGATGTGGTGTGGAAAGGCTGTCCTGTTCTGGGTGGGAGGTGTCCCTCACAGAGAAAGGGATGAGGATGCCAAAGGGTTACTGTGTGTACTGGGAATAGAGCAGGAATAGTTTCTTGGAGGTGCTAGGTATGTGTAGCACTGCCTGCACCCAGGAATTGAATGTGGACTGGGGGAGGGATCAACAGGAGCAAGTGATGCCAGCTGGAGACACCAGAAGCTTTTTAAAAAGAGCTTGAAAGCAACACAAAACCCAACACACTTGTATATTCCAAGCAATGCACGTAAGCAAGACTCACTTTTACATTTTTCAGAGCAGATTAGCGATTTTCTAATTAGGGAAAGAGCCGAATATTGAGCACTGAAATGGATAAGCGACTTAAAAAGAACACAGAAAATTGCAAAGTGAAATCACTTAAATCAGCCTTGTCTCCTCCCCCCTTCATGCTTGGTATGCTGTTTATCTTGGCAAATGGGGAGAAAATAAATTCCCTGGAGGTGGCACATACACGTTGCTACCTGAACGCACCAGGTACTTCTATGCAGAGAGTTAAAAGCCCTAAACTGCAGAGTTTTGAGTCAGCCTTCTGGACCTGCAGAAATGTGAGCAGGGCTGCATTCTGGGCCAGGGCTTGATCTGTCCATCATACTGAGCAGCAGCTGTTTGCTGAATTTTCATCTAGATCTCGACGTGGATTAAAGACATCCCAGTTGTTGAGTGTTGTGTGGCTCTGGGAGCAGTTTGAAGCTTGTCGTCTTTGTGAAAGAGCAGAACGTTGCCTTGGTGGTGATTCTGGGCGAGTTCCCAGGGCAGCTTCTTCCTGGATGCTGCCAGATGCAAATCTTGAGACCCAAAATGTTGTTGGCTGTGTGCTTCTAGAAGAAAGCATACTTTAAAGGCTCCCTTTGCTCCTCAGGCCTGAAGCCCTTCCCTTTTACATGCCTTAGATTTGCCATCCACAAAATGGGGTGTAGCAGTTGTCAAAATTGTATTGCACTGGTCTAGGTTGGTGCTGGACGTTGGAAAGGGCCAACACAAGGTACTCTGGAGAGGTGCAGAAGGCGATTTACCCCGGGATATCTTTTCTTAGGCCCTTGTTATCCTAAAGATAAGGGTTCAGGAAGCGTTAGGAACAGTAAGGATGCAGGGCAGGGAGTGTATCTCGCTGTGCACACAGGCAGTACCCAGTACACTGCAGTTGCTGCTGGACCATAAATAAATGTTAGTGGGCACTCTTGCTCCCAAAGCACCTATCAGTGCTGCCATCCATGTGGAAAGAGGAAAGTAAATAGATTCTTGGATTGTCTTAAAGGCAGAGGGAATAGGATAGGATCAGTCTATTGGATTTGTTGAATAAACTACAAAATACAAGATATAATTCTCTGCAGGGTAATGGACTATGTTGCCTTTTGCATTTCAAGCACTGGAGCATTCAAACTGAGCTGTCAAGAACTGGTAGGCTTGTTTGAATTAACCAAGGCTTGAACTGGGCATAATATTTTTACTCCAGTAGAATTTCTGCCTGGCTGCAGCAGCCGTGGTGCTCTCCATGTGCCCAGGGAGGTGTGCTTCCTGCCCCACAGTGCTTAGGGCAGGCATTACCTACCGGGGAGCCGAGAAGCTGCTTTGACATTGGTCTGAAAAGCTGACCGTGCATCTGGCATTGTGTCAGTGGCATCCCAGAGAAAGGAAGGTTGCCTGCTGGGTGGAAGCTCCTGGTGTATATCCAGCTGAGATCACTCCTGTGTTTTGATTAAAGCTTCCATCCAAAAACTGCGCATCAGCATGACTCGGCTTGTTGGCAGCTCCATGGAGGATGAGGACATCCCCCTTGCCCGCTGGCTCTTACCCCTTGTCTTGCTGAGATGCTCAGGTGGTAAGATGTTATGACCCAGAAAAAACAGCGTTGTGCTGGTGTTGATGCCACTTGTCCTGATCTGTGAACACAACATCATGGCTCTTGGTTTTTGCCCCAGGAGATTATAAAGTGTCAGGGGAATACTTTGTGCCCTTTCTTTTTAAAGGGGCCCTTTCTACTGGCCTTAAAGATGGGTAAGAGGGATTTGTACATTCCCTGCTAGCTGTGGGGAAGAAGAAACTTTTCCTTCCATTCTGTAGGTGAAGGTTGTGAGATGAGAGGAGGGGGGCTGGTGCTGGAATGACCCATTGGTTAATCGTGGACTTGGCACTTGTGGCATCCAGCTTCAGTTCCTATGGAGTATTTCGAACTATTTGACCAAAAGCAAACACATCAAGAAACTGAAGCACATGAACAACATGAGAAATTATTGGCAGGTTCTTGTAGCTTTAAGCCATCTAAAGTAGTACCATTTTATCCTATGAATTGGAAAACCTTTGCTGTGCCTCAACAGTTGCCTTGAATGTGTACGGAGCATGTAGCTCTTATCACATAGATGATATCTTCTGGCCACCTGTAAGTTAAGAGAGCCTCAGTACAGTATAAATTCACTCTAGTGTTCATTCCCATTTCCTTCCCCCAAAATACCTTGAGAATTGGAGGTTACAGCTGCATGGTTTGCGCTCTGATGTTGGCCTGCGGTGAACACAAGTGTTACTGGGCAGCTACAGTCACAGCAGGTTTTGTGGACAAGAGGGGATGTTTTAGTTACAGTTTGTGTTTTCATTTGTCTTTGACAAAGCAGATTTACAGTCTTTGGTGTGTGCTGGTGCTGGCAGGTAGCAAGTAAAGTGATAGTCACTGCTGAAGTCCCATGTCTCAGGTGGCCTCAAGAATCACTCCTGTCAGATAGCTGGTTCTTGCTGTATGTGACCTTTAAGCAAAGGTGAAACTGTTTGGCAAGTTTTGCCTGTCACCTTTGTTTTTTCTGCTGAGGAAATGTCACAGGTGGGTGCATCTCCTTTGGGAGCCACAAATGGTTTTATTTGTGATAACTTGTGTCCTTTGAGGCCATGGGTTAGATGTCCTTCTGCTAAGTCCAGCCTGCTGGAGCATGCTTCTGATGCAACCTTGGTCATACAGACAGGCCCTCTGGCATGGACACTTAAGAGTCTGTGGACTAAAGGATTTTTATTTTTTTCCTGTGTGTGCGCAAATCCTCACTTCCATGCTCAGGCTCTATGTCATGGGAGAGGGGATGGCTTTTATCCCACAGGAGGCCAGCTAGAGCCTTTGGTAGGGCAGCTGTGCCTCGGCTGCAATCTCGGGTGTCCCTTGCAGATGCAGCGAAACACTGCAGCCCTTCACAATGCATGTCAGGGTCACCCAGCACTGCGAGGTGACACAGCTGGGCTGGCCTCAACAGACCGTCAGCCACATGGAAGAAGAGGAGGTGGTTAGGTCAGTAATGCAGCAGGACTGAACAAAACCCAGCTATTTTGTGTTGCAGCCTAGCTCTTCAGAGCTGCAGCATCCTGCCTGGTCAGTCTGCCTCCTCTGTTTCCTCAAACCTGGGGATTTTCATTAGGTGGTATATCTGTCTTAAGTGAAATAAGCCAGAGCCTGTTCTCTGGCTCTGAAGTCAGGTGGCGTGGTGTGGTTCATGTCCTTGTAGCTGACCTCTCCTCAAAACAAAGTAACCTCACCTGGACTGTCTCTCTGCCAAAGTATACTGGGGAGAGGGCTGGTGGGTTTGGGCATGGCTATCTGCTCTGGTGTGGATGGTGGTGGGGTAGTCCTGTAGCCTGTGCCGTAGTCCTCCTCAGTTATCAGTGTAGAAAGAGCCAGCAAGTCTCCAGTAGCACTGTGTCCATAGGGCAGGGTAGACATCTGCACATCATCCTCATGCCTGGAGTGCAGGACTGGGTGCTGTTCAAAGGTGTACCCTGATATCTGCAGGACCTTAGGCTGTGAGGATGACCAGTATCATTTTTTGCCAGTAGTGGAGATGCTGGCTTGCAAAAATCAGAAGTACAGCTCAGAGGAGTTCCAGTAAGGTCTTGTCACCTTTGTCAAGTAGCAGCCAACTTGCCCCAGTCGGTGCCCAGGCAGGAAATAAACTTGCTAAATGAGTATATTTACTGCAAATGCATTTGTACCAAATCTTGTATGTGCAGCAAAATCCTCTTAGATGAGCATCTGATAAAGGATTAAGACTATTAAATGATTAAAAAATCCTCTCTGCCAAGTGGTGAAATATGCAGATTATATGGTGCTTTGTTGTTTTGTTTTTCCCTTTGGCTTTGCTATTCCCACCCTCCTTGCCCTGTTTGCAGGGAGGGAGGAGAGGGAGAAGGGGCTCTGACGCAGCCCCCTAAGGCATGAGGGGTGTGAGGGAGGCTGGGAGTGCTGGTAATTCCATTACCCTGCAGGAAAAGGAGGGAAAATGTCCTAAAAACCTTTCCTGGCTGCATCCTGCTTTTCCAGGAAGCAGATGGATTTCTCCTTGATACAGAGAGCTTTCCTCGGGGGAAAGATCTTGCACACTAGGAGATTCCTAGGCATTTGGAAACCAAAACTGGTGAAGCTGGGGAACAAGACTAAACAGTACAGGAGAGCTATTCCAGGCAGGGTAGCATCTCGAAGCAGTCTGCATGGGTCCAGTCCCACCAGCAGTTCTCCTCTGATGCATGACAGGGGAAGCATTGCTTTCGGGCAGCCCCTGAGGTAGCCCTCTTCACCGGAGTTGCCAAATGTCTGGTGAGGAACTTCTTCATTCACAGGTGGGAGGAGCATCAATATTTCCTTCAGCTTTAGGATGTTTCACCTTCCTTGGTAAGTCTGTCTGCAGAAGTGTTCTGGGACTCAGCAGCTTCCTGTTATTTAGGACACACGTGTTGCAGGTACTGGCAGGTGACCTCAGTTGTGTTGGATGGCAGCAGGCAGGGAAGTGTCAGGCCATGTCCCCTGGCTGTGGCACATGCATGATCACCTTTGGGTGTGCATTGCCAAGCATTCACCTTAGCACACAATTTTAAGGCAATGGCTGGGACAGCAATCAAAGACCCAATATCAGAGGAAAAGTCCCAAATATTCTGTTTTATGACAGCTCCAGCTAAAGCTCTATCTGATGCTCATTGTGTTCACAAGGCTTATATGTGTTGTCCTCACCCTAGACTAGAAGATGAGAAGACTGCCTTGTTAATGTCGTGTGCCAGGGGTAACTCCTGATAGCTCTTGGAGAGGAAGGTTTAGTGTGGGACAAGGGGTAGGGACAGTTGGATTAGATGATCTCTGATGTCCCTTCCAACCTAAGCCATTCTGTGACTGCGTACAGACCACTGTTAAGACTCTGAAGGTTGAAAGGGGAATGAAACATCAAGTCTCCCTTCTGTGAAAGTTGCTCTGCTGTGGGCTTGAGCAGAGCCAGGATTTCCCTTGGGCTGCCTAAGGCTTTTGTCATTCTGTGGACTTGGACCCCACCAGCCAAGGGCTGCTGCTGGAAGTACCTGTTTCCCTGGTGTGCTGGGCACAGGCGCTGCTCTGCTGAGGATGTTTTGGGGTCAGGCTGGATGAGATAACTGCTTCATTAATGTAACCCTGATTAGCCAGTCGGGGACCGCATCGGAGTCCAAGTCATTAGGAGCTGTCAGCAGCCGAGCATTCAAGTGTAAGGATGGGAGAGGAGGAAGGAAGAGCCAAAGGGGCTGTTCCAGTGGTGGTGTCAGCTCAGTATTTATGAGGGAAATAAGCTTCTGATGTTTTATGGCCCGTAAGATGCTGTTTTCTCTGGGTCTGTTTGATTAGATAGGATTATCTCAAGGGCTCGAGTGGCACATTGTTGATTTCTGCTTACTTCTATGGGGATGTTCAGCAGCCCTAATCTATGCCCCCTGTTTCCAAAATGCTAGGAGGTGACAGCACTGCTTGGGGGGAGGTGGCCTCTCCCAGGAGGGGCTGTTTGGAAGTATGCAGCCCTTATTTAGCCTGATTCCAACTCCCCTGCTTTCTGTGCCCTGTGTTTTGATTGCATTTGGGCCATCACTCACTGTCTCCCGGAATCAGGAGCTGGTAGGATGGTTCTGTCTCCTTGATGTTTCAGAGAGAGCTGGACAAGGGCAGGAAAGGAAAGAAATGGGACAGAAATTTAGCATCTCTGAGGGATCCAAGACCAAAAGGCCACCACTGCTAGCTGGTAGAGGACTGTGGGAAGGCATTCTGGTCAGAGGCATGAAAAGGTAGGGAGCAGGTTTAGAATTCTTTGGTCTGTGATGGATTTTCCAGCTTCCTGTGCTCGAGGCCTTATTTAACACTTATCAACCATATGGAAACCTTGTAAAAATCTTATCTCAGGTACCAAATCATCTGAAGCCTTGTAGGTGCCAGAGTGCTCTAGGTAAGAGCAATGTGGCACTGATAGCAATGTCAGGCAGGTAAGCCTGACCAAAATGAGTAAAAGAATTTCAGAACTGCAGCAGAGGCCAGCTTCCCTCATTTCCAAGTTGTAGCTGCTGGCAGAATCCTGAAATGAGTTGGTAAATGGTTTTTGTAGCTATTGTCCATGTAGTCTGGAGGCTGAGGGGTTACAGAGCGGACTTTTCCGAAAGGGTTACAGTTTTCTGGCCACGTGCAGAGAGTGGTCTTTGTGCCAGGGAGGCAGCCAGACAGGAGGAAAAGGAGCATGAGGACAGGCTTTTCTTTATCCTGGCCCATTAGGTGTGGGAGAAACCAGTGCATCTTCAGCAGCATTTGAATTGATTGCCATGAGGAAACTTGCAAAATATTTTGTGCTGCTTAGCACATGAGGGTGAAGGCAAGGAAAACATGGGAGATGTGGGGCCTTGAAGCGACTGGAGAGGCTTTGGACAGTGGTCTTGTTGGAAGGATCCTGGCTTCTGTTCTGAATCCTGCTTGCCTCAAGGCAGTCACTAGTGGGTAGGTTGCTTCTGCCCCTTTCTCATACGTGGGTCACAGTGACTTGTGAGCAGAGTAGCATCGTGATCTGGTGGCTGCCAGAGGGGCCATCTCCAGGAGAGGCTGCCGTGAGCTGCCACAGCTGGCAGCACCTCTGGTTGTCTCTGGTAAAGTTCAGTGACTCTGTTCTACTTGGCATCACAGAGCTGATGAGCTCTGGGGTCTCTAAGAGCTCTGTCCTTGTTAGATGTTCTCCTCTGGAAATGGGGCCAAGGGAGATCTGGGAAAGAGGAGCAGAGTGCCCATGGCATGATGGGAGGAGTGGTGTGGGTGGCAGATTGCTCCTGGGATGGGGCTGAACTGGGGACCTGCAGGCAGAGGAGCTGGTTCGTGTAGGTAGTCATTATGGTGCTGTAGTGCAGTCTGAGGCCGGGAGGGGTAGATGACAGGACTGCTCAAACCCTGGAGTTAACTGTTCTTCCCATGGGAACTGCATTCTCCTTAACCTTCTGCTTGACTTTTTTGGAAACCTTTGAAACCTTTTTCCTCCAGTTCATCTGAAACAGAGATTATTTATTTATTTATTTGTTAATTCAAGGGAAGTGCTAGCACTGAGCTCCTGCTGTGAAAAAAGTGCTGGAGCCCAGTGCTTGACGGTGCCTGTTCGTGCTGTGCCCTGATTAGCAACTTGTGCTGGAGCACATCAGTACAGGAGGCAGGACCCCTTGGGGAGAGAGGGAGGAGACCACGTAGATCTTAGCCCTGGCTTTGAGGAGACTTGCTGCCAGGTTTACCAGTGCTGGCAGGGCATTGGAGCCACAATGCTTGCTGCCCCTCTGCCATGGGTGCCTGCCTGCCCGTGCCCCGCTGCCTTGCCTGGGCACAACCCACCTTTCATGACTGGCTCTGCTGCGTGAGGTTCTTTAGCCTCTCTTCCTATACCAGAGGCATGAGTATGAGCGAGACAGGTTTCCCCTTCCCTCTGCCTGTCTGCCCTCAGGATCTGAGAAGCTGGTTTCTTCCCACTGCTGATGCTCACGATGCAGCCCAGGCATTTCTTCTGGTGGTGTTTAGAGGGTGGGACTTGGATTAGACAGAGAGAAAAGAGTGGACAGATTGGGAGTTAAGATGACCCCTGCCAAACTCATTTCAAGAAGGCCCTCGAGGTACCATTGGCAATTTTCAGCCTGTCCTAGCCTTTAGATGTTGGCTGAGGAATGTCCAGGCCTTGCCACTGCAGTAGTAAAACCTCATCTTAGGCTTCCAGTCGACCCCTCAAAGAACCAAGGCTGGATTTCTCTTCCCTGAGGTCTGGAGGCAGTAAAAGCATCTGCCAGACTATTTCAGAGCTTGCAGTGTAAACCCAGAGCTCAGATGGACACCAGGAATCCTGCATCTAGTTCCTGCAAAAAAGTTCCATCCGCAGGGAGTGAAATGATAACCTGTAAAATAATTTTACTGCTATCCACTGAGACTATTTGCTACCATTGGTACTAAAAATGGTCCTATAGCAACTATAGGCCCCCTCCTTCTCCTAAATCCAACAATGAAAACAATCCATTCTCTGTATCTTTCCATACTGAAGAATTTTAATCAAATAAACCTGGCATACACACTCCTGAAAAAAGGGTGCTCTCTGTCAGCCAAAATCTGTGCCTGTTCCATTTTCTTCAGATTTAATTTTCCAGAGATTAAGATCCTGCTCATCCCCACTCAGAACTTGGCTGCCTTCATTTTGTTTGTTGGTTTTACTCCAGTGGGTTTTTCCTTTCTGTTGGTAGCTTTGTTTTGAAAATCCTGAAGGCCCAAGGGTATTGAAATACTGTGAAATGGATAGGGAGCTGTGCCTCCCAGCACCTGGCACCATCTCGCCTGCGCTTGCCCTCCGCTTCTGAAACGTGGCTTCTTGTCTGCCTCCAAATGGCTTTGGCACTGCTGGCACGTGTTGCTGCTGAAGAGTATTTCTCGTGGTGACTGTGCTTTCTCGTAGCAGGGAGCTGTCTCCTGGCTGCTGGCTCCTGCTTGCTCTGCAGAAGGTTGTTTGTCTTTCCTGCCATCTTTGGTTCAGAAGCTATGTGTAGTCTTAATGGCAGTGAAAATTTTGCCCTCTTGTGCTAAAGCTGGAGTCAGTTGTATGGATTTGGGAAGGTGGTTGAATCAAAGGACTGCAGGATGGTTGAGACTGGCAGGCATGATCCCACTCAGCTTTATCTAAGCAAGAAGAGTTTGGAGCTATCGTCCAACAGGAAAACTATGATGTAATTGCCCTTATGGAAACATGGTGGGATGAATCCCATATCTGGAGCATGGTGTTGGATAGCTGTAGGCACTTCAGAAGGGATAGGTACAGAAGGAGGAGAGGTGGTGGTATGGCCCTGTATGTTAGGGAAGGTCTCAACTGTCTTGAGCATGATGATGATGGTGGTGATGGGGTTGAATGCTTATGGGTAAGAATCAGGGGGAAGGCTAAAAAGGCTGCTGTCATGGTAGGGGTCTGTTATAGACCACCCAATCAAGATGAAGAGGTTGATGAAGTGTTCTACAGGCAGCTGGTAAGGTCTTAGAATTGCTAGCCCTTGTTCTTGTGGGAGGCTACAACTTACGAGATGTCTGTTGGACATACAGTACAGCAGACAAGAAGCAGTCCCGGAGATTCTTGGAGTGTGTGGAAGATGACTCCCTAACACAACTGGTGACTGAGCCAACTAGGGAAGGTTCTCTACTATACCTGCTGTTGTGAACACAGAGGGACTATGGGAGATGTGAAGGTTGGTGGCCGTCTTGGACAAAGCAACCATGAGGTGGTGGAGTTTTCAATTCTTAGGGAAGTAAGGAGGGAGGTCAATAGAACTACCTCCTTGGACTTTCAGAAGGCAGACTTTGATGTGTTTAGGAGATTGGTCGATGGCGTCCCTTGGGAGGTAGCCCTCAAGGACAAAGGAGTCCAGGAAGGCTGGACATTCCTCAAGAGGGAAATCATCAAGGCACAGGAAGTAGCTGTCCCTGTGTGCTGTAGAATGATCTGGCACGGTAGAAGGCCGGCCTGCCTAAACAGAGTGTTGGGCAGAACTCGGGAAGAAAAAGAAAGTCTCCCAGCTATGGAGAAGGGGCAGGCAACTCAGGAAGAGTACAAGGTTGTTGCAAGGTTATGTGAGGAAAAAATTAGAAAGACCAAAGCTGAGCTAGAACTTAATCTGGCCAACATCATCAAAGATACTAACAAGTGTTTCTCTAAATACATTAACAGTAAAAGAAGTGCTAAGGAGAATCTCTACCCTCTACTGGAAGTGGAAGGGAACCTTGTGACCAAGGAAAAGGCTGAGCTGCTGAGTGCCCACTTTGCGTTGGCTTTTGTCAGCGATGCCAGTTGCTACCTGAGGGTCCAGCTCCCTGAATTGGAAGATGGGGATGGGGAGCAGAATGCAGCCCCCCTAGCCCGGGAGGAAGTGATCAGTGACCCGTTGTACCACATAGATGTGCACAAGTCTATGGGCCCGGGTGGGATCCACCCAAGGGTACTGAAGGAGCTGGCAGAAGTGCTCACCAAGCCGCTTTCCATTATTTATCAACAGTCCTGGCTAACCAGGGAGGTCCCAGTTGACTGGAAGCTAGGGCAGACCTGCATACTATTGGCTTTCTTTGCTGCAACGGCATGTTGCCACCTCATGGCCAACTTGGTGTCCACCAAGGCCCCTAGGACCTTTTTTGCAAAGAGGAAGGGGGAGGAGTAAGTGTCCTATCTTTGAAAGCCTGTGTTTGATGGGTGGATGAAGTGCATTCCTGCCTCTCCCTGCTGAGTGTGCTGGCACTTGCTTGCACCTTGTTCCCGTTGGCTTGGCAGACTGATGGGCTTTAGCTTCTACAAAGTGTTGGTCTTCTGCTAGCAGTTCCCTTGGTTTCTCCAAGGTATGTGTGATGCAGGGAAGACTGCACGGCTGGGAGGGAACTGTGTTTGTGTTGGTAGAGGGGAAGCTCCCTAAAGCTGACCCTGACACTGGCCTCTGAGGATTGCTGTTTGTGAGGAGACTGCAACACCCAAATATTTCCAGTGCTCTTTGCAGGCTCTACAGATGTCTGGGGTCAGTGGTGACAAATTATGTAGATTCCTCCCCCTTCTCTCTATCCTTTCTCATTTCCATTATCTGCCTTTTATAGAGGCTGTAATTTATTGCATCTTGCAACCTTGTAATTTATGGCTTTTTTTATAATTCTTTCTGAGCTCTCAGAAGTAACAGCTCCATGTACCCCAGTGCATTTCATTGTCACACTTGAGGCTTTCCCACCTCCCCCTGCACTTCCACTCTTTTCTTGTAACTTGCCTGTTTACTTGCTAAATTATTATTGTGCACTCAATAAAAATTGCATTTAAGAAGTGATAACTGAAATGACATTTAACATGGAAAGCACTTAAGCATAATTACACTATACGCATTACATCATTTTGTGACAGTTAAAAAAAATTCCGAACAGGGTTTTTTTTTTGTTGTCAGGGGCTGTAGAGTGAGTACTGGCATTTCATCACTTTCTTGAGAAACTTATTTTTTCTTTTCACTGGAGGGCTCTGTCCTGGGGTTTTTCTGTCTCCTCCTCCCTTGCCAGTACTGCAGGTCTCCTGTATCTGGTGCCGCAGCATAGGGTGAAGAAGTCAACCTTGTCATACCAAGGGGTTCAAAATGGTATAATGTGCTCAGAGTCTGATATGGTTTATTCCCAACTGGAAACTTGGAGAGGGATAGTTTATTTGGACCAGTGTCTTGAGCAGACTTGCTGCAGAGCTGCACTGTCGCTTGTCAGCGCTGGGGCTGTGGTGACGGCCCCCTTGGCCATAGAGTTTCACGTTGTCTTGGTCCAATTGTGGAGACTGGGGTAAGGGTGAACGTCAGCATGGCTTTAGCTCCTGGTTGTGCCCTACAGTGATGTTATTCTGGAGGAAGCTCCTGCCGGCTATGGCTGAGAGCTAAACAATTACTGTCCTTGCTTCATACTGTCCAATGACTTCTACAGAAGCAGGGGAAGTGTGCCAACCCCTCGTGACCCCGTGGCTCATATCCTCACTGATATGACGACTTGATTATTAGATTACCTGCAAATCACAGCTCCTTGACCATCTGCTATGCAGAACTCCTCAGCTCAACCCCAGCATCTGTCCAGCCCAGCCGTGCAGACTGTGCAGCATTCCTGAGCAGATCAGCCCAGCTCCCAGCTGTAGTTCCTTCTGCCATGCCTTGTCCTGTCCTTTTCCTTCCTACCTGCTGCAGAACTTAACCTCTGAAGCATTTTGTACACAGATCTGTGTTCCCTGCCCTCCTTCCCTTCTCCAGAAAGCGACACGAGCCTGGTCAGTCATACAAGCTGCAAACTAGCTCTGTAAATGAGATCCCTGTCTCATGTGGGAAACTGCAACTGGAAATGCAG
This sequence comes from Actenoides hombroni, assembly GCA_024336885.1. Classification (NCBI taxonomy): domain Eukaryota; kingdom Metazoa; phylum Chordata; class Aves; order Coraciiformes; family Alcedinidae; genus Actenoides; species Actenoides hombroni. Next base: position 33,798,182 of record WUAM01000179.1, read on the forward strand.
CTTGGAGGTTCTGCAGAACTACGATAGTCTCCCCAGTAGGAACTGTGATCTCCTTCCTCTGGGAGTCCTGAGCTGCTTGGGAAAGAGGGGTAGTGGTCATGGACCTCTTTCTACACCATGAACAAAGTGAGGAGACAAGAAGAGGGGCTTTGTGTAGCAGGGCCCAGAAAGATCTGAAAAAGCATTTGAAATGTAGTGAACAGACGATAGAAGCAATGGCGCTTGACCTTTCCAGGCTGCATGTGAGGGATTTTTGGAGCAAGTTGAGACAGAGTGCACGTGTTTTCTGCACGTCAGAGGAGTGATCTTTAGAACGCACTGTCTGTGGCACATGTGGATAATGGTCTGTGACTCAGAGGGGTAGTGGGCTTGTGGGGAGGTGAGACGAGTAGGACAAAATGGAAGCATGCCTCTATTTAAAAAAGGAGAGGAGGGGAAAAAACCAACCAGTGAGAACATTAGTGTCTATAAGCAACCTCCTCAGCATGTCTAGAAATAGCATCTTGCTTTTCCATGGTGGTGTTGTGAGTTGCCCTTCAAATTAATAAATGGTTAATCACTTTATGGGTCACTTTATTCAGCATGTTCACCGAAGCATCCTGAGGTTGAGATAAGGAGTTTTGTGAACTTGGGCATTTTTTTCCTCTTTTTCTTCAAATGCACATGTAACTAGAAACCATGCGGAGGCAATAATAACTAATATAGCTGGGAAAGGAATCTCCTGGAGAGATTACTCTATACTTTTTCAAGGAGGAAAAGGCATTTCTGGTTGCTTTTATACATATATATATATATATATAATTTTTCTGTGATGATTTTTCT
>WUAM01000179.1:33807880-33835636 GCA_024336885.1 Actenoides hombroni
TGGTGGAGACCAAAAAAATCCTTAAAAAAAAAAAAAAAAAGCTTTAGGAGAAGCACTATATGAGCGTCTGAGCAAACAGTGCCTCTAAGATATCCTGCTGCAGTATTTGTTGTACCAGGTAATTCCCTTTGCAGAGACCATAAGTGGGTCACGGTACGAAGGTGATTAGCCCAGACCTGACTGCAGGAGCTTGAAGTATCCCCATGAGAGGGGCCTTTGCAGCTCCACATAATGGCAAGTGGGAAACCCCTTTTGTTTTCCTGGTGTATGGACTTTGCAGGGCATGATGTGGCACAGCCCTATCTCTGGGGCATGAGGGGTTATCTCAGGTGTGCATGACTGTTGTTCCTGTAGAGCTGCAGTTTGGTCTTTCACCCCCCTCACCTGGAGGACCCCTGCTATAGGGTGCAGTGGGCTGGCAGCAGGACAGCAGCCCGCTCTGTTGCTGCACACAGCACTTTGCTCTTTTGCAAACATGCCAGATTTGCTGTTATTAAACGCTGGTGTTTGGACTGCAGCTGTCCAAACCAGGTGTATTGGATTCATACAGGGGGGGAAAAAACACAGATAATTTCTGGAAGGTGCCTGTTACACAGAGCAGACACGTTTGCAGCAGGAGTCAGAGCTCTGCATCCTCTCCTGGCAGGACTTGTCCTTGAGCATGGTTTGAGCCATGGGTACAGCCTGTATTGTGGCCCAGGGGGGCTGCCAGGTTATGGTTCAGCTTTTTGTGCGGTGTTGTTTTTAAGCGGGGTGGAGGGGTGGGTCTTGGCATGGAGATGATCCCGTGCAAGCACAGCAGAATGCTGCCCCTCTGATAGGTCAGTTTTGTGAAAGGATGACTTCTTGGGGGATGTAAAATGGGGCTGGGAGGAGAGGCGAGGAGAAGGGGTCTGTTTTGCACATGACCCACCATCCTAACCCTCCTGTCAGTGTCCCCCCTCTTGTCCTGGACAAGGAGGCCAGAGGCTGGCCCTGCTGCTGCGCAGGGGAGGCCAGTGCCCGACAGAAATGCCAGTTGGTTGTTTTACCACAGCTGCTTTTGGGTAAGAGTACTTAGGACTCCTGCGCTGGTTTAGAGCATCCTCTCAGCTCTTCGTAATTGCCCTAGGCTTAGAAGTATTTGGGATGAAATATTTGGTGTTGCATGTTGTCTTGAGCCACTTGATCTTTCTCCCACCTGCCACCACTATATTTATTTATTTATTTATTTCAACTCAGTACTTTCCGTTGTTTTGGCTGTGTCAGTATTTCCCCTGCTCTTACCACTTACTAGTTCACTCTCAGCATCTCCTTCTGGACTTTCAGTTCCCCTGCCATGCCTCGATCTTCTGGGTACTGCATCCAGCTTCAGACTTTATTGAGATTTGCAGTTTATCGTTTGGTCTCAATCCCCATCCCCTGAGTACAACAGCTTCCTCTGCTGTGCTGCCTGACAGCTGATACCTCCATAGGTAATTCAGGGGCTCTGTGCAGCCCGTCTCCTGTCCGGTAACTTCCAGTTTGCCAGTCATGTTGAGCAGGGCTAGTAGAGGGGCATTATTTCTTGTTTCAGCATGGCTGGAGCATTGCAGGATTGGGCTTCGGTCTCGTGTTCCTGTGTTGCCACCTGGTCACCCTGCCTGTCGGGGGGTGAATGCAGACTGTGAGGGGATGGCATGTGTTCGTGAAGGGATTGTAAAGTAAAACCCAGGCTACCAAGAGATGCAACCTGCACCTCCCTTCTCCTCGAGGGTGCCGATGTGGCTGGGTGAGAGTGTACCTACATGGAATCAGAAGCAGCACTTTCTTGACTCCGAGGTCACTGCTATTACAAATTTCAAGCCCAGGTCCTAGAGCACTGGATGACAGGAGAATTTCAATGAGAATGACTTTCTAATTGGGACAAAACTAAGGTCTTTTTGGCCAGAAATATTTGCCCTTCGAGTCAGCTCAAGGTAAAACCCAATATAGGAAATGTCACCTTAGATAAGTAAAACCTGGCCAAGTTCTGAAGGACCCAAAGCAAAATGCTACAGTGGAGAGCATGAAGCTATCTTAATTGCCTGGAGCACGATCATTCATTTCCCTGCCTGTCTGGTACATTCTTGTGCTCGTATGGTCACTGTTAATTCATGCTGGATTGTTCTAATTAACGACTATGAACTGTTCAGCCAAGAAGACTGCGGAGCTCTACAGCTGCATAGGGGGCTGGAGGAATATCTCCTGGTTTCTTTTCCTGTGTTTTCCTCCCTTGTGGACAGGCACCGTTTCAGTCCGTAGCCAATCGGAGCTGGCTCTCTGTTTCATAAGAGGAAAATGCTAATGTCACGACGCCCTCCTTACCCGAAGCTTTCTCCTTGAAGATTGTTCCTCTTTGCTTTCCTAATTGCCGCTGCTCAGCTGGAGGTAGCACACATCTTCCGAGCACGTTGTTTTGTTATGTTGTAACTCACCAAAGGGAAAAAAGATGAGTGTGAGGGAATATTGCTTTGTGTGGAGCTTTCCTTGCTTTAACCCTTTCTGCACCGATGTGGGGTGTTTTTCTCCAGCATGGGATGTTTTACTAGCAGATATATGGGCTTTTTGGTCTAAAGCTTGGGGTGTGATGGAGCTCTGCTATGAAGAAGACCTAGAAATAATTTCTGCTGGACTCTGAGGATACCTTTAAAATGTGTTCACTTACTAAAGCATCTTCTTCGGAGTCACTGTGCTCACATAATGATCACCTATAATGGGACAGGCATTGCCTAATTGGTATGAATTATGGGTAGTTTGAGGTGCAGAATGATTTGGATGAAGCCCTTGGAATCAGATTGACTGAAAACTTGATGCTTGGATATACCCTTCCTTTAAAGACAGGCAGGTCTGGAGCCTGCAAGAGCAGAGCCATGGGGGAGAGTACAGGAGCCATGCTCCATGTGCTTCTTAGGGACTGAAGAGTCAGGCGAGGATTGCAGATGTTTGACTTGATGCAGCTCTGCTCTTGGCTCATGGGCCATGCTATTTGCAGGTCAGTAACCAGGAAAAATCACAGAAATGCTGTTTTTTCCAAACACCTCAGAAATAAGCGGTCTGAGCTTTTGTTGTGCCATCCCAGTAATAGAGACAGGGTGAGTTGCCATCCCGGCAGCCTGAATCGCTTGGGGCTTTATTTTGGAAGAAAACAACAGTTGCTTGGAGTAGAGCTAGGATGGAATAATGGTGTATGTGGACAAAAGGCTGCCAGGAGAGGTGTGCTGTCCCGAATTTCCTAGTGACCTGGAAGAAAGGAGGAGCTCCAGTAGAGCAGGGACCCCAGGGAGAGCTGCAGAAAGCAAAGTTGAAGCCTGAAGATTAACCCTGTAGGACTTGAGGGACTGTGCAAAGCCAAAAGAGCAGCCCTTTGCTTAGTCTCTGATGGTATTCCTGTGGCTTCAACCTCAGAAACCACTTTGTTTAACCACAAAAAGAAAAGGGAGACTGGGGGGATAGAAATCTCTACTTAGGCTCTTGAATTCATCACCATCTGCCTTTCAACAAGCGGAGTCGCTTCCTGCTCCAGCTCGTTAACATCTGGAAAGGAAAAAGAGTGGAGCGTGTAGTTTCCCAGCATATCAAGAGGGTCTTATCCTGATCCTGGGCACCTGCTTGCCTGTACCATTATTTTTGCTGTCTCTACCAAGAGCAACAGTTGTGGTGGTATCAGCCTGGTGGGTGTCTCCAGCCAAGCCTCTCTTTAGTCCTGCCTTTGCACTGCCAGCATGAGGCAAAATGTGGGGGTTTCTGAGGGTACGTGTTTGTCTGGTTGTTTACTGTTTGTCTGGTTGTTTACTGTTTGTGTTTGGCTGCTGCTCGGAGACCCAGGGCAGAGATAGGCAGATGTTTTGTGAGAAACAGTTTCTGCTCTACCTGGTCTCTTCCTTTGTCGTAATGGTCAGATTTGCACAACCTAGCAGTTACCTTCAGGGAAGCTCCATCAAAGAGACTTCTTTGTCCTGTAGGAAGCAATGATTCGGCTTCCAAGGATCATGCAAGCTCAGGTAGGTGCCAGACCTGCTTAGCATGGAAGCCACAGTTAAGCATGGAGTCAGCTACCTCCTTGGGGAGGTCCAGCTCTCCATGGAGGGTTTTCTGCTGTCATGCTGTCGTCATGTCTGGAATTGCAGGTATTTGCAATTAGCCTGAGGATTCAGAGAGAAGCAGAATCCTGTTTGCTGTGTGGTTTTCTTCATGTATCTTATGTGTATCAAGATAATGTGTGAGGATATTTATTTTCTCTCCTAATCTCAGATGATTGTAAAAAGGTCTTCTCTCTTAACTGTGTTGGTTGCACCTGAATTTGCAGCCAGGCCAAGTTAACAAGTAGGAAATGATCTGAGGAGGTGTCTGAGGGGCTGGTGGCTGCCCAGCCTTGTGGTGGGACTGAGCCCTTCTTGTTGGGGCAGTGCTGATGCCAATAGCCCTTTCTTTGGGGCTGGCAGTTGTGTGATGTGCTTGGAAGGGCAGGCCTACGGGCCACAGCTGCATGCTTTGGGTGCAAACATTCAAATCCAGGTAATTGCATCTGGCCTTCAGGATAATCCCAGTGTAGATCTATGCCCCTCTGTTTCCAGAAATCCTGATTTCCTGAGAGTGCCACATTACTATGGCTTGCTTGGAGATGAGGGTTTATCCTACTCCATCTGATCTCCTTGATCCTATTCCTGGTATCTGCTGCTGCCTGTGCTGGGGCTCTGCACCTAATGAACCCTGTGGGCAAGGCACAGGGGGCTGGGGGCAGGCAGGCAGTTGGGCTTGCATTTGCCAAACCCAGCCCTGGGGAGGGGGCATATGAGCAGTCACTGGGCTTTAGAGGTGGGTTTGGGTGAGGGAGAGCATAGGAGGATGCGTAGTGTCTCTGCCTGTGTTGCTGGTTTGGCTCAACAGTGATGGGAGGGGTGGGCAGCTCAGCTTTTGAGAGAGAGGGTGGATGCTCATAGCCTGCAAGCATGAAGGCAGGCAGCTATAAAGCCAGTGATGTGGGCAGCAGGTTAAATGCTTTTTTTTTTTTTTCTTTTTGTCTTCTGGTTGCAAAGCCTTTCTTCCCTCATTCCCAAAACTGATAGTGTGACCTAATCCACGTTGCTAAAATTCTTCTGTGTTAGAGGATCAGCTTTTCTGTGGGAAGACTGCTCTTGTTCTCTGCAATATTGACTGTCTTTCTTTCTCTTATTTCCCTTCTTAGATCTACAATGAGAACAGAAACCTGTTTGAAGTCAAGGAGAACGTGCCCAGGAAATTGGTGGAGAAGGTTGCAGGGGACATAGAGAGTCTCTTGGCCAAGAAAGTCCGTGCTTTAAAGGTAAGATGATGGGCCTGTGTGTTGATCCTTTGTCTGATATGTTCAGTTTAAAGGAGAGGGTTGATGCTGCTGTAGCATTATGATCTCGGCTTCCAAGTAATTTCTGTGTCTGTGTGGCCTTTTCTGGGAACTGCATCCTGGAGTATGTCCGGGGTGTGAGGCAGGGATGTATCACATAGGATACATCTACTGTAGGGATCTTCTTGCCTTCCCCCCCCCACCCAGTCATGTGAACATCTGAAGGTGCTGCCACAAGAATACAACGGACAGCAAAAACCTGGCAGCAAATTTGACCTGGTTATTTAACTGGGGCCGTGGTGTTCCTGCAATAAATCATGGAAGCATTTCAGACAAGTGGGACATCCCCTGTTGAGGAGAGGATGCAGTGAAATGTTTGTGCTGGTGCCTGGTACTTGAATCCTGTGATTGTGCATGTGTCGTTTGCCCTCGTGGGTGCCTGCACTCATAGCCAATCTATCATCCTATTTTGTAACACTCCTTTTAAAATGAATTCATTTTATCTATAGTGGAGAGAGGTGACCTGCTCCTGGTGCCAGCTTGGTAATACCTGGCAATGGCTGTAACAAGGTGGCTGCAGGGCCATCCTCTGCTACAGCGTTCTCTGCCACTAGGGTAGAGACAAGTAATTGTCTTCCTGGAGAGATGGAGATAGCCTCTGTGCTACAGATGGGTATGGGAGCCATGTAAGAACTTCACTGCCAGGAGCCATGGTAAAAGAAGTTGAGGTAACTCAACTGTGGGGTAACTAAGGCAGTGAGAGTTTGGAAGTGACCTGTCTCCATGGCTGGGTAAGAAGAATTAGCTCAGAAGGTACAAAGAAGGAATCGCAACACTTATCTAGGCCAGAGGAGTCTCACGACCTCATAGGATTTGTGTCAAGGGTGGTCAAAGGCTGGTCTGAGTGTCAGGGTGGGATCGGGTTATCCATAATGACTGGCAAAGATGGTAATTATAGGGACTTGGGTGAAGAAGATTGTTGCATTTTCAATTCTTGACTTTGGTAGGTAGATGTTAGTCCTACTTGGACTCACACCAAGTGTTTTAGCTTGAATAGAAGGGGCTGACGTGGGACTAAATAGATGGGTATTGTCAGCACTGCATTTAGGTTTGTGGAAGTGAAGACCATGGAGACCAGTTTTTTTGTCAACATGAGCTTGCATCCCTGTGTTCCCGTAGTTTGTGTGCGTGCTTGAGCATGTATTGTCTACTTCACGTTCCAGAGATGTGCACCTCCTGTAGGTGCTGGAGGAAGGCACGGGTGACGGAATTCAGTTGCAAACTTAATACACACTTGGACGATGTGTAGGTCCTGTGGGCTGGGCAGGGTAATAACAGTGAGTTACATGGCTAGTCTCTGTTTGGCAGGTTCCACTGTGTCATTTGAATTTCAGCTGTCAGGTCAACTGTGTTTTCTTACCCTTTGCTCTGACTCACTCAGACTTATAGAGAGTTTGTGCATCTTCTGGTGATAGGTCAAGGGTAGGACTGTGCCTGTTGTACAAATGACCTTATTTTTCTTTCAATTTGACTTCCTTTTTATTGGGTTTGAGGGCAGAACTGGCTGGTGTGCTGTTAAGGGCTCACCTGATGCTGGACCTGACACGGTGGAGTGATTCTGGCAGCACTGGTTGGATAACAAGCACTTGGTGCTGTTTCATAGTAGTAGAAACAATGGCCCAATGACCTGAGTTAGTCCCTTCAAGAGGACTTCTTCAAAGCACAGTTGCTGGATGGAGCAATTTCTTACAGCCAGCTTGCATGTAAATTTTTGGTTCATTGGACTGGCGGTACTGACAACAAAATCTGGAAATGGTGAAGTTGATGGGAGGAGGAGAAGTTAGAGCTTCTGATTTTCTTCCCTGTTGTGTTAAGCTCCTTTGAAGCAGTGGGGCTCCAACAGCTTCTTCCACTCTCCAGCCTATGCTTTCTTCTGTCTCAACTCTTCCCTTAGTTGAATCATCTCTCTTGGAGTCATTTCCTCCCTTTCTCTCATGACTCACAAGAGTGATGATGACTTCTTGAAAAGTATTTTTCAGCATCTGAGTCAGGTGAGATACTCCATGTATCAGAGAGGGCAAGTGAGGAGGGAGAAATAGAACCTCTCCTTAACGTATGAGTTGCCACGTCACTTGTGTGCTCACTCTACTGAAAAGATGTCTCCGTGTCTCCTTCGCTGCAGGAGAGAGAAGGGATGTTGCCTGTGCTTCTGTGGGGCTTTGTAGAAAGGTGCTAGCCAACCTTTGGGCACACATGGTAGGCACACGCTGATCAGGTGGTGATTCAGTCCAGTCATCAAAGAGCCTGTGTTCCTCTGCTTCTAAGTGAAAATATTAACGTGTCTTTATTATAAACTGTGTGCAGAGAATTTATTAATAATACATAGTTTCTTACCTTGCATGTTGCATTTCTAAGAAGCAGAAATCAAGCAAAAGGAAACCAAACTCAGCTGCCGGATCCTGACAGCCTTGGTGCTGTGCTGTGGCATGAGTCTGGTACTAGCAGGACACTCTGATTTCCCATGTGCGTTTTGGAGGAGTGCTGGAGCCAGGGGTGTGTGGCAGAGAGGGTAATGGCTTCCTAAAATAACAGTCATCTACAAAGGGCTGGTTATTTGGATGCTGTCTCTCCCTTTATATTCCAGACCATTGTATCTGATGACAGTCTCATCACAGGACAGAAAAAATCCTAGGAAGATCTTTTTGCCACCTGTTCCAGCTGGCACTGGAGAAGAGCATCTACAGCTGGGTCCTGGGGGACTTTTACCCCACGTCCCACAGAGCGGCCTCTACTTGACGTGGGTTGCATCAGCACTAGCTGCCCTTTTCCCCAGCATCCTCCAATGTCCTTATTCCATGATGATTTAATTTCTTCAGACCTGCTCTCACAGTCTCCTTTGGACTCTGTAGTTCTAGCTGGCTTTTATTTCCAAGCTTTAGCAGAAGGAGAGGCAGAAGAGATGGTCTTCCATACCAAGAGTACAGCTACTGTCCTTGAAATGGAAGTAAAAGATATTGTTAAGGTGGAGTACCTCCTGAAGGTGATGACATGAAATTTACCCAGTGTATGGCATTGTGGGGAAGCTCCAGGAACATCGCTGCAGATGAGGTTCAAGGAAAGGGTAGTTATGTTCCTGACTGGGTAGAATTTAAAGGGGCTGCTTTTGTCCATGTTCATGAGCTTACCCTTGTTGGGGCTAAAATCTTCCTTCATGTGTGGAAAGGTGACAGGTTGCCAAATAACTGCAAATCCCAGTTGTGTTTTCCTTGTGCTGGGAATCACAGCTGGCTCACTCCTGGCTCCACTTCATCTGAGTCTAGAATTCAACAGGTTGGTTATTTGCCAAATAGATTTTTTTGCCACTTTTTTTAACTTAAATTTCCTATTTCTTCTTCAATCTCTCTGTTTTTTCAGACCCCTCCTCGCCTTTGTATATGCCCAGAGACACATGTACAGGCTAGGGCTTCTTTGGTCAGCTTCTTTGGGAGACCAGCCATTGGAGTGCTGAGTGAGCCAGGGCAAAGTCATCACCTGGGGGTGGGCACAAGGCAGCTGCCAGTTCTGGATTCCCAAACCCAATGGGCATTTTTCTCACTTCTCTTTTCTTCTTGCTATGTAGGCTTTCTAGGATTCCCCAGTTCTCTTCCTCTAAAGCTTCACTGGCTGTGTTTGGTGAGATTGGTGGAGATGAGTCGGCTCTCCATAGAGGAGAGGAAGCAGCAAAGATAAAAGGCATTGGAAGGAGTCTCCTTTGCCATCAAATCTAGCCCCTTGGCTCCTCCATGTGCCCAGACCATAAGGACATCTTTTCCTCCCTTCCATGTGCTGTTTGCTGTCTCCACTTTGTGCTCTGCCTTCAGACCTTGGCTGCTCCTTCCTGCCATGCCACATCCTGGATGCCTCAGCTCTGTCTGCTGCTCATGGCCACCCAGGAGATCTTGGCAGCCCAGCCTTACTTCCTTACCTGTGCCTGCAATGCCAAACAGCGTGGATCAAAGTGAGAGGGTGGTGGGAGTGCTGCTGAGGTGATGAAAGACCTGGTAAAGCGTCAAGGGGTTGCTGCATCATCTCTACTGTGCAAGCCCAGAACCTCAGGAAATTCTTCTATTGCTACAAAAGCATCTCTGTAGTGAAAGGGGCTGAGGGGTGGGGAGCAGGCAGAAGGAAGTAATTGCTTGTAGTGCAGGATCTAGGAAGATGCTTCTCCCTCTCTGTCAGGTCTGTGGACACCCCAGATCTGATACTTTTATAATACTGGGTCAAGTGCATGAGCAGGTGCCTCTGAGTCTAACCTTTGCTGAAGCTCCACAAACTGGGGAATTTGATGGAGGAGGACGCTGAGAGATGGAAATTTTAGATCCTAGGGTATGTTTTAGGCTTGTTTCTACTTTTTATACAGTTCTTGTGAAGGCTGCTTTTGGACGCTGACTGCTTCATCCTTCACGTATTTAACCACAGACAATTTGCTTTGCCTCCTGCGAGCAGCACATCCCACAGTTTCCTGAGTGGGTTATGCCCTGAAGTGAGCTATTTATACACTGTGACCTGCCTAAAGACTGCTGTCTGCTGGTGGTCTTCCCCTATCTCTAAAAAGAGGCCTCCTGATGCGTTCCATGGTGCGAATGTCTGCGAGCTCTGGTGTTGCCCCACTGGATGCTAGTGACCTGGTTGGGCTGGTGTTTCTTTCAAAGAGCTGTTTTAGTTTTGCATATTGTACGTCACGGGCACAATATTTTGACTTAAAGTGAAGTTTTTTCTATTTCCAGTGGACCTCAGCTGTGTGCAGTGTCAAATATGACATGTTGGGCGGAAGTGCAGCAAAGTGGCATTTCAAGTCTTGGAGAAATTATAATACGTATTATATTTGTGTGTGTGTGTATGCTACAGAGCTGTATATGTACATCTTAAGTTTGGTGCACCTTGTGTCACTCTGGTGATGAGAGAACTAACAGCACTTACCAGTATTTAAGAGAAAAGTTTGTGGGGTTTGTTTATTCTGTTGTTGTAGAATGTAATTGCATATTTTTGTTGCTCTATATTTGGTTAGTTCCAGTGTGGAATGAGTGGGTTAGTGGGAGGGTTCAGAGCTCCTGTTCCTTCAGCTAAGGGACAGGAGCTCACAATATATTTCACTGAAGACTTCCAGGTTTTTCTGTAATGACAGTAGGAAAACCTACACTTGGCATTAGACATTTTCTTCTGGTAGAAAAATGAATACAAAGGACAAGACTCTGGGGGTTTTCTGTGTTTTTAAGGCATACTGCAGGGACATCTGCCTGGGTTTCCTGCAGCTACAAAGCCTGGGTGAATGTGGCTCTAGGATTTTGTGGCTTTGCCATCTTCCTTTACCTTAGATCCTAAGGGAAGATGGCCGGAAGAGCTGGGATTTGGTGCACAGAGAAGATGGCTGTTCTGGAGATGAGTAAGGCTTGGGATTTTGCACTGCCTTAACCAGTTTTCTCAGTTTTATCTCTGATTTCCACCTCCCGTCCTTGGTTTTGGGTTTTCCCACTTGCTGGCATTTTTTCCTTGCACATTCATCCTGATGTGATGGTACATTTAGTACTTGGCCATGCTTTAGGATTCTCTGATGAGGGTGAGGTGGGACTTTGGTGCATTACCACGGAGTACTTACCAAGCTGGCTTCTTGGGGGTGAGAGCTGGTCAGCAGGGGCATCGTGGGAGGTAGGAGCTCAGGCCGGTTGTGCTTTTAGTCCTGGTTGAGTGCTCAGTGCATTACTGTTCATCTGGGACTAGTTCCAAGCTCCATTTACGTCTGGCACAAGCATATATCAAGAGCGCAGAGGGGATTTAATTGGACAGGTTTATCCCTTTAACAATTCTGATAGCCCTGAGATTTCCCTTGCAGGTATGTGGTGAACGGAGTCTTTATCAGCTCTTCTGCTCCCTGATAGGGATAATAAAAGGTTTTGCTTGTCCAGAGAACTGCAAAAATTGGCATGCAGCAAAGCATCTCTCAGCCCAGTTTGGAGCATCTTCCCACTCCCTCCTCTCTCTGTGGCAGAGGCGCTGATATCTGTCACGGTGTGAGCTGGTAGGAAATGGGCAGTGCCAGCCTGGTGGCTTTCTCTCCCCTCCTTCACTGCTTGGGCTGTTCTTGTCCCCTGGTCTTGGTGGTGTGTGATCTTCAGGGCAGTCGGCAAAGGGGGTCAGCATTCATCAGGAGCAGCCTTGGGGTCATACTGGATTTCTGTCCCTGCTGCTGGCAGTGCAAGGTTCTGTTGCCATCTCGCTGCCCTTCTGAGCTAACTAACCAGTTCTTCTAGCCCTGGATTTTACCTGGTGTGAGACTTCTGGGCATGTCAGAAGGCCACCAGTGATCACACCCTGGTCTGTTGGGTCCCAGAGCAGTGTCCAAGCTAAAGAATACGTTACCTGTCTTGCCTAGGTAGCAATGTAGGGAAGGAAAGAGGGATAGCTCAGGTGAGCTCAGATGAAGCCTGGGATTTTGGTGGGACATGGGGCTTCACTGCCTTGTGCACACCTGCCCCGTTGCAGCCACACAGTCACGGACAGGAGCTCTTGCGTTCGTGGAGGAAGGACCATAATCAACATCAACCTTGCGCTGACTGAAGTACCAAACGTTTAAAGGTGCTTTGTTAATTCATAGTGACAAATCCATCCCTCTTCCTGCTTCATCACTAATTGCTGGTTGGTGGCTTTTGTTTTTAATTCTATTTTTAATTCACTCCTAATCAAATCCTGGCTGGCTGTCCACATGCATTTATTTATTTATTTATTCATTCATTCATTCTTGTGTGTCTTCTCTTGCCTCATGATTGTTCTTGGGCTGGACGTGCTCCAGTAATCCAATTTGAATCCAATCTCCCAGGTCTGGAATTCTAATTTACAGGTTGCAGAAGGGAGCCAAACAACACCCGCACACCAGGATGGGGGTTTATTGCCTAATCTAATCAGGGACAATCAGACGTTTGTAACAAGTCTATCAAAACTGTATTGGGCCAGTTTGCTGAGCAATGTAACCAGCTTTCTTAATAGCACTAACACGATTTAGGGCTTCCTGCACTTTCATGCAGATTATGTTGAACGCTTCCCTTTCTTCTCCCATGAAGGCTTGGCAGCAGCCCAGCCCGATGGGCTTTACAACTTTGTAAGCTGCTTGGTGCTCTCTGCAGCTGCGGAGGTTTGTGAGGACACAGGGGCTCCCGCTGCTGCCTCCCCCAGCACCACACCATCACGTGTAGGAGGTTGGAGGGCTCCTGGGACAACCCCATTTTGGGGCCTCCCTGGAAGGTATGGACTCAGTATCTCAAATACATCTGGAGTCACGGATGGGGGAGTGAAAAGTGGTGGTCCTGACCTGATAAAATATTCAGTAAGTCTCCATAGCATGTCACTACCCCTGTACGCATGCTGTCAGCCTTCAGGCACCAGGGGCTTGACTGGCCCTGGTGAAGAAGGAATGAAGAAAACTTTGTCCTTTCTTGCCCTTGGCAGATTAAGGCCGTTGCTTCTGGTTATTTGCTTTTAAAAGTTTGAACGGTTGCAGCTCAGCGAAGAGACCTCTTTGGGGCTTTTGAGGATGGCCTTCCAGAGCCTGGAGCAAAAGAGGAGGCAAAGCCAGTTCTGCAAATGAGCTGATGTCTCTTAGTACCTCATGTTTCCAGCCCAGGGTGGAGTTTTCTTCTTTGTCCTGTGTGAAGAAATAGTTTCCTGACTTTCCCCTTCCTAAGAACAGAAACATCTCTCTGGTCCTTTACCCTGGCAGCTAGCTGTCAACCAGGACATGAACTTAAACTGGTCCTCATGGTCCAGGCTTGTGCCACTTAGCTCTGTACCTGACACCTTTGCCCAGGGACTTATTTTGGGCTAGGATTCCTCCCTGCTCCAAAACATCTTCCCTTTAGCAGGCCGTATGTGCCGCCCGAGGTGGGTTGCAGCATACTGCTGGTGCCTGTGCTGTGTCCATGGCTGAGGTTCATGTTCTTGGGTCACGCAGCAGCACTGGGAGCTTTACCTGGGTTTTTAGCCTGAGCAAAGCTGGCCCTTGTGCCCGCTTTCTGAGCACTGCTGAGCTGTTTTGCGTGCACAGGGAGGAAGATGATGAACTCCCTGTAATAGGAACTAACCTTTACTTGAGGGTTTAGTTGCTGTACATGCCTTGTCTTCCTGTGCTCTGCACCCTACAGTGTGAGGAACCCAGAAACCTCTGAGACCAAGTAAAGAAAAGGATGAAATGGGTGGTTTACTTCCCTTTCTAAAACTGTGTTGTGTATTTGACAGTTTACATGTTATTTTTCATTTATTTCTGGCTTTTCCAGTGCAGAAGCAGTGCTCTTAGCAGAAGTAGAAGTAACTAAAGCCATTAGTGTTGTCAAGGGATTTGCAGCAGTTGTAGTTCTTGGCTGTCTCAAATCTCGGATCCATCAGCTTGATCCTTACTCTCTCGAGCTCCTGGGGCCTGGCAGGGCTGCCTTATTCCATGCACTAAGGGGATGTGTTTGGGGATGGTTGAAAGGATAAAAGAAGACGAATAAGACTACTGGTCTGTCTATATAGACAGACATAGATATACAAGTGATGAGTGATGCGATGAGGAGGGATCTCCAAGGGAATTTGTGCTAGGGAAGGGAATTGCCATTTAATTCTTTGTAAAACAACCTTGAAACATGGTTGGGAATAAGTATTTGCAAAAATAGCAAGACAAACAAAAAAAACCACATGTCACTGAAAAAGGGATTTATTTGAATTTCCTTGGTTAGTTTTGGCATGAAAAAATGCATTTTCATGGCAGTTTGGTAGCTAGAGTCGCTTCTGCACCCTGTTATATGGCTTTGTAATCTGTGCATGATGGAAGAGAGCAAGGGGAGGATCTTTGTTTCCCCAGGGTTGCCTGTAGTTCTGTAGGGAGTGTGTATCTCTGTGCTTATGGATCTGCTCTCAGTCCTGGGATTTTTGCCCCTGCCCTCCATGCTGCTGTAGGTCCTTGGAGAGCTTTCTGAAGCACAAGATCTTGGGCAGAAAAGGGCTGCCACCAATTTATTCTCTCGTTTCATGCTTTTCCCCCCTGAATGTTTGAAATGCATCATCTGGGATGGAAGGCTCTTACATTGAATGGGAATAATTGACCTGGGAAGAAAAACTGAATTGTTTTGCTTTCAATTCAGGTAGAATGAGGATTATTTTTTTAAGGGTTTCATCCTCTAGTTGAACTATAAATAAATCATTTATATAGCTCTATTTACCGACAAGTAGTGAAGTTAAAGACTGTAAGATTTGAGGGGATGGAGACTTGGTCCTGGAGGTTAGTGGACTTGGACGAAGCTTTTTTGTCTCAAAAGCTCTCTTAAAATCCCACTTCTTTTCCTAAAGAAAGTGGATTTGGCAAGTCTCATCTCTGCAGCCTGTGAAACCCAAATCGGCTTTGGCACAGCTTATCTCTCTGCACGAGAGTCCTATGACTTGAACAGCAGGACCAGCTGCAGGTGAGAAGCAGGAGGCAGTCAGGAAGGTGGTTGCATAAGCATTTAGCTTGGCTCCTGGCAAGTGGTGCTGGGCTGTTAGACACGAGCTGGCACTGAGCGTGCTCCCCGTGCTGTGCTGTGGTGTCTGGTGGGGACTGTGCTTTCTGTTCCACGAAGCTTTGCTTTGCATCTGCTAATGCTCTAACAGGGTGAGCTTGAAACCCGTCAGCATCCAGCCCTACTCCATAGCAAAGAGCTATTATATATTCCCAGAGCAGCTGATGTCCATTAAAAGTTTGAGTGACACTACAACAATGTGTAAAATATTTGTGATAAGGATCTAGCAAATGTTAATAAAAAAAAAGCGTCAAGAATGTAAATTGCACATACAATTGCGATGAAGAGTCAGAGATAACATTAAAGAGATTGTATCAGTTTAATGCAAGTTTAGTGCCAAAGCCTGTGATCTGCTCTTTAGAGGAGTTGTTGGGAGCTTGTGTATTCCAGCAGACAGTGCTCAAATCGTCCTGGTCCTCTAGACCTGCTGTCCCCACAGCCAGTGTGATGCATGGAATTTGTCTGCTTGCTGGGGATTAATGAAAACCTTTCCCGACTCTACAAGAAAAATAATGTCCCTTTGGAAAAAATAAAGTGCCCTTCTGCCTACTGACATTTGGGTCCCTCAGAATGCAATTAAAAAGCAGCTTAATACAGCCTTGTGATGAGAATCTGTCAGTGTTCACAGGCACACTGTGAAGTGAAAGCTAAGATGAAACAGATGCGAGGAAAAAAAAATATTTAACTGTGCGCCTGCCTGCCTGGTGGTACTTGTGGAGCCACCAGCTGAACTGGGACGTGCGTGGATGGAACCAGGTTAGCTGGGGGAGCTGGCAGCAGGGGTGGTTCTGTGGGCACAGAGCTGGGCTGTAGCAGCGCTTGCACGGGCACAGGAGCTCATTGGTCACCCAGCCTGAGCTTGGGGTGTCTCCACTTGCCTGCACCAGCCAGAGTCCCCTGCTCGCTGGGCTGGTGTTTCTGATTTATGTCCTTGCTCCTGTTCCTCCTCTGCTGTTTCAGTTACGCTATGTCCCTTAAAGCGGCCGAGGAGCGTGGCGGTGGAGGCTGCTGGATGTGCCCTTACAGGTTTAAGGGAAGAGACAACTCCGGATTTCTTAGCACGGTGCAGGGCTTCTGGCCATAGATTGGTATCTGTCCCTGCCAAAAATGTCTTCCCGAAACTTTAAATGTCATAATGGGAATTAAAGCTGATTGTAAATGGTGGGTTGTTGGGGATTTTTACAGGCATGAAAAATTAAAAAAAATAATCCTTTAAGTAAAGCTGGTAATTTCTTAGCAAGTGAGGGGTTATAAAGGCTGGGACTGAAGCACCCTTCTGGACTGGGATGGTAGCGCTGAGCTCCGGGCGTGCTGGCAGCGCTGCTGGTTGGTGGCCCATCCATCGCCTGGCTTCCACGCTGCAAAATGGACCGTTGTCTTCGACTGTTCTGCTTTTGCCATTCGTGTGCTGCTACTTGTGAGAGGTGCGAGTTGAAATTCCACCTCAGCTCGATGTAAAGAGCTGCTGTAGCAACAGCAACTTTACTGGTGTTATGCTGGGAGCAGTGTTTCGTGTTGCACGCCAGTAGATGGCACAGCTTTTATATCAGCTAATTATACAGGGAGAAAATGCTGCCCTGTGCTGCTCCTGTTGCTAATCTTAGCTGTGCCCTGCTCTCCACTTGCACAAATGAAGGTGTGCCTGCTGATGTGCCTGTAATTGAGGAAGTTGGGTAAGATTATGGGAGATGATGTTGAGTTTTGCAATGTTTGGGGGCAGCGGGAAACCATGTTGGGAAGGGGAGGGTAAGCAACCGTGCTCTTGGATGAGCGTGGAAGCAGAGAAGCAAACTTCATGGTGGTGGTAGTTTGCCTTCCCAAGTGCATTCCAGTGAGTGACGAATTCCCTTAGAATAGATGTGTTTGACAGCTCCAGCTTTACATATGGGGAAACTGAGGCTTGGAGAGCTCATACTTTGGGTTTGATACACCTGGGAACAAGAGCTGTGCTTCCTAATTAATTTCTGGGACTTGAGCTATAAAGTGTCCTTCATGCGTGGCTAGTACAATAACATCTCCTGGGAGCGTAAAGCTCCTTCTCTCTGCTTAGGTTTGGAACTATTGTTCCCTGACCTGTTCAGGCTTTGAATGTGATTTTTTTGGTTTGGTTTGGTTTTTGTTGTTGTTGTTGTGGTGGGTTTTTTTAAGTAGAAAATATGAAATGCGCCCTCCTGAAGGACTTCCAGTTGAATGTGTCATTAAATCTTCTTCTCCATGATGCTGCCCAGCTGTTTTGCACCTCCCCTAAGCCAAAGCAGCACACTCGCCCTTTCAGGCTGAGCACATGGAGCTTGCTGAATAGTGGCCATTGAAGCTGGGAGTGCTGCTCAAGTGCAGTAAGACAGCTGTGAAATGGAGAGGGAGGTCACTTGTCCTTCTTCACCCCTGTCCTAGGAGATGGGCAGAGACACCAATGTTGGAAGCAATCTTTCTTCCTACGTTTTGCCTCCTGAGGAGCTTCTTTTCATGGCTGAAACTGATTGTTGCAAGTGGATGGAAAGGATATATCCCAAATCTTGAGGGCCTGGAATACGTGTGGAATATAAAACAGAGTCTATGTATGTGCTGCTGTAAATAGAGTTGTCACTCTAAAAGAAGCGGGGTTTCCAGTGCTTGTCAGATCACTTTAAAACCATTTTTATTACTAGATTACATTCGAAGATAAAGTTTATTGTAGAAAAAAAAAAAAAAAAGAGGGAAGGTGTAGGATTTGACTGCAGATTTGGAAACACACTTAAAAATTCTGAAGAGTCTTTGAGCCGTAGCTGAGGGCAGACCGCCTGCTTCAGGGTTTTCCTCTGGGGCATCTCCTGACCAGCTGAGCTGAGGGATGATTTCCTCATTTTGGTGCAAACTCCTCCCCTAGCACATTTTATAACCAAGCAATGACGTGCCATGTGGACATTGGCACAGAAGCTCCAGCTCACAAATCTGTGTCCTGTGTATGGGGCAGAAGCCCTTCCAGGGCATCTGTCATAGCTGGGAGTTGTGGGGAACCCTCTGCTCCCTGAACACAGCTTTAAAACGACTGCCCTAAGGATTTTATGTCAAAACTGAGAATCAATCCTGGCACACATTGACTTTCTTCTTTTTCTTCCTCTCCTCTGTGAGCATTGCTGTTCTACTTGTATCCTCTGTCTATGCTCTTGCTTTTAGTGCTAAGTCTGCAAGTAAAAGGAAACACCAGGTAGGTGCTAGCTCTTTTCATAGCTCTTCCTTTCAGATACCAGTAGCATCCCCTTTTCTAACCCAGCCCATTCCATCTTTTCTTTCTTGTTTTATCTAGTCATGTTTGTCTACCTTTGATACATATCAGTGAAGAAGTTGTTCTCTATTGCCTCAGCTGTTCATTTGATGGACCGTGCCAGAGAAAGCAGCAGCCTCCTTCTCCCACCAGACCTGGACTTCAGAGTTGTGTTGTTTCACATCTACCTGCTCTGTCTACCACCCTAGTTTAGATAACCACAAATCACATCACAGACAGATTCTGGAAGGGGAGGTTGTTTTGCAAGCACCATCTGAACGCTGCAGCCCCTCACACTGTGCAGAGTGAGCATGGTACGAAGATGCAAACAGAAGAGCAATCTGTGACAGGGGAGGGATGTTTGGATGTAGCAAACCTGCTTTCAAACCAGCTTGTGGGTTTGGTCAGGACATGGGGGTTTTTTCATGTTGCATAAATATTTGAAGGAAGGAAGGATTCCTCAGAAGCAAGTCAGCTGGATTTAACTCTTAGACCTGTGCAGAGCCATGTTTACCATAATCTCTGGCCTCCAAAGAACCAGATTTATTTGCATACAGACTAATGCAGGTAGTCTCCTCTGCCTTTGATATTAGTGTTTTTCTGTCTCTCTTACCTCCAGCCCCTACTCAAACCCAGAACCTCTGCAAAGTTCCATTCTGAGTAGCTGCTTTGCTCCTTCTGTGCTGTGCATCCCTAAAACCTGAGCTGTAATAGCATCCCTGCTAATTATATCACTGCAGATTTATTTCATGGTAATATTATTGCTGGCCTCAGGCATCACCACTATCATTGGGAAACATCGAATGATCACAGCTCCTTAGCTGCCTCCATTAAACCTGAGAGAAGCGTCTGGGCCTGTTTATATGTTTGTCTTTTGATGAGAGCTGGGGATTGATGAGCTGGTGGATGCGAGGTTTGCAGAACGTGCCCTGAAGGGAAGCTTGCCTCGTCACGGCAGCCGTAAGGTGCAGATGGTGGGATCGCTGGCTGAATGCATACGCAGCCTGGCAAGCGGGGAGTGAGGCAAGAGCGTCACCTTTATCTCTTCAGGGCAGACCTTGCCCCCCCTCGCAGCAGCATCCGGCACCGAAGGCTGCGCAGTGCTCCGTGCTGCATGGCTCTGTGCTCGGATCCATTGTGCTGGCAGCTTGACTGGAGCTGCTCCCTGGGAAGGGGGCAGTTTGAATAAACCAGATGCCTTATGATACTTTCTGTTGAAAGTCTTGGAGGTAGGGCAGAAGAAGAGACAAAAGGATCAGTGCTGGTTTTCAACAAAAAATAGAGAAAAATATTTAAAGAGTTTTCTCTGTTTTCTGTGCTGGAAGTAAAATTCTATGGTTGGTGTGCTGGGTGCCAAAGCCTCTGCTAAGAGTGTGGCTGTAGCTCAGTGCTGTATCCCCAGGCTTCTGTTCTTGGGACCCAAGCTCATAGTTGCTTGGTGATGCAGGTTGTCCCTTCCAGGGCACAGCGGTAGGATGATAGTAGGTCTGTAGGGTGAAGCACTTGGTGCTGAAGACCTGATATCCACACTCTGGTTTTTGGAGGGTGTATTAAAATATTTCATCATACCTCCAATACTGTGCAGGTTTGTTGTGAGGGAATTTTTGTTTGCTCCTGAAGCGTGGTTAGACTGGCAGGGGTGAGCAATGATGACCATCATCCCCAGCCAGTGTGTTGGTCTTCCCCATGGATGCCTGTGGTCCCCCGACATCCTCTTAAGGGAACAGAAGAAGAGTATCACAGATCTGAGATTTATGTGGAGAATGCAAGAAGGTAACTTACCAAGATACCTTTCAAGATCTGTTAAAGTCGCTCAGTTGTTAGTGGTTTTATTGTGTCTGGCCATAAAGTCCTTTCTGGTTATGGTGTGAAGTGTTCCAGTACAGCAATGAGTGGGCCAAAAACTTGACTGAAATGGGGTCAACAAATTACATGTAGACAAAAGGCACTTATTCTCAGGCTGCATCAAGTCTCCTGGTAATTTCAGCAAAACAGTCAGAGCAGAAATATGCTGATAATTATTTAAATTAGACTCCAAGCATTGAATTATTTTTTTTTATCCTTCAAGTAACAGCACTTCAGCACTTGTCCAGATGAGTGCTAATTTACCCAAATGGAAAGGTTTATTAAACATGCCAGCCAGTGCTTTAGTAATATTTAGGACAGCAATTTTGCTTTATTATATCTCTTAACAAAGTGGACACAGGCTTCTTGATCTATCACCAGAGCAGTCAGGGGATTCTGGGCAAGATCCATGTCAGTTCTGCCTGGTGTTGAATTAAGGTGCATAATTTCTGCTTCAATTTTGCCTCTTTGCCAAGTTCAAACCTGGGACCCAATTTGAAAAAAACCAACTGACCGACTTGATGAGATTGAGGGACACTCAAAATCTGGACGTCTTCTAGGTGCAGGAGTCACAGCTGTGATTTGGAAATGTTGAAGGATGAAATTGAGTTTGTTCCAGTGAAATGGGCCATGTGCTGGGGAAGATGAGCATCAGCTCCTCCTGCTGTCCCTTGCTCACTCTAGGACACCTTTGACAACTGTGTCATTTTGTGGAGAAATGTGAAGACGATCTCAGCCCATCATTTGCCATCCCTCACCGATCTGTCACACGCAGTTACCATTTGTATTGTCATATAGGTGTGCCTACGAAATGACAGATCCAGTTGAACCTGAGGTGGAAGCAATCCAGTGTGTTTATTTTTGGCAAGACTGTCTTCATACTAATCACATTGTGCTGTGCCGGTTTTGCCGTTTCCCTTAGGAGTCTAAATTTCTTTGTTTTGTATATTTGAGAAGATGCTTCATGAACCCAAGTGGCTAGAGGTTCTGCTAAAAGATCCAGTAGGAGTCTTCTGCTGCTTTTGTCTATGGGTGCAGAAGTTTGGTTCTGTGGCTTCTCCCAGGACTCAAATGGGGAATTAGGACTGCTTGCATAGGTTAGACTCTTAGCTTGAGAATCTTCTCTCAAAGATGGTGGTTGTATGGGGTGAGTGCTTCTTGGAGATCCATCCAGGGGAAAATTTCTTTTAGGCTTTGAAACTCCTCTGGGTCCTCCAGAATAGAGAAGAGACCACCACCTTCTTGTGTGCATGCTCACCAAAGACATAGAAATACTGTGGAATATATACAAATCTGTGTTGTGCTAGTTATGTTTTTAAGACTGTCTGAGGCAGAGAGACAGGGACAGAATTTTGAGAAGACCTTCAGTTTGCTGCTGTTAAAGTTTTAATAGGAGTTGAAGGAACAGGTTATGGACAGAAATTCCCTAGCTTTCTGCTGCAGGACCGTATAATTTTGCATACATAGTGTTCACTGATAATGGTATTTCTCCATCTTCTGATTATTGGTGGGGACTATTATACAGTAGATATCTCTCTTTACTGGAAGTTTTTCTTCCTTGCTCCTTCCATAAATATCTTCTCCCTCCCTCTCTTTCCTCTTTTTTTCCCCCCAAGATTGCTATGTTAAGCTATTGTACTATAAATCCAGGGAGTGTCTGGAGCTCTGGCTGTTAGCAGAAGATTTGGCAAGGGAGAACCTATTGGAGTTCTGAGTTGTAAATTCTTCTAGAGCTGGGACGCAGCCAATGGTGATGGGAAGATTTTGGCTCGGTTCCAGGCACTTGGTTTGTCTTCGGTACCATCGGGTGAGCAAGTGGTGTCAGAGCAACTAGTGAAAAGGCTGTAGCTGCTCTCCTATGCGAATGTGGATGTTGCATGTTTCTCCTCTGGAGGAGAAACAGAGAAGTGGATCTTCTCTAGAGTTAGTGCAGAGGCTCTCTAATCTCCACAGAGAGCTGGAGTCACCCCAGGCAGGTTGGATACTGTTGTGTCCTGTTCTTCTGGAAGTTTGGAAGAACTGCCAAGGGGAAACATGCCTTCTTTGCTCCCCAGTGCGTGTAGGCAGCAGGCCAGGTCTTCTAGGGACCATTGTTGATTCCCATCCTCCTCATGCTCTGCGAATGGCAGAGCACTGTGCTGTCACAGCTCCTGAGAGGAGGGCAGTCTGTGTCTGAGGGAGGGACCTGGTGCCATGATAGTAGCATAGCGTGGAGATGGACACCTTGCTACTTGCATATGGTTGGTCACCAGCTCAGCCTTGGGCTTCCTGCTCTTCACTGTGCAGAAAATTATGTCCACAGTACATCCAATGGCACAGTGTCATGAATGTTTCCAGCAGGCCCTCAAGTCTCCAGAGCAGCAGAGCTTGTTGTAGGGACAACAGAGCTGTCTTACTGAAATCTGTTTGGTGATACCAATTAGCAAGCCCTGCTCTGCTCAGTTGCCAGCTGCCACATCCTACCAGGCAGCTCTCCTTTTCTGGTAGAACCCACTTTCACCAAGGGTTGCAAAATGTGGCTGCTGCCAAGTGTTTCAGGGCAGCAACCAAGGTAAAAATCAGCCATGGCTATCAATTTCCCATTATGCAGTACTGCTGCTATTTACAGTCCTGGCACTTGGCTGGTAGGAATATGAAATTTTCAGGATAGGGAATATAAATGAAAATCACTAGAATGGAAACTCTTGGTCTGCATTATTGGCGGTAAATGGTTTTAGCATTTGGTGTCCCACAGGAAAGTGTGCTGCGACATCTTGTCTATGGCAAAGCTGCAGCATGCTGTGGACCCTCAGCTGGTATCATCCGTCCACAGTACGAGGAATGTGGGGAAGCATCTTAGAGGGTTCACCCCAGCTTATTCACCTTTAAAAAGTGTAGAGAGACAGTCTGGGATTCAATTTTACTGTTCTAGCACCTTTCTCACCACCCTGACTGGAAGTGCTTAATCTCCTCTTCATTAATCAGTTTGAATTTTATCTTAAAATTCATTGTCGATGAAGGTAAATTAGATAGTCTACTGCTTCAGTCTTGGGCTGAAAATGATGGCAGTACATGCAGGGGTTAGCAGGTAAGTGCACTGCAGCTTGTATCAGAGTGACTTTGTGGTTTTGGTGGCTCTGTACCAGCAAGGCTGGAGGAGTTGGCTGTGTCCCATGTGCTCGGTTCCCAACAGGTGCTGCAGGCAGGACAGACACCTGACATTTGTACTGGTGTATCCCAGGTGACACGTGGTTGGGCTGCCACAACCCAGAGCAGCAGTACAAGGCAATCGTGTAGTCATTGAGGTTTGCAGGGACCTCCAGAGATCGTGCTGTTGAACTCCTGCTCAAAGCAGGGTGAGCAGGACCAGGCTGCCCAGGAAATCACTACTTCTTCAAGAGGTTGCTGTCATTGTCTTCATTTTACAGACAGGGAGAGTAAGCCCTAGGTAGTGACTGGGCTGTAACATCAGAAGGTGAGTACAGGTGGTTAGGGTGATGTGCCCAGCATGATGGTGAGAAGGTGCAGAAGGCCCCGAGGCTGCAAGACATGTGCATGTGTGCTTACTCCTCATTTCATGAGTTCCTGGTTGCAGTGGCACTGTCTTTTCATTAAGGATTTTTTTCAGGGATCAAAGCTGCTGAGATCTGTAAGACTTGAAGAGTTGTATTAGAGAGGTTTGCCATCTTCTCTGGACAGCTTCTTTACTGTTGGATGTTTTTGTACACAGATGAAAGGAAAACAAGGAATAAAACGGATAAGAGGCGGTGAACTCTGTAGAGTCCTTGGCCTTCTGGTCACCAGAGGAAGTCACCTTTCTACTGAGATCCTCTGTAACAAGGACTCTTGGGAAGTCCTCTTCCTCCACGATCTGCTGAAATTCAGCCTAGGGGGCAGTTACACAGTCCCCGATGAGTGCATGGCCTCCTGGTCCCTCCTCCCTTGCCCCCAGAGCGGTCTTATGGCTCCTGACATAAGGCTTCCTGGAAAAAATAAGTAAATAGCCAGGCATCCTGTTAGAGCCTGGCTAAGCCACGTTCTCCTGCCTGGGTGTGGAACAAGCATCCCCTTATGGTAGCTCTGTCCCAGAGTGCATCTTAAATGCCTGATGAGCGTTCTGTAGCAGGATTTCAGCCATACCCCTTCCTCGGGAAGAGGTAATGACTGCAAGGCGCTCACTTTTGACCTCTGCCATGCATCCAAAACCTGCAGGCCTTCCCCAGGGTGAGACTCCCTCCTGCCGAGGCGGGGAGCTGGCGTTGCTTGGCTGCGGTATTGCACAACGCTGGCGGATCATTTACCTCAGCCGCAGAGCTGAGCGGAAAGGCGGAAGTGCTGCCTCTCATCGCGCCGCAGCCGCAGCTTCTGTTGGGAGGGAAAGGGGAGAGCGCGCCCCTGAGAGAGGCACGAGCTCTTTCACTGCCTGCATCGCTGGTCCCTGCTCCTACTTAGGGTGCAGAAGAAATGGCAATCTCACATTTATTTTCTGTTTGTTTCTTCCTTCTCTTCCCGGTGAGAGCAGATATGTATGAATTAACCTCCAGGGACATCAGTGACTTCCTAGAAGAAAAATACATCATTTGCAGGCTCCTAAGAAAATGAATTTCACTGGCAGGAACTGCACCTAGAGGACTCTCTCTCTGTTAAGATATAGACATTTTGTAAAGCATCCTGAGTCCCCGGTGTGTCATCTCCACTGTGGCTTTTATAACACAAATCCGACTCCCTCTTGCAAAGCACCTCGCTGTGCTTCTCGTGAGGGTTCAGGACGTGGTATGTGAATCTGTTCTTTACATGAGGTTGATCAGTGGCGGGTTAACAGCTTCTCCTGCATCTCATGGAAAAGATGAACATGGTGAAAACCAGAACAAACCAAATTTTGCTGCACTGCTTGAAACAGCTTGTGAGCTGGGAGTTTGTCCCTGCAGTCTTTTCCTCATGCCTTCTGCTGTGACTGATGATTGGGATGAGAGCAACTCAGTGCCATGGAGGAACTCTACAGGCAAAGCCTTCTGGCAGTCTGGACCTGAACTTCCTTTGCACTGCTACTGCTCTGGTCTAGCTGCTTAGCTAATACTTTGATGCTTGTGGGTTTCTTCATAAGGGGGGGAACTAATGATGGAGCTAGTGATGCACTCCTCGCTTCTGAGATTGCACACCAAAGCTGGTTTTGCTGATACAACATCTTTACTCTCAGTTGCGTGAAATTCTTGCTAGAATACTTGGAAATCTGTTCTTAAAATCCTGGCCAATATAGCAGGATTCTGGTCTAACCCCCTGCACAAAGCAGGGCTGATTAGATGTGTTGCTCAGGGCCTTGTCTGTTGAGTTTTGAAGATCTCCAAGGGTGTAGCTCCGGCACTCTGGATTTTTTTTTTTTTTAGAATTTGCCATGTTGTGTCCACTGCTTCTCTTCCTATCCCTGTGTGCCTCCAAAATCAGTCTGGTTTCCGCATACTCCAGAACTGCTTGCACCCTGCTTTATTGCCCTTCCACCAGCTGCAGGAGTGGTTAAAGCCCCTGAGAGTACCACAATTTATCTGAATGGGGACTGAGACTTGGACATGTGATGGTCTTTTTATTTGAGAGAACCAAAGTGGGCTTTCACGCTTTGGACTGAAGAAGTAGGGTTGCTGGTGGTGCACGAGTGATAGAAGACAAGCTGTGTGCAGTATGTAGGACACCAGCTTCTGAATCCCAGCCAAGCTGAGTGGAGGAGGGAGTTTTATGGATGACTATGTTGAAGTCATCAGGAGAACAGCATGTTTCTGACTTACTTTATAAGTCTTGTGCAGATTTCATGTGCCAGAGGTAAAATAATACAGGATTTATTAAACTGGGTTGTTTGTTTTGTTTTGGGTTTGGTTATTTTTTTTTTCAGTTGTAGGAAACAGCCTAGGCATTCAGCTAGAGAGCACCAATCAGTGTTGGTAGGGTCAGCTATGCTGACTGCTGTCAAATGCTGTTCCTGAGGAGGCTGGTGGAAACAAGGGGGTCAGAGTGGTAAAACTGCACCATGCTGGACCTCGCTTCACAGAGCAGCCAAAACAAGGGGCGCAGGGAAATTCAGCGGGAGCATGAGGACTGCCAAACTGATGGCAGTAATGTGTGTAGGACAATATGTTAGAGAAGTGAAAGAGTCAATCTGGGTAATGTTTCCAGTAAATTCAACAGATGCATCCAGGACATAGGAGTCACACCAGTGTTGGGTTCACCTGGCTTTTCATGTTGGGCATCTGATGGACTTGGAGTATTTTGCCCACTGGACTGTAGCAAGGTGCCTGTTCTTTAGGCATGGAAGTTTATTGAAGATTTCCTTTACTGCTTTGCTAAATCAAGAGCTTCTGCTGTAGCAAAGAACGGCACTAAAAAAAACCCAAAAGTTGTAAAATTGAGCTGTGCAGAATCTGAAATATACCAGGAACAGCCACACCTGATCTGTGGTAAAGAGGCATTTGTCTGATCCCTGACAGACTTCCTCTGCACATCCAATCTGCAGCTGAAGTGGGCATTTTGCTGTCCTCCCTTATTATAGTCTCCTAATTGGTTTGATACATTCACTCCTCAGTCACTGTAAGCATTAAAGTGCAGTGAGTCACAGTAGATAGCCCTTTTCCATGTACATTACCTACTTAAGCAAATTCCAAATTAAGATTTCCTTCCCCCCCCCCCCAACTTAACCCTTTTGTATGTGCTGAACACCTTGTGTATTAGAAATGCTGGTCTCATAGGCGGTGGGTTCCCATCCCCCACCCCTCCCCTTCCTGGTCAAGTTACGGAGAAGTGATAGCTCATCACAGGAATGCATTTGCTGCGTCTTGCTCTGGTTTGGTCCCTTGAATGCATTTTCGTATTGTGGTTTTGTTGTTATAAAGGGAGAATGAATGATTCATTGCTGTCTCACAGCAGAGGGGTCAGTGGGTCACCCACAGCCATATCTTATTATCATCTGGAACTTAGTGCTGCTGAGGGATTGCTAACCATTTGTAACACACACCACTCATTTCCATGGTGTGCTCATAACCTCTGCTAATTATTTATAAAGGGTTAATTAATAGGATTCTGCTCTAAACAGTGACCCAAAGTTCTTTGTTTCTGGTCCTTCAGCTAAAGTAACAGCTCTCTTACTGAAAACAACAGTAATTTATTCTCGAGAACAAGGTTTTGAGGTGCTGTATCAAAGCTCCGTGAAAAACTGAACGTGGCATCTACCTCTTTCCTCTGATCACTGATTTTGTAATTTTATAAAAGAAAGCAATCAAGTTTGTCCCATTATATTGGTGCTCATTGTTCAATTCCATTATCCTTTTAGGCGTTTCTCTTAATGTTTGTTTCACTGTTTCAGTAAGGCTTGAAATTAGACTAATTCCCCAGATCACTCTTCTTCCAGTTTTACAACGTAGATAAAACAGATTAAGATTACCGAGTTCTGAAAATCAAAGAGGCAATAAGGTAGAACCATTAAAAGTGCTGAAAGAGCCTGTTTGCCTGGTCCCATTAGCCCCTGTTCTGAAAGCAAAAGCAGAGGGCACCTGGTATAATTAAAAGGCAACAGGTCTACTGCAAGTTAAACAAAATCATAAAGTCAGAATGGTAGGGGTTCGAAGGGGCCTCTGGAGATCGAGTTCAACCTTCCTGCCAGCACAGGAACACCCAGGGCAGGCCACACAGGAACAGATCCAGGCAGGTCTTCGAAGTCTCTAGAGAAGGAGACCCCACAAGCTCTCTGGGCAGCCTGTTCCAGGGCTCTGTCACTCTCACAGTGAAGAAGTTTTTCCTCACGTTGAGGTGGAACTTCCTGTGTT
>WUAM01000179.1:33835774-33905071 GCA_024336885.1 Actenoides hombroni
ACAGCCCCAGGGCTCTCAGCCTTTCCTCATAAGAGAGATGTTCCAGTCCCTTCATCATCTTCGTAGCTCTCTGTTGGACTCTCTCTAGTATTTCCCTGTCCCAAAATGCTTTTTAAAACAGATAACTGGTAGAACTTGTTTCTTGAAGATGCTGTCAGAGCAAGAAATTTAGGAAGACACAAAAAAGAGGGGGAGCTTGTCATAAATAGAACAGTAGCTCCGGTTCTGTGGTTGTTGTGATAATCCTTGCTTGTGTAGCGGTGCTGTTGTTACGGTGGGTTTATGTGAGTGATGGAGGCTTTCAAGATCGATGTGAATATCAGTAAATTGAGCTGGGGAGAAGATAAATAACCAAGACTGTTCCGTTTCTTCCTTTGGGAAGACTTAAGGCAATAATTAGTGAAGCCAGGAAAAATCTTTCCCTTCTTGCAGACGTATTTTGTAAGATAGGTAGTTGCAGTCTTTCAGTCTGAGGAGAGTTGGGTCTTTCTCTAGACCATTTGCAGGGTGTGAAAGTTGATGGGACTCCAGGCCACTTCCACTACAGTAGTTTCTCTGCTTTTCTTGAAAGATGCAGTAAAACTTTCCCATTCATGCTTTACAAGCATACCACAGACTGAGACCACCAGGCAGTAACTCTCTTTAGACAGCTTCCCAAGCAGGCATCTCCTACTTTGCTAAGCTCTAAACTGCTTTGTATCTGTGACCTACGATGGGTAGGGAGGAAGAGTATCTTCTGTTACACCTACTGTAGTGTCTGAGCCAGATAGCTACTCTGCCTTTTCAACTGTATCAACTATTTGGATATAAAATATGTATTTTTGAATTATTAATGGGAATGTGAACAGGAGAGAACAAGCCCACTGCTCTAATGCAAATTTTAGGCATAGATGTGCATCTTCAGTGCTTCTCTCTCTCCACTTCATTATTGCTTTCTAAGCCTTCTCCCTCAAAAATGAAACAGATTCTTAGGCAGTAGTTTTTTGTGCATTTTACTCATTCTGTCTATTAAAAGACCTTGACCCCTCCATTTCCATCTTTTGGGATAAAAGTAGTAAGTTGTGCCAATTTGGTAGTCAGTGTGTGGAAATCAGCGTTGTCTATGAAATGCAGTTTCTTTGATTGCCTGCATTTAAGCCTGATTATGTTCAAATCACCCAAACATCACAAAGTTCTGTGTGAAGTATAATAATCTGTCATCAGAGGCAGACAGAGAGATGGGGAAACAACTCTTCAGATTTTGGTAGAACCCAGACAGTTTTACACATCAGCCTTTCAAATGTCACCAGTTGGGAATGTCACAGAGCCAAGAGCCCTGGTGCTATTTCACAAACACTGAAGCTTGGAGATCTCTGAAAGGGGTGAGGCTTTAATGCCAAGATTTTAGTAAATCCATCCCAAAAGTTGCACCATTCACTTGCATGCTACCGGATCCCACAGATCTTCAGCACTGCTGACAATCTGA
The DNA here is from genome assembly GCA_024336885.1 of Actenoides hombroni. NCBI lineage: Eukaryota > Metazoa > Chordata > Aves > Coraciiformes > Alcedinidae > Actenoides > Actenoides hombroni. The sequence goes on from WUAM01000179.1 coordinate 33,837,240, forward strand.
CACTCCAGTTGGATGTAGCGGAGATGAAAACAGATCTTTTGCCAGCCTTCAAAGAGAATGGAGTAATCTGTGAGCATAATGCCTGTGTTGCTGCTGAGCAGCGTGTCCCAGAGACCTTGCACTTGGCCTTTGCCAGGACAGATTTCTTGATCCATTTGCCCTCCGGTAAGAGCATGCAGTGTGCTCTGACTGTGGTCAGGCACAGTAAGAACACTCCTGCTGCCTTGGACTGTCTCAGGTGCAGTGTCCACACTTTTCTGCATCCCTCAATGTGTTGTGGTTTTGGGGTTTTTTTTTGTTTCTTAATTGCTTCTCACCTGGGAGGTAATATCTGCACCCCTAAACTGATTGCCTCAGCTCCTAGCCCAGTAGTCCATGGCCACAAAGTTATAGAATCATCTAGGTTGGAAAAGACCTTTAAGATCTGGAACAGACTTTTAAACACATCCAGGGATGGTGACTCAACCACCTTCCTGGTCAGCCTGTTCCAATGCCTGACAACCTTTTCAGTGAAAAACTTTTTCCTAACATCCAGTTTAAACCTCTCCTGATTCAGTTTTGGGCCATTCCCTCTTGTTCTATCATTAGTTAGTTGTGAGAAGAGACCAGCGCCTACTTCTCTACAATGTCCTTTCAGGTAGTTGTAGGGAGTGATAAGGTCTCCCCTCAGCCTCCTTTTCTTCAGACTAAATAGCCCCAGTTTCCTCATCTGCTCCTCATAGGACTGTCTTTGAGTTCAGGGGGCTGGTTGTCTGGTGAACAACTAGTTCTACTGCTAAAGACTGAGGCAAAGAAGGCATTAAGCACCTCAGCCTTTTCGTCATCCGTTGTCACTATGTTTCCCTCTACATCCAGTAAAGGGTGGAGATTCTCCCTGGTCCTCCTCTTGTTGTTAACATACTTATAGAAACATTCTTTATTATCTTTAACAGCAGTAGCCAGGTTGAGTTCCAGCTGGGCTTTGGCTCTCCTAATTTTCTCCCTGCATAGCCTCACTGCATATTTGTAGTCCTCGTGAGAGACCAGCCCCCTCTTCCCAAGGCCATAAACTCTCCTTTGGTTCCTGAGTTCCAACCAAAGCTCTCTATTCAGCCAGGCCAGTCTCTTCCCTGCTGGCTCATCTTTCAGCACACTAGGACAACTACTCCTGTGCCTTTAAGACTTCCTTCTTGAAGTATGTCCAGCCTTCCTGGACTCCTTTACCCTTCAAGACAGCCTCCCAGGGGACTTTGTCAATCAGACTCCTGAACAGGCCAAAGTCTGCCCTCTGGAAGTCTAGGGGGGCAGTGTTACTGGCCCCCCCTCTTTACTTCCCCAAGAACTGAAAATTCCATCCTCTCCTGATTGCTATGCCCAAGACAGCCTCCAACCATTACTGCCCCCACAAGTCCCGCTCTGTTCACAAGCAGCAGGTCTAGGGGGACACCTTCCCTTGTTGACTTTCTTACCAGTTGCATCAGGAGGTTATCTTCTACACGCTCCAGGAACCTCCAGGACTGTTCTCTCTCTGCTGTATTGTTTTTCCAGACATCAAATAAAATAACTTATTTACCCTCTAGGTTATGATGCTGGCAGGCTGGCAGTGCCTGGCACATATCAGGAGGGACACAAGGACACCTTGTTATCCCCTTGCCTGCAATCCCACTGTTGTACAGGGATGTCCCATGGGATCACTGCATACTGTGCTGCCCATGGCATGGACAGAGCCTCCTGCTTTCCCAAGTGGCCAGTCTGTCACTTTTTCATCAGAGCTGTGCTCAGAAAAGTTTCGATGTGGGGATGGCTTTTAAATCACTGACTTATATTTAAGAAAGCAGGGAGAGGGATTGTCATTTCTCTTCCACAGTGCTGAGGCTATTGTGTGTAAGAGTCCTGTCTAGATCTGGGTTCCCCCTGATGTGTAGGCGCTATGTGTGGGAGAAGGAAGAGAAGGAGCGGGAGATGTAACTCTGAGTCCCTGTCTTCTCTCTGCCTCTTCATGGCTGCTGGTGATTTAAATTGTCAGCTTAATGCATTCATCCATTTAACTCAAAAATAGGTTTGAAAAGAGGAGGAGGGCGAGGGCAGACCCTTTGCCTGAAGTGGGATGTTTGCCTTGCAGAATTCCAGCTTTACTGTTTCCCAATTAAGGCTCAGTAATGTCTCCAGTGGATGGTAGTCAGAGGCTTTCCTTTGTCTGCTAAGGCTGGAAGGTCTGTGGGTTGGGAACTCTCTCCTACAGATGTGTGTGTGTATTTGGATGTGCGTGGGCACTGCCTGGCACAGCAGTGGTCTCTGGGCTGGAGAACTCTTGAGGACCATCACAGAACAAAACCACTGCAGTACCAGTACAGTGGGCGAGCAGAATGAATGCTATTTGCTTGTCTCCAGGAGCTGTGCCTGGAGGTTTCCGTGTCCTCTAAGAAAGCAGGGTTGTTGCAGTTTTAGGGCTGTGCTCTCAATTTCTTAAGTAAATCACCAAGAAAAATGGCTGGTGCTATTTTTTTCTTCTTGTGCTCTGCTAGTTCTGTTTAGGGCTGTTGCACCAGATTTTCTTCCTTTTATTCTCTTGTTTTTCAATATTTCTGCCTTTTTCCTTTCTCTTTATATTGAGACTTGTCCTTTATTTTATAGAAATTAAAATGCCACATTCCCGCCAATCTGAGACTGAAGCAAAAGTGAGACTAGAGAATAGTTTGTTTCTAATTGAGATTTGAAAAATATCCCTCAATAATGCTTTCAGCTATTATGCGTGGGAATATTTTGATTACACTTGTTATGGCAAGCCCACATTCTGCCATAGCAGAGGACAAATGAGAACAGGATTTCCACTAAGAGGTGTCTATCCTGAAGAGCAGATGGCTTACGGTGGAAGCCGTGTTGCATGTGCACATACATCACTGCATGGCCTCCGAGCACGGTGTGAAGAGGCACGCAGTGATGTAAAACACTGGCAGGTTTGCTTGCCCATACTGGGCTTTTCTTTCTTTGTCCTTCTGTATCCTTTAGCACTACTGAGCTCCGGCTCTCTGGGGATTCCCTGAGCACCGGGCAAGCATCCCCAGTGCCTTTGGACCGTTTGTAGTGAGAGTGCCCTGGAAGATGGGCTGAAGGCTTCCAGCTTGGGTCTGGAGGTCTACATAAGACAACCGAGACAAGCCAGCCTTGTATTATTAAGCGTCAGCTCCCTACCTGGAACCTACAGCTCATCTGGAAAACTGAGAGGAGTCTGTAAGTCAAAAAAACAGCTGGCAAATGCTGCTGCGGGGCGAATGTCCAGCGTGGGTAGGCAGAAGGGGAGAATTGTCAGCAGGAATATTCTGGGAGTAGAGTTAAACATGCTTTGTAATGTCAAAATACAGATGGGTGTGGAAAGGCTAAGCAGCTAACGGCTAGCTCAGTAGTCCTAAATCTGCAGTTCAGCTATAAACAAGCAAAGCCCGGTGTCCATTGGCAGCTTGACTTGGGAGTGCCTGGCTTCTGCGCATGGCTGAGCTCGGCAGTTAACGGCATCGTACAGCTGGCTCTGGGAGCGAGGAGCTGCTCGGTGACAGACAGTTAATGGGGAGGTAGCTCTGCCATTTGGGAAGGATTCAGATGGACACCAACCCATGAAAAGAGCTAAATTCAGAGAGGGAAAAGAGTGTCTGAATGCTTAGACCATCAGGTGCTCTGTGAAGGACAGAGGGAAATGGAGACTGGTGAGAGGGTGTTCGTTTGCTTAGGCTTGAGTGCAAAATATGGCTGAGCTGTGACATCCTGGCATTGTGTTCGGTGTAAAGGGTGGCAGTGAGCTGTCTTGGTGCCCACATACCACCCGTGTCGCTTTCTGCTCCCTGCAATGGGAGAGCCGTTAGCCAAGAGCTCATAGGCTTTGACAGCTCACTTGGATGTTTGTTATTTTTTTTCCCGAACGCTCAAGTCCAGGGTGCCACCCTGGACATCAGGTAGTTAATTTGTGTGTGAATGCAGAAGAATAACTAAGAGTCTGCCAGAGGCAGCTTCCGGCAGACCTGAGAGTGGAACGTCAATGCCTGGAGTGAAGATCTGGAGTCCTCCAAGTCAGCTGCCTCCTGGGTGGCTGGACCAGAATGACAGGCTTGTGTCTTGTGTCCAAAACCAGACCTCCGGAGCCTGCAGCTCAGCCTGGTGTTTGTCACTGCTTACTTCCTGCTTCTAAACCAAGCACTTGTGCATGCCTGGCCTCCTCTGCCCTCCCACCCAGGCTCTGCTTCATCCAGGTATGGTGTTGCAGAAGAGGAGGCCAAGAGCTCTCAAGCCTGAGGGCTGAGCAGTACTAGGAGAGTTTCCCACACCCTCTTTAAGAATAAATGTGCTTGCATATGGATTGCATTCTCTTATGGAAAGAAGTGTCTTTAATAACTGTGTTTTCTTCTACATCCTACTGCTCTGGTGCTGCATACCTCCAGGGTCCCCAGCACTAGCCCTTGGTTCCTCCTTCCATTGACTTGCTTCCTGTGCTGTGTTAGAAAGCAAAGAGCTGGAGCTGTCTGAGTGGTGGGAATGGCCCTGCCTCTGCAGGTGCAGGGTCCAGGACCCCCATCTCTCCTTAGAGCCAGGCCTGGCACTCCTCCAGTGTCCCCAGCATTGTGCAGCAGGCAGGAGACACCACGGGCAAGTGTATTTGTCAGTTAAACATTTGCTCAGCTGGGCAGCTGAGAGTAAGTGAATCCCTGATTTTTGTCTCCTCCTTTTTGGCTAAAAGGTCAAATTTACATTGAATAAATTTGTGTTCCACACAAACAAATGTAAAAACAAATGTAACTGCTTGAGTGCGTGCAAGGGGCCTTGCCTGCTAACTAGGGCGCTCAGAAGAGTGCTCACTGATGTCTGGAGGCAGGCGATTACTCTCAAGTATTGTTCTTTTTAGAGCAAGCCTTTGCAGGGAGAGCAGAGGAGGAGGCAGGCGCTGCAAGGAGAGGGACGGTGGCAGCGCGATGGCTGCTGCAACTGCTTTGTCTGGCTGTGGGCAGGCAGAGCCAGGGCCGGGCTGCTCAGGAGGCCTCTCTTGCTGCATCGGGGGGGGGCTGGAAGGTGGTAACCCTAAAATGCAGTGATTTGTAGAGCAAATAGCTGAAATCTGCTGGAGCTGCAGGAGTTTGGGAAGTGCTGAGCATCATCAGCTTCCTCTCAAAATGAGACCTGTGAAGCTTTTCTTTTTGACCAGTGGGCATTTGAAGAGGAGCTGCAGGAGGATGCTAGAAGAAAAGAGCAATGTTGCAGTCACGGGGACGAAGGCCAGGGCTAGGGTGTAGAGCCAGAAGCAGCCTCATCTAGAGGCTCTCCCCAGATCTTCAGGTCTGCCCTACTTTGTCATGCTGCAGCCTCCTTTCTCCCAGCAGTTCATTGTTTGTAGCTTTCTCTCTCGAATCATTCTGCCCACCTCCAAGCATTGAAACTTCCTGGTCAAGGAGTGCAAAGCCACTGTGCCCTTGTTGTTCAGGTCTCCCTGGAGAGCTCCGATGGAGAAGGGATGGCTCTTACCTCTCCCTCAGCCCCATGTTGTGTGTGTGCTCAGTGTTTCCCTCCCAGCAGGCATCCCTCAGCATTGCCCTGCTCTAAATGTGGGTTTTCCTTGCGCTGAGTCTGTCTCTCTGCCCACACAGCACCTGACATGCTGGAGCTGAATCAGAGTGCTACAAATCCCCTCTGGGGAGCTAGGCTCTGGCAAGCTGTAGAAGTCTTCTGCTGGGCATGGCCAACAGACACCTGGCAGCTGTATCCGTGGGGCCACGTTGCTGCCCTGTGCTATGTGTCTGAGTGTGGAGAGGTTGTTCACCAGGCCAGGGGCTTTCCATGGCCATTTGGGTGACTCTTCTGTCCCTTGCACGTGCCTGCCTCAAGCACAGCCCTGAGCAGTGCTGGTTGCACAGCCAGGGAGGAGGTGACTGCGCTTTTTACATGCTGAGCAGAGGTACACGAGGGTCAGGCATCCCAGGTGCTTGTTACCTCTGTCTGACCCCAGCCAGGAGCCAATGATGAGTTTCATACCCTCATCATTTACCTCCAGTCACCTCACAGAGATTTTTGTAGTCCACGTGTGCTAAGGCTGGAGTTTTGCAAACAGCTAAACTCGCTGGTAGTTGCCAGTAAGTGTTAGCTACTGGCTAGCTAGTCTGAGCCCTCCTCGTGCTAGTTGACCCTTCCCTGAGTAGCTTGGCCTCACCAGCTGAATGGAGATGCCCCTTGATTTGTTTCACTTGGATGGTTTTCTTCTAGCCAAGCATGCTGGATCATCTCTCAAAGAAGTCGGCACATGGAAAAGGACGGCAGAAGAGGGGAGAGAACACAACCACCCCTTCTCAGCAGCTTTTAAGCATCCCTGTGTCCATGACCAGCTGAGGAGGAATGAAGATAATTTCCCTGCCTATTAAAACAAGGAGTTAGTCACTGTTTGACCAAGGAGATGGCATCTGCTCCAAAGAACATGTTTGCATCTCCAAGGGAATGAACCTGTGCTGATTATCATGTAGGGCCAGAGTAGGTCCTGGGTGGGGAAGAAAGGGAAACTAATTTGGGGAAGAGCAAGTAAATCTATCCAGGGCCCCTAAAGGGTTTAGGACAGGAGATAAGTGCAAGTTAAGTGTAGCAGAGGGAGAGGCAGACCTCACTGCAGAAGTTGAAGTGTAGTTATTTTTCATTCATTCACCAGTACCTTTTATAAACCTTCTTGTGTTTTCTCTTCATGTAACTCCATCAGGGTTTTTCTGTGCTATCTTAATTTGTCCAAGTTAAATGCAGTTTCCAGGTAAAATGAATGAAAACAAATCAGTCTCCATTCAAGGTTGTGGCAAATCTGTAAACCAGAGTGCTGGGGATGTATTAGGAGTGTGCCCTCATAGAAGCTGCACAGATGCGATGGAGAGCTGCTGTGGCAGGGCCAGAGGAGAATAAGATGTCTTTTGGTGAGTAGTGAGCCTCTCTGATGTGTGTAAGGATACTCCATGCTGCTGGATACTGGTGATGGCCAGCTGGAAAGCCAAAGGCATTTGAGGAGTTAGTGACTGTGCATCTGGTCTGGGCGTGGTGTCTGGAGACTTCTACCTTTTGGTGACAGTGGTTGTGTAAGGAGTGAGCTCTGCAGCTGCATCACTCTTATTCCAGCATCGTGTCTGGCTGTGGAGCAGAGAACAATGTGACATGTGCCATGGGGCTTGTTTTGTCTCATGCTTCCTCACTATTGCTTTCACGCCTGTTTTGCACAACCTCTGAGTGCTGACAAGCTTCTAGTTACACCCCTGGACCTCGCTGTGAGCCCTGGGCCCGTTGGGTGCATTTTGCTTCCTGCAGCCCAAAGGCGAAACGAGTGAGAGCAAATGTTCCTGGTCTGTGTTCTCTGCTGCATGTGCTGCTCTGCAGGGGCAGGTGCAACCCCAGGACAGCCTGCAAAGGCAAAACCTCCCTGAAAGCAGCTCTTACCTGCTTAGGGTTAAGTGTTGTAGATCCTAGCCACTCTTCCCCCATCATTATGCAGTGACTTATGATAGTTGTGATGTGCTGTTCCATAGTGCCCTTGCTGCAGTTCAGCGAGGTGTTCAGTGGGTTGTGTTTATGACAGTGTCCGTGAGCTCTTCTGAACCTGGGGATGCTGCAGATGCTCTTCAGTTGTTGACCATTGAGAGAGGGGAAGTTGTTCAAAGTTGTTCACATGCCGGTGGTGGCAATTTCACAGCACTGGCAGTGGTTTGAGAATCAGCGTACCACTCAGAGCTAATGGAGGTAAAATCATGGCTGTAGGAACAACAGGGGGTAACCTCATTAAATGAGGGCTGCCTGGCCTTCAATCGCAGTGCTGTGCTGGGGAGCCATGGCTTGGGTCCTGGCTCTGCTTCTGCCTTCCAGGAAAACTTGGACATGTTTCTAAATATATAAAGGAGCCCTAGAGGGTAAAGCTCTCCCCTCTTCTTAACTGTGAAGATAAATTCATAAGTGGCTCAGAAAATTTCCAGCCCTGCTGCTAAGGGCCTCAGAAATACCTGGAAAGGACAATAAATTTCCAATCTGTGAGCATTGCTTAACCTAAGCTGCTTTCCATGGTCTCTGCACTTCAATACTGTGGTTTCGGAGTCACTCTACCATTTGTCCTTCAAAGAGCACAGCAAGGAAAACAGTTTCTTTCCCATTTCCAGCATTTATTCTACTGGCGCTGGTCTGTTCCTCTCATTTTTAAATAGCGTTTCTATTCTCCATCTATCAGACCTCTGGGTGCCCTGGAATCAATCAGGAATTCCAGCCTTGTTCCCGCTAATTGCGGGGCTGTTTGGTGGCTGGGAGCTCTTCCAGCTGATGGACAGTGTGTGTGGAGGTTTTACTCCATCTGACTGACAACCTCTAAGTGGCACAGCGTTGTGTGCATGCCCAGCGTGGGGGAGAGGGAAGGCGATTGCACAGCCCTGCCAAACAAGATGTGTTGTGTGTGCATGGGAGTGTACCCTCACTGCTACTGGGGGAGCATTGAGGCTGTTGCCGTGGGAGCTCTGGCTGTCGAAGTGGGGCTGGGTCAGCCAGAGTACTGCACAGACTCGTGTGTGATGCAGAAACACTGGGATGGACTGTGCAGGGGTTTGATAGACTCAGCAGGGTATAAGAAATCACTGACCCTCTCTGGTGGGAAGGCACTGGGGAGCAGGTATGCTCTGACAAAACCAGCTTGCACCCATTTGCAAGATGCTGACTGCCATGGCATATAGCTAGCTCCATCTACCAGTCCTGTAGAAGGCAGGGTCAGTGGCTGGACTGGAAATAGCCTAGAGGTCTGCATGGCCGCTACAACTGCCCACAGCGGTCTTCTGGTAGCCCTGCACAGCTGGCTGGTGGTGTCTGCCCCAGCACACCTTTCAGAAGCCATCTTGCATCTGTAACCAAATCTGGATCTGAAGGCAGAGCGTGCCAAAGTGACAGGTTTACCCTTCTGAGGCACTTTTGTTTTGCGGTTTGACTTGACGTGTCAGGCAACTCCTTGGATTGTTACCTGAAAGGGTATTATAGGTGATGCTGGACTCTGGGTGACATTTTTAATCTTTCATCTCTTCCAGCTAATGCGTTTTACTGATCAGTTTGCCAGGCAGAGCAGCCTCGCTAGCAATGCCAGGTCTGAGTCTATGTCCTGTCTGCCTCTCATTCTGCACACGCTGCCACACGGCTTAACAATTGTGTTTTTCATGAATAATTTGTTCTCTCCACGTCAGGCAGTTTGTGTCACTCTGTGACCGCTGGCTTTGCAAAGGGAAACAGACGAGCGAATGGAACAGCCGGTGATGCTGGTCCTGGGAGAGTCTGCCCTGTGCCTTCCTGCCTTCAGAATAGGGGCTTACTAGTTTCCCCTTCAGAGCAGCATCCTTTGCTGCATGCATGCACACGGTGTGCATCTTCCTTTGGCTGTACTTCTCTTGAGGAGTGGTGGTTCAGTACTAGCAGGTGAATCACATGTTGTGCCCTTCCCCAGGAGAGTGACTGACACCTCTGTTTGCTCCCCACCACGGGGCAGCAAGGGACCAAAACAGCCCTTGCCTCTGTTTGTTCTGGCCTGCGGGTTTGATCTCTAGTTATTCCCCAGGTCCTGAGTCTGACACAAGTTCCCTTTTAAGAAAAGCACCCACTCCGACACCCATGGGATGAGCATTTTGCAGTAGGTGCTCATCCGGGGCTCTCAGAGGTGCCGCTTTCCTTGGGGAGATGCCTTCCTGCTACCAGTGAATCCCATTGCTGTGGTCCCACCAGCTACTGTCTGCACAGCTTTCCTAAGGATCAGCTGTGTCCCAAGGCAGCTGAAGGAGCTGGTTCAGCCCTCATACTTCAGCGGAGCAGAAAACAGCTTCGATGAACTGTATTATTTGCCCTGAAAAATTCTTGTTACGCTCTGCTGTTGACAGGATCTCACAGGATTTGGATATCAGATTTGCTCCTCATGGTCCTCAGAGCAGCATCCTGGTCACAGCAGAAATCAGTTCATATTCCCATGTGTGCTCAGGACAGTCCCCCTTCCAGAATGGTGTGTGAGGCAGCAGGTCAGGCAGGGTCTGGCAGAGCTGTGGGTGGATGCCTGGGGCCTTGGTACACAGGTGTTGGGCACAGCAGTCCCTTGGAGGGATGTGGTGCTTGTGAAGCGCTTCCTTGGGAGAGTGGTGAAGAATTGTTTCTCCCAGTGTGTTTTCTGACTTTTCTCTTCCAACCAAAATGATTCTGTGATTCTATCAATGTTCTTCTGGAGGATCAGCACCTGCAGGCAAGGCCCATCCATGGGAGCCCTATCTCTGTCCCGGCACTTCCTGCTGTGCTTCAGCATGAGACTTAAAGTCCGTCAAAGTTGAGGTTAAGATTTCCTTTGGACTTTCTGGGCTTTCAGTTGGGCCCTGGCTCATTTGTGTAACATGGTACTGGCCAAATCTGATAAAATCATGTTTTTACAGGTAGGGAGACTGAGGTCTAGACTGGCTGGGTCAAGATGTGAATCCATCTGCGTGAGAACTTGGTGTGCAGGCTCTGCACATGCCAGGAGAGGGACAGAAGGAAAGGTGCAGTACCCCAGCTCTTAGAGGGAGAGGGCCATACTTTGACAATCAGGAGGGCTAGGGTTTCCTTCTAACATACCAGAGCTTTTTAATGGATTTGAAACAACAGCTTTGGCTGGAAAACCTTGCTCCTGTCTTTTCAATGACCCTTAGGTGCTGTGGTTGCGTGACTGGTTCGGAAGCTCAAAGGCAGACCGGCGCTATTGGATGCTTCTTGGATAACAGCCCATGGGCTGTCATTTCTGTTGGCTTGTGATACTCAGTGTATGTTTTCAAATACCAACGAGTTGTTTGCAAATGCCTCGTAAATCCTAAAATAGCCCCAATTTGCTGGATTTTGTGAATAGCATTCAGCCCACTCCAGTTACAATAGCAGCCTGCCTCCTTGCCTTGCCGGAGCTTTGCGGAGGTACAATAGTGAGAGGGGCGACGAGTGAGGCTGGGCGAGCAAATGTTATTATTCCAGCTTGCTGCACAAACAATGGATGCTATTTGTTTTGCTGGCTTCTAGAGCATCTTATTTGTATCGGCTCCTGTTCTTTTGCTGCGTTCCTCAATTTTCTTTTGTGGCTTTCCACTCTTTGGGGACTCATTGTTCTGGTGAAGCCTGGTCCCTTTTGGTTGGTGCTCCAGAGCTGGATGGCTGTTGCTGGGATGTGAATCACCTCTGATTGCCTCTCCCATGTGCGTGGGTGGGGTGTAGGGGATGTCTGTCTGCGAGCATCCTTTCTGCTAACCCACAGTGGCATGTCCTCAGTTCCCCAGGCTTCCCGGGAAGCCTGGCAGATCAGGGACTGCCATCCCCTCTCGCCCCAAGCTCCTCTTGCTCTGCTGTTTACATGCCGGAAAGTTTATCTGCTGCAGTTTCTTCCAAGAGTCCAGCAATGCAACACTGATGAGGAGTGACAGGAAGGTCACAGTACAGGGGAGGAGAGAGTGGGGAATGTGCCTTTAACTTGGCTCTGCCTCCCTAGCTGCACTCTGTCTCTGCCCAGCACAGCCTTGCCAGGGCAGCAGGGACCTGCCCTTGAGGCTACTTCACCTTCCCCAAGGGGGGTCTACTTCAGATGAGACAGCCCTTTAAGGTCTGTTATTTATTCATTATTTGTGTTTTATTTCTCATCCTGCTTCTGAGTCGATGGGTTTGTGAGATGATCCTGAGCAAGCTACTGAGGACAGGTGGGCACCAGTAATTCTGGTACCTCTCCCCTGATGAAGGGGATTTCCCTGACCTCCCACCCAAATCCTTTTTATAACGACTGTTGCCAAGTGTGGTGTGCTGCAGAGGGAGGTGGGCAGACCTGGACTCCTCTCTGTACTTGCTCTGGAAGAAACAGTGTTGCTTGAGGTGGGGAAGGGAGGCAAGGCTGCCCACATGCTGCCCAAGCCATCAGGCTCAGCAGAAACAAGAAGCTGCCAAGTCACAAACCCTGATGTGAGCATGGGAGATGTACACGCATGTAATGGGTCTTGCTCTGGGGGTCAGGTGAAGGTGAGACCCGTCGCAAAGCCCTGGGGTGCTCAGGCTTTATTGGATTATTACAGGAAGGGAGCACTGGGTGCTGTGCTCCCTTTCTCCAGCACTGTCTGAAGCCTTGAACCATGAGTGAGATTGGAAAGGGTAAAAACTCATTAGCATCTTAAAAATAAAACAAAAACATTGCTGTCTCTTCAGCTTTGCTGTAGGCTGATGGACGGCTGGTCTGCACCAAGCAGTCACTGCCTGGCGGAGACCACTCTCTGAGGCTGGCTGTGGTAATTGCAGGGCATGGCGCTTGGCATTCATATCCAGCTTGGCATCTATATCTAATCTGAAAATAAGTCACTATATATTTCATTAAACCAGCTGCTGCTGCTGCTTTTATTTGCTTATTTTAAATGATGCTCTGTTCCATTGAAACCAATTTGTTTTAGAAAAATGGTCTGTTTGTGTTATAGCAGCCTGTGCCCTGCATGGCCTGGCCTGCCCCATCCCTCCCTCTCAGCAGTGGGGCTGAGCCACCATCCGTACACACCGCAAGGGACAGGACAGGAGGAGGTGACCCCATGAGTGGTGTCCAGTCCTGGGACATATATTTGTATGTCCTGGCTGTGCAACAGCCCCATGACCTTGAACAAATCACTTGCAAATACTTCGGTTCCTCTGTTCCCTGTTTGTAAAGGTGAAATGGAGCAACAGGTTTGGAGGTGCCTGGGTTTCCATGAATACTTGTGGGTAGGTGGGCTGTCAAGGTTTGCCTATAGTTTGGCCAAGATGAGGTGAGTGGGCTGGCTTCACTGCTTTTCCTGCTGGAAAGCTGCTTGAAGTAATTGCCTGGCCTGCCATGCTCAACTTAGGTAGGTCTCTTTGACTGTGACATGGCCTCAAAACAGCAAATGAAAGCTGTTAACTTTCCAGATATAATCCTGCCCCCAACTCACTGAATTCTGAAGTTGCAGGAATTGTGTTTTAAAGCTTCATGCCACGGCTGAAAGTCGTAGTGATGCACTTTCCTTCTAATGTGCAAGTTGAGATTCTCAGGTCGTCTCATGGCTGAGGGGTTGTTGCTTTGCAGAGTGAAGCCCCGAGGTCCTGCCCTGGGGAGGCAGAAGGGATGCCGCCAGCTCGGGTGGGCCGGGGCGGGAAAACCCCCTACAGCCGAAACCTCGCGTGCTGGCTACGTATGTATCTCAACATATGGCAATTAGGAAACGTATTTCCAGCCCACTGTTTGCTGTGACAGATTCCTGAACCCCAGCCAGTGCTTTGCGGGAGGAGCTGTTGTGGAAGAGGAAATAATGGGAATCTCAGGCTTTTTATAGCGCTACCCGTTCTCTCTTGGTTGCCTGCGGGAAGCCTGATGTCCCCAGCACTGTGCGCGATGGGAATCGACTGCAGGGTGGGCAGCCGGAGGGGTACCTGGCTCCAGAGAAGGCGTTTCTGATGGACAGTGAGCTGTGAGGTTGGAGCAAGCTGGTTACTCACCCATCAAAACCCGTGTGTGCCAGGATGCTGTCTGTTGGAGGGCACTTCACCATGCTCACAGCCAGCAGCTGCCTGACTACTTGCTGCCTGTAAGGGGAGCAGGTATTTGGGAATTTATAGGAGCTGGTGGTGATTTTGATGCGTCTTCCACTTCTCTGCATACCTTTTCTGTGCACCTCAAGGTCATTGGGCTGTTGCTTTCCACACATTGTATTTTCAGTTTCCTCTCTTGCTGTCGTGTTCAGCCAAGTCCAGCTGCTGCACAGCCACCGTGATTAAAGCATCCAGGCTCTTGCTGCGATGGCAGAATACCTCCAAGTGTCACTTTCCTTAATGTGCTTGGCCTTGTTGCCCAGCGAGAAGCTGGTTGACACTTTGGGTCCACGTGGGCACCTGTTAAACGTCACCTTGTCCCAAACACGCCAGGTAATGAGCCGCTTCCCGAGCGCATCTCCCTCCTTCCCCACATCCGGTTGTACCCCTGCGCTCTCCCTTCCCCTCAGAGCAAAACCTCCAGAGTGGGAGCACACACAATGTGGTCTGCCCTCAGCTAAAGCACATTTGCCTGTTGGTATTTCGGAGATGGAAATGACCACAATCCATAGCATTTAAATGAGGAGTAACAGTGTTGGAATGTGCTGACATGCTGGTTACCAAGGGCTCTTTCAGTGCGATGCTGAGATTCAGGGATATCAGTTAAAGAACATCTCTCTTTCCTCCAGACTTTGTGTGGTGAGGGAATGGAGAGGCAGGCTTTGCTCAGGAGAAAAGCAAAGGGGAGGAAGTCGTGGGAGCCGTATATATTGCTGTTAACTGTCAGTGTGGGATAGAAGAACCAGCTGGATTCATACACTGTGTGTAACCCACCTTGGGGATGAAGAAATCTCAGCTGTGTTTCGGGCGGGAGTTTTTATCGGGAGTTTGTAGTCAAAACCAGAGCTCTGCTGATGCTGTGCAAAGGGGTGATGAGATGTGGCCTGTGCAGCTCTCCTCCATGCTTTCCTGGGGTCCTCGGAGAGCTGCATCTCACCCCACTAGCCTTACAACACTGCACCGGGATCAGGGGGGTGCCAGCTGTGCAAAGCCATGAACCTCAGTGGGCTCTTCCCTCTGCATCCTCCTGAAGGGAAGAACCCATGGTTTATGAAAGTGAAATATAAACTGTCATTTGTTGTTCTGGTCTCCATGACTCAATTGTAAATGATGCAGTGACATCTGTCTGAGCCAGCAGCCGGCTTTTGTGAGGGGGGGGGGGAATGGCAGTAGTGTTTTGGGAGGGAACTGCTGGCAGATTCAACTCATCCCCATTTCTGGGGAAGCCCAGCAGCCCTCTGAATGGTCCCTGAGCACAGCATGGGAGGAGGGTACCAACAGCCCTAGTCTGTCCTACTTGCAACCCATGGCAAGGCAACTGCTCCAGAAGCTCCTCAGTGCTTCGCTCTGCAGTTATGGTAAAAGAAATTGATAGTAACAGTAATAATAAATGCCAGCCGAGCCATGCTACAATATACAGCGTAAATCCCAGTGCCCTTGCTGGCTGAAACTGCTGGTGTGAAGGTTGGGAGCAGACCCTTAAAATGTAAATCATCATTAGTGGTGTGCAAATGGTGTGGTTGTAGCCTCTTACCCTCATTGTCTTCATTTGTGTTGTAATCAGAGGGCTGAGCATCCCCTTCCCTGCAGCCAGGGTGATGGAGCTGGCTTGAGCAGTTTCGGGGAGCAGTGCACAGCTTCCTGGAGAAGCAGGTAGCGCGTGTCGTTCTCTGCATCCCAGCAGCTCACATTGATTGTACCTGTTGACATATTTTCTCCCAGTAGCCTGCAGTCCCTTTGCTCCTCAGCACTTTTCTTTGATTTTCTATAAAGGTTTCTCGTTCCCCACCCCAACCTTCATTATTAAATGAGTGGGTTTCTATCCAGTGCTTTATTTTCGTGACTTTAACATGCACGCTAGTGCTCACTTAGGAGTCACCAGTGCTTTTGCAGGGGGGATGAGTCAGGGTGAAGAGTGGCAGCATTTCTTCATTACCTTTTTTTTTTTCCCTTCTGTGTTAGTGAGATTCTGCTGAGGATCGTGCTGAAGAGCGGTGCAGAGAGGGTGCTCTGCGGGCGGCCGGGCGGCCTTCACCTCCTGCGCTCAGCCGTGTGCGTGCAGACATGGCTGTGCGTGCCGCTTGCCGCACGCTCACACAGCTGAGCTTATTTCTGAAAGGCTCAGCGGCTTTAGCAGCAGCTGCTGCTGAGGTTGGAGTTGTTCTTCATGCAAGAACAAGCCCTGACGCCCTCCTAGAGAAGGTATTTAGTGGCAACCAGTTTTTTCCTAAAGCCTCATTTGTGCTACCTGTGCCTGCAGACACCAAGAGAGAGTGCCGCTGTTTTGCCTGTTTGTCTGAACATCGTCGGAGAGGATTTTGCAGAGGTAGTTCCCCAAGGATTTTAAGTGTCGTTCTTCCCAATAATTTTCCAAATGCCGCTTCTACTTGGAGTAGGTTTTTATTGCCTGCATTAACAGCACAGAGTGTACTGTGGCTCTTTCTTGAGTTAACTACAAGCAGCTGTTCTGGTTTGAAACTCCATTTCCCTCTTTCATGCTGAAGTTGACCGTATTTCTTAGCGAGATCTGCTTTCACAAAGGGAATGGTGTTGGGGAGGACCGTGCCGTTTTGTGCCAAGGCTCCATGCAGTCCGTTTCTCTCTGTGCCACCCAAAGCTGCCACATTGCGATCATCAGTGGGGCAAGAAAGACGAGTAGCATTGATGAGTAGGTTTGTCAGAGGTTGGGGGATGTTTGTCTAAGAGCTGTATTAAGTCCCACCAGCTTTTCAGCCAGGCACAAAGCACGATGAGTGTCGCTGACTTGTCCTTGCTGACCTGAGTTGCACCCATCCAATTGATGTACAGGTGGAAGGCTCTGCAGCTGGTGGCTCTTCTCCCAGACCCTGGCTGCAGCATGTTACAAGCCTCATCTCTGATTAGTATTGTACTATCTTATTTTTGTTAAAAGTAACAAAAATTGAAGCCCAGTCCCTGTTCTGTGATGTGAGTAGCATTTAAAGTTGATGATGATTGCAGTTCTTTTAGCCTCTTTTGTTGCACAGGGTGGTTTAGTATGTTTACCCACAGTATTTTTGGCATGTGGGTTTCACAATTTGTTTAGCAATGTCAATACCATCTGGAGCATCATCTATTTAAAGTACGTTAGAGAGATGAGGAACAACCTATCATATTTTTCCATAGGGTGCATCAAGATTGGAAATGAGAGTCATTCAGAAAGGTTTAATGGGAAAGAGCTGTGCGTTGCTCTGCATGCTCGTCTCATCACAAGTGGTTATGGCTCTGGTGCTGTTCCTCTGCTGCTTTTCCTGATTGTATTGTACCACTGTATAATATCTGCCCTGGAAATCAAACAAAGCTGTCTTAAAGGTAGGGTGAAGGGACAGTACCTCTGACTTACTCCCCTGGATTGAGTAGGCTGGCTTGCAGAAGGGTGTATTAGTGGAGACGATATCAGATGTGGTCTGTGATAAAGGCTGCTGAGGGGTGGTCTGTCTTCCACTGGTCAGAGAGGTTAATGGATGCAGTGTAGGGGTTTGATCCCAGTTGCTGTGCTTTTGGGATGCTCTGAGCTGGACCTGCTACTGGACAGCCTTGTTGACATCTATGGACCTAACAGGGGAAAGGGTGGACTTCCATGTTACTAATCCATGGACTGAGCCATGGCTTATGGCAAGCTCCAGCTGCTGAAAATGGAGAGCTCTGGTCTTCCTCTTGTTGTAGACTGCCTTTGCTTTGAGTAGCACCAGGGTTCAGCCCTCATTCAGACGCACCTACAGACCTCAATGGACCATATGGGTTTGGGGTGGTACAGCCTATCTTCACCAGCAGTGCTGGGGATGCAGGGAGGGCCTCAGTGATGCCGGCTTCAGAGGTCCTAGAAATCCTTGGAAATCTTTTCTCTGCCCAACACCAGAGCGGCAGTGTCCTTGGGTACACGCACGTGTTGCTCTGCGAGCCTGCAAGTCTGGCTTTCTTCTAGTGCTGGGACTGCCTTTGGCAGGGGTTAGCATCACTGTGCTTTCAATTAGATCACAGTTTATGATCTTCACAATAGCATCAGCAGGACAGGCAACCCCAGCCCTGGCACCAGCCCACTTGGGAAGGGCAGCTCTGGCAGGGAGGGAGCGTGGCCCTCGGCTGGGCTCTGACGGCTGTTTGACATCACTGACAGTTCAGTGATGACTGTAATTCCACCCTGTGAACCCTCAGAGGGGTGCTGGGGGAGCCTTGACGCACACCCACTTTTACTGACAGTGAATTGTTGATGAGTGTGAACCCTCCTCACCGCGTGCTCCCAACTCCCATTAACTGGGCAGGAATTTCAGGGGATGGTGGGGCTCCAAAAAAACCTTGCTTCCTGGTGAGGGGAGCAAAGCCTTCCCATGAGCTGGGGACAGTGGTGCAAGATCACTCATAGGCTTTCTATCTTCAAAAGCTGGAGAGGGTTATTTGACTCTTACGCAGTGTTAAACCTGAATGAATCCTCCCTGGAGGGTCCCTGCAGCACGCTGGCCCCTTGGGCACTCAGTCCTAGCTCAGCGAGATGTGCTTCCTCTGCTGTCCCCATCACCTCTCCGCTGCCTGCAGTTCATAAACCACTACACTGCTAAAGGGCACTCTTGTGCTCTGCATCAAATACAAGTAATTGAATTTCCCTTTCCCTTCGGTATTTAACATTATTTTCAGGTCGTGTTGGCATTAACGAGAGCCTGGTTGTGGTTTGCATAAGGATATTTATAGGCCTCTATGTAGATGAGAAGCATCGTCCCCCCGCATCATGTGCCCGGCTTGGACAAATAAATTTCACATTGTTACTTTGAACTGGGTCACCAGAAACTTCAAAAAAATATTCCTCAGATCATTTTGATACAGGTTACTTAACAAGGGAGATAAACTAGTATTTCAACACAATCATAGGAAGAAATGGATTTGCAGAGCCCGAGGCAGTGTCGGCGCAGTGGAAGCTGTTCTGATACACACTCTTCAAAGCTTCCTACGTTTTGCCAGCCTTAGCATTTTTAATCATTTTGCTGGCTGGCATTCATCTGGTAACAGTATCAAAGCACTTCTTCCAAACGGGTGAGTGTTTTACCACAGCCGTTAGTAGGATCCTGACTTGTCAACCTCTTCCCCTTCAGGAGGCTGCAAGTTAAAAATCCTTGGTGTTCTAAACTATGGGGATTTTTGCTTTCTTGTAGAAGACAAACTGTAATTAGTTCTTGCTGCTGGATTTGGGGATGTCAGTTTGTTTATTAGAGGAACTTGGCTTAAACCTCATGGCTACTGCCCAAGGTACTTAGCAAGGTGGGTGGGAGAAGGTACCAGTGGCTCACAGGAAACCTCCCAGCTCCTTCTACAGCTAAAGGAAAGTTGACATCCCTGATATGGGGAAAAATACATGTTAGTGCCTGCATGTGCCCACAGAAAGACTCTCCTGCATCACTGCCTGCAGATAAATACCTGCCCTCAGGTGGCCAATCGAAATTGAGATCCAGGTAATAATTAAAATAATTGAGTTTAAAGAGAATGGTGACCCACCAAAATCTTGTCATACTGGCTGCATGTTCATCACCCTGCAGCCTGAGGTCCTCCTCACTCGTTTTAGCTCTGGCAGAGCGTGACATACCCACACCATGGGAGCTCAAACACTTGCTGGAGCAGGGGGACCAGGAGCCTGTGGTGCTGCAGACAGGGTGCGTCCCTTGGTCTGGGTCTGCTGCTGGTGAAGGATGTCTGTCTGCCAGCCTCATCTGCTCCTGTGCCGTGCCTAAAAAAGGTGATATAAATCATACTGTGATAGAACCTCTCCAAAAATACTTGTTACACTGTTGCCGTGTCTTGGTTTTATTTTGGTTTGGGTTCTTAGTGGTTTACAGAGATGTTCAGGTGAAACCATCCAAATCCAAAATTTCAGCCTTTTTCTACAGTTTAAAAAGAAAACAATGACAAAATTCCGAAGTATATCTGTAAAGTTGTGATGACGTACCAAACGCAAAGCCCCATCTGAAATGAATTATGCAGGTGCAGATCCAGCAGTGGAGAAGTCACAGGGACACTGGGAGGGGGGAGGGGTTGTTTTCCCTCTGGGACTGAGTGGGAGCAATGTCCCAGGGGATTAGGCAAGTCACACGGCTCACCCAGGGGGATAAGAGTAGAGCAAAGAGTTAATTCCTGGACTTCCCAGTCCCATCATTTTAATTAAGAGAACCATCCTGCTGGGATCTGGTACTCGGCGACGGGCAGACCCGGTGAAGATGCAGTTATTTTTAGGAGGCAGCTTTACTCCATGGGTTAGCTTAGGACACAGCAGTGCTATCTAGGTTTGGGGCCTTTTGCCTGGGATGGGACAATAAATCATAGTTAACTTTAGATTAATCATTTCTGTGCATCTCCATGTGAAGATGGTGCAGATTTCCCCACTGGGTTTCTCGTAAGTCATACTGACTGTGTGAAGAGAATATTTTCCTATCAAGGAAGCTAAATGGTTCATCTGTGCTCCTGGCTGTCCTAATATGTTTGAGAAGTCTTTAAAAAGCCCAAGAGAAATAATTCCAGATCATTGAAAGCAATTTGTCTTGTAGAAGATGAATGTGCCTGCATTTAACCGTGTCTCTGTATTTTGGGGCTCTGATTTCTTGGGATGTAATCATAAGATCTTGTACTGCTCCTGCCTGTTCAGAGCTCCCTGCCTGCTGTGGTGGCTTTTCTTGCTGCCAGCCATGCTGAAGGGTGAGCGTGGGTGGAGGAAGTAGTGCCTGCTTGTGAAACATGTCTGGCCCTGCCCTGGGAAGAGATGAGTTCAATCTCATGGGCAGCCGTGTGCTGACTTGCTGGTGGGATGCACCCAACACTGGACCACTTGGCCCCTGCATAGAGAGGTGGGAAAGCCCAAGAACATCATGCTGTGCTGGAGTGGGAAGTGTGTGCACCACCATCGTTCCTCTGAAAGTATGTTGAGCCACATGATTTCTGGGACCAGCTCTGACCTAGCCATCTCCTCCCAGGCAGCAGGGCCCCTGTCACTTGTCCCTCTGTCCCTCCAGAGGAGATTTTATCCTCTTTTCCCCACAGACACGAACAAGGTGGTAGCCATCACTGTGGTCTGGGACCTGCCTCACTTGCCCAACTCCAGCCTTCCTGGTGTATGGCATGGAGCTGTTTGCTTGGTCCTGTGAGGAGCTGTTGAATTTACCTGGAGAAGCTCGTTCCCCCAGTAGCAAGCTGGTGTGCAGGCTGTGAGCTGCAGGCTGCTGTGCAGAGAGACCTGGGTGCGGTGGTCTGGTGGCAGGGCCAGCCCTGCTCTCTGTGCTTGCCAGAGGGAGGGAGGCTCATCTCTCTGACTTGTGCTGTACAAGTGCGTGCAGATGTTTTTGTTTAAAACATGTTGCAATGGGTGTTTCTATGGTGTCAATCAAGCAATGACATTTTCCTAGGGTGAAGCTTGCTGAGGCAGCATTGGTGAGCAGCAGCCTCATGCAGGAGGGTTATTTCTGTCTGGCTTTAAGCAGCTACTGAGAATTAGTCTTTTATATCCAGGACAGTACAGTGTGAGCAGCAAAATTAAAACTTCATGCTGAAGGCAAATAATTAGGTTTCATGCCTGGGGACCCACAGCAGAGAGAATGGAATCAGCTGGTCCAAGGTTCAGCTTCTTGGACCAAGGTTCAGCATCTTGGTCCAGACTCCTCTGTCCTCTCAGTGGCTGTGGCTCAAGAGGGAGGCTGAGTGGAGCCATACCCAACTTCTCAGCAGGGCTGTGCCCTTGCAGGCTTACCCAGATCACAGCTCAGCATCCGAGGCAAGCTGGGAGCTTGCAGTTCGAGGAAAGCCAACAACTGACAAAGGGTCTGGGATCTTCCTGCGGGGAGGTTCATTCTTTAAAATAAATTTAGGAACATGCTTGGAGAGTTAATATCTACTGTCTTAAGAAAAAAAAAGAAAAACAGCTAAAGAGGGCTTGCTGCTTCTCCCCAGCAGACTTTAATGAAGGCTCCTACAGAGTGTGGCTTAATCGTTGTGAAATTATCGCTTCATCTGTGTGATATATTTCGGTGTCTGTATCGGATCCCTCTGAGCGGTTCGGCTGTCATGTCAGCTCCGCCACGCTGCTGGGAGTGACTCGTCCGGCCCCCTCCCTTCTCCCCCCTCGTGCTTAAGATAACATGGAGGGAATTTTTCAACAGACATCAGATGGTAATCCATGAAGATGGATTTGCATTAGTCTAACAAAGGCCGAGACGTTGACAAATGAAGGCCTTGCCTATGCAAGGACTTGCTGCACTGGTGGTAGAGCGCATGTGCTTGTGGGGATGCTCTGGCCCAGGAAGTGGAGTGATTATGAATGAAGGCAGAGATTAGGAAGGGCTGCCCGGGTCCTGCTGCAGCGCAAGGGGTTGCCCCGCTCTACTATCAGCAAACAGGGCTTCCGTCCCAAGCTCTTGGCTGTTCCCATGATATTTGGCATGGGAACACAGCATGCAAATCTTCCAGGGTGGCAGGGTGGGCTGGAAACAGGATAGAGTTTCTGCTCTGTGTCTGAACTACTTTGCTGTAGTCACTGTAGTGTTATTTTTTAATTCTTCTTGTCTGCGTGCAGCTATTCATCTCCTGTTTGGAGTAATCCTATTTGTGTTGCAATAACAATAGAATTACTGCAGCGAGCATCAAAGCCCGTGTAGGTCATAAGCATTTTGTTTCATAATCTCAACGTGGTGATGATGATGATGACCTTTTGCTGACTGTGTTTCTGTGTACCTGTATCTCGTTCTTATTAAATATCCTTGCATCGAAATCTCTTGCTAATCTAATCTCCCCATGTGGCTGCTATATAATTATCTCATTTTGTAAAATATTGCATCTGTCATTCTCCCCCCTCACTTTTGGAGCAGAGGGAGGGTGAGGGAGAGAGAGGAGAGAAGAAGCTGCTGGAGGAGGCAGCAGTTATCCCACTTAAGTGACAATTTGTACAGTATCAGTTTATAACTGCTGCTGTGTGTGCCACCTCCAAAGGACCACGTTCCCATCACCACAAGAGGCCGGGAAGGGTGGCCTCAAGCAGGAAACATGTGCTGGTCTTTTTTTTCAGTTGGAGGTTTTTAATAGATTTTCACCTTGCTGGTTTTGTTCTCACTGTGGTTGCTGCCCATTTAAGCTCTGATGCTGTTTCCTTGTATTGCTCTACAGCGAGGATGGAGGGCAGAGTTTTTCCACACTGACCTTCCTCTCTGGTGCAGGGCTGGGTGCCAGCCAGAGCTGCCTTCACTCTCTAAACCCAGGGGAGGGATTGTTCCTCCCTGAAATGCCTTTCAAACTTCCTCAGCTTCACAAGAGCCTCTCTTGTGCTGGAACCAAGAAACTCCTGTGCTGCTTTCAGTTGAAATGAAGGAGGCCGCTGACCCTTCATCACAGGAGATGGGCAGCAGCCTGGGACCCAGAGCCCCTCTCTGGGTGGCTGTCTCTGCAAGGTGGCACAGGGCCATTCCGTGCAGAGCCACCTGCTAGTCAAAAACTTAAAATAAAAAAGTGAGCATACAGCCATTGTTGTCTTTAGTAATTACACAAAGCTTTCGGGAACGAAGAGCCACGGGGCTCCATTTCTGTAAACCATCCCCAGGGAAGGACCAGAGCGCATCTGCTCTGGCACGTCCTTTCTAGAAATAGCAAGTTTAATTAATCATCCTGTTTTCTTTTCTTAAACTATTTAAATTCTTTTTTCCCCTCGAGGGATAATGCATTGCTGCCTTTTAAATAAGTACTGCAGTTGTAAACTCCTGCCATACTTCTGTCTGGGAGCACATCTGTCTTCTGGCTTGGAGCACATCTGTCTGCCTCCCAACCCATCGCTCCCATGTGCTGGCACAGTGGGAAAAATCTTTATTTCAGAAAGGAATCACATGGATACTTCCAGGCCACAGAGGGTGTCAGATGCAGAGCCCTTTATCTTCTAAACCCCCTTATCTTTTAATTCTGAGACATTTTTGTCTGACAGTTCATAAATTAAAAATGTTTCTTAGGTGACTTTTTGCTCCTGTTTTATATGTATTTCATGTAAAGACTTCCCAAGCATTTGGGTTCTGGGAAGAATTATGCAAAATGAGAAGCTCTGGCTTTATGTTCTGATGGGACACACTTGGCATGCTGTAAACTGTGACACCACGGTCAGTGACAGTCCACTTTAAAATACTGAGCTCTATATAGACAGCTGTGAAATTTTCCTGTAGATGAAGTGTTGCCCTGAAAACACATCAGATGTGTTGACTTACCACATTCGGCTCTGAACTTCAGTGGAAGTTCATGTTCTGACCCTGACCTCGTGCTGCACTCTGGTGGCTAAGGGCAATTCTGATGTAGTAGCGATCTCTCTGATCATGTGGTAATACCTTGAGTGCCAGCAGAGGACATTAGCACCAGACTTCGTAGGTGTGAGCGACGTGTGCCAGACATGCGGGCTTACAGAGAGGGGTCTTTATAGCATGCCTTGATCATCTTTGCAGCAATAGACATCTGGGACTTTGCCAAACCAGTGGCCAGGAAGCTGGTGCGATGCTGCAAGCGCCAGGTTTGCATTGCCATGCTGCTGAGCCCTTGGTCTCCTCTGTCACATAGGGAAGACCGAGTGCTGGACCCCTTAGGGACAAGCCACCTGGCACTGCATGGGCCACCACCTCTTCCTTGGGGAGTTGTGGGTAATGGTTACTGTTCTGGGCATTCAAGGGTGAGTCTTGTCATCCACAACTGGTATCCCCTCTGCTTCTCCAGTCATGCCCTCTCAGTGCCCATGCAGTTGGGTTTGTTGCTGGCTTTCTCATTGTGCTTGCTGTTTCTATCTGTTCATAGATGGTTTTCACCACCACCTTCTTTTACTGCGGTTTGTCTTTGGGCACTGTCTGCTTGTCTGTGCCCCATTTCACCTGCCTGACCTACCTGTGTCTGACGTTTTCCTTACCCCGTGCTCTTCTCGTGCTTCTCCCAGGTCCCCAAGCCATCGTCCTGAGTCACTCTTCTGTCAGACTTCTGCAGAGGTGTTTTTCTCTCTTCTGTCTTTGCAAATTGACTTCTCTGTTTCAAAATACTTCCCTACCAAGGCCTTCTGCTGTTTGCCTTCGACTTTCTGCCTGCTCCCTCTGTTCTCCCTGAAGTGCATTTCTCCATCTTGTCTCCTATGCCTGCAACAGCCCCCAAACTACTCAATGGCTCCCACCGACAGTGGCTTTTCAGCTGTGCTCTTTGCCTGCGTGACATGCCGGGAGCAAAATCCATCCCCCGTAGGCAGCTCTTTGCACCTCTGCGAGATTTCAGGGAAAGTATAGCTGTGTATATATTGATAAGACGTACGGAGCAGAGAGGACAATTGAATTGCCGTGAGTGGAGCATGCATCAGTGTCCCTGACAATCCGGTAATTAGCTGGCATAGAAGAGTGAGCAGTGAAATGAGCCCAGCAGCTTGTTTGCAGGCATTAGGGGCTGACTCCCACAGAGTACCTGCTTTCTGCTCTGACATCCGGGTCTGCCACGAGACCTGGTGGCTGCTCTTGCTTAAAGTCACCGTCACCTTGGAGATGACGAACGACAAGCAAACGTGCGGACAGCAAATCCTCGAGGAGGCACTGGTGGTCCCTACCAGCTGCAGAGCAGGGATGGGATGGTGGGTGCCCCTGCTTCGTTGCTGTCTCGCCCCTCTTGCTCTCAGCAGGGCTTGTTTGCAGGACTGGGGGGTTCATGCTTTAGACATGGTGGCAGCACCTCAAACCCTTGTTATTGGAGACTCCAGGTCTCTCTCCCTTTCCATTGCGAATTTTCTGTTGCTGGTAAGGCCTGTCTGTGATAGAGACGACTTTGCCTTGGACTGGGGTTAGGGACATCAAGGAATTGATATCCCCATCCATTGTGCAGGGCTATTGCAGACAGACATGTCAGCAGACTCGTGCAGGCAGGTCATGGCAAGGAGGTGTTTGCACAGCATTTGTAAGTAAAAGTCTCTTGGGGCAGGCGGATACTCTGGGTGAAATATTCCTGCTTGGGTTGTTGAGATCTTTGTGCTACGGTCCCTCAGCACAGGCTTTTAAAGAATTAACCTGCTTTGGAATAAGGGGGATGATGGATAATTTGGGTAAATGACAGATTAAAAGGTATGGACTAAGTTTTCTTCATGCTGTTGAATTCCCTGTAGGATCAGCACTGTTTAGCATCTTCATCTAAAATCTGGGAAAGGAGGCTGAGAACACCTCGCCAAAGGTACCTGGTGCTCCTGGCTTGTCCTACATGGTGAGAATGAGTCAAGTGCAAAGAGTTGCAAAGAACATCAGGTAGCAAGTGGCTGCCTGTTAAAGCAGCAGATGAAATCCAGTGTTGTTGAAGGCCAAGTGATGCATGTGAGGAGAAATGATCCTCACTGACATCCATAAGAAATGCCAGGCTCTGACCTGGCTGTTGCTAGTGAGGAGTAGTGAGGAGCTGTGTCTTGGAGTAAGGGTGAACACTTCCATGAAAATATTGACTGGGTACTCTCTACGGTCAAAAAAGCAGGCTGAATGTAATTAATTTTTAGGAAACAAAGAGAAAATGAAACTCACCATACAGTTGTGGACTGGTGCACACATCTACCATGTGTCTGCGTGGGAAAGAAATAGTGTGTGCAGCTCTGATTCACCGCTGCAAAGAGGAGCTGGGACCCAGAGCAGGTGACATCCCTGTGAGGTTTGGCAATGTAAGTGATGCTTGAAACCCGCGGAGGGGTGACCAGAGGAGTGCACCCAGGGCTGTGCAGGCAGGGGTGGACACTGCCAGGTCAGTAGGAAATTACTTTTCTTTGTTTCTGCTAATCAGCTGCTGGGGCATCAAATTAAATTAATAGATGACAGGAGCAGAGAAAACACACGGCAGCTCCTCAGTGGCAGGAGGAAGGAGAATGGTGGAACTGGCTGCCAGATGAGTCTAGAAAGCTTCCAGAACTAATTAGACAAATTTGTAAGAGGAAAATATCATTGAAAGCATTGCTGGTGCTGCCAGTGATGAGCTAAATCTTTGCACCACGGGATGCTGGGGGTCAGGAGGATGCATCAGTGGGTGCTCATGTGACTATATGATTTTCTCTGGGCATCCCCACTGTCTGTCTTTGGGGAGATGGTACTGTACTGGTTGAAACTGGTTCATCTCTTCTATGGGTGGCCTCACTGTACTCTGTTGGGAATGCTTGTATGACATGGCAGAAATAGACCAGTGGCTTGGTAGCATGCAGCACAGAGGAGCCGAGCACTGGAGAGCTGAACACGGACAGCGTCGGGCTGGGACAGTAGCGTGGCGTCCTGCTAGTATGGCTGTGAGTCCTGCTGAGGTGAGGATGGCTGATGGCTCAAAGATCCTGCTACTGGATGGGTATGAGGGTTACGGTCACAGGAGGGTGGGGGTGTGGAAGGAGTCGAGCTCCCAGGGTCTATCTCTGAGCAGGAGGCATCACTTGAGGAGCTGTAGGTGAAAATTGGAGCTCTGCATGTCACCAGCACCCAGCATCGCTGGAAGGTACAGGTTGCATCTCAGGGCAAAAACGTCATTTGTGTTCCTGTTTTCCTGGCTTTGTGAAGGTGTGTTGGGCTGTTACCTTCATGTGAAGGAGCTGGATAGTCAATGAAAGAGGTGGGAAATGAGAAGTACCATGTTAGCATCTTCTGTTGGGGGCCATTGGTGTTCTTTGACCCTGACACCCTGCTTGGTGCTCGACCAGGCTGTTGCTGCTGCTGCAGTGCTGCTGCCATTGCAGGGAGCACAGGAATAGCAAAGCTGTGCAGGGAGGGGGAAAGCAAAGCAAATAAACAAGGAGCGCAACTTAAAATCTCTCCAAGTGTGCAGTGTTTTGTGACTAATGCTAACGTAATTGCTGTCATGCTTTTAATATAATGCTTTTATCTCCCAGATAGACTCCTTCTTCTGGTCATTAATCTCCAGGGTTTCTAAGCAAGTGAGCATTGGAGAGATGCAGCCTTTATGCCCAAGCACGGTCAGAGGTGTGCAGAGCATCCCGGAGCAAACCTGGGACTAGGGCTGCAGGTTAACCATGGGGATGGGTAACAGCTTTGCTCTGAACCCTCAGAAATCCTGGGGATGGACAAAGCTATGTATGTTTTTATGGTTTCTTTTCCTCTCTGTACCACTGTGCCCTGCTTGCCCATAAACCCACCGCAAAGCCGTCTGACAGCTCCATCCATGTGCATTATGTTGTCTCCATCCTCTGCTCGGCATCCCTTCATCCATCTTTAATGTTGAGGAGCAGCACTTGGGGAACCATTTCTCCCTCTTTCCCGATTCTCCAAGTTTCATGGACACAAAGGCCAGGAGGGACAGTTGTAGCCATCAGCTCTGACCTCCTGCCTAAAAGGGGCCAGGCAATTTCACCCAGTAATTCAAAGAATCGTTAAGGTTGGAAAAGACCTCCAAGATCATCAAGTCCAACCTCCTACCCAACATTTCCATGACCACTGGACCATGTCCCAAAGCACCACATCCATCCATTTTTTGAACACCTCCAGGGATGATAACTCTCCCACCTCACTGAGCAGTCTGTTCCAATGCTTAACTACTCTTTCAGGAAAGAAATTCTTCCTAATATCTAATCTGAACTTCCACTGGTGCAACCTGTGGCCATTTCCTCTTGTCCTGTTGTTCGTTACTAGGGAGAAGAGGCCAACACTGCCCTCACTACAGCCTCCTGCAATAGGCTACCCAGGGAGGTGGTTGAGGCCAGATATTCAAGGTGAGGTTGGACAAGGCTCTGAGCAGCCTGGTCTAGTTGAGGGTATCCCTGCTCACTGCAGGGAGGCTGGACTAGATGGCCTTCGGAGGTCCCTTCCTGCCCTAGCCATTCTATGATTCTATGATCCTTTCAGGTAGGTAGCTGTAGAGATCAATAAGGTCTCCTCTCAGCCTTCTCTTCTTCAGGCTAAACAATCTAGCTGCCTCAGCCTTAGAGCCATTCCTGCCTCAAGCCCCTGCCTTGTGCTTTCTGAGCTGGAGAGCACCACACAGATGGACCCAGTGGTGTCTGGTTTTGAGATGATGCTTGTCTCTTGCATGATTGTTTGCTGGGGTTTTTGCCTTTGGTTATTCTTTGTTTGGCCTTTCTGGCCTGAGCTGGGTCAGATTAGTGGAGGTGTGGCTGTGCTCAACCTGCTCCTGCTGCAGGTGGAGGACATGCTTGTAGAAATCTCTTCCTGGAAGCTTGGTCCAGATGACACTCCCAGGGTCGGTGTTGCTGTAGGCTCCCAGCCCCACAAAACAGGTGCTCTGGTGGTGGCAGAGCCAAAGGAGGAGAGTTGAGGAAATCCAGGATAATTTCCAGGAATAATCTTGCTGCCTCATTTATTGACTGCAAAGGTCTGAAAATGTCACCCGGCTCCCCGTGACACCCAGCTAGGCTGAGGGTGAGCTTCGCTGCAGTTTTGTGGCTGCTCAGGAGAAGCAGCCCTTGAAAACCTGCAGTCTTGCCCCAGTGCATTTTGAACTTGACAGTAACACAGGGTGCCAGCCACACTGGATCCAGCAGCACCAAGGTGCTCTCGAGGCTGCTGTGAGTCTGAGCGAGGCTTTCACTGCCAGGTCTGTCCTACCTGCTGAGCCTAAAATGATCCTCAAGCCACAGTGGGACTCAGGGCACCATATCCCTGCCTGCTGGCCGCAGACGTAGCAGATATGGGAGGTGAGGGAGAAGGGCTTGGGGAAGGGGCTGTGGATGGGAGTTGAGAGCCACTGGGCACGCAGGGCATAAGGAGGACAACTCAGTTATGTGGCCCCTTCCCATTTGCTCACACCTCACGCTCCTTTGAGCTTCTCTGCATTTCAAGGGATTAAGCTGAGCCAAACCTAAGTGCTTGCCCCCTCCTACCTTTCCCTGCTCCCCTGTTGCCTGTGTGAATGAGAAGAGCCTTGGGTGGTTTTCACCTCCAGGTAAAATCTCACCTTGCACACTGTTCCAGCGTGTCTGCGGCCAGCTGTGGCTTGGCACGGGGGGAGTGCCAGACCCAGCAGAGGCTTGTGCTGGAGGGCAGCGATATGCTGCTGAATATTTCAGGCTTTTCTGGCCTTGCTGGCCTATGACTTTTCCCCTCCCTCTGCTCTGGAGAGTCAAAAAGGATTCCCCTTTTTGCATCCTTTCTTCATTTGTAAACCAGATGTCCCTGCGGGTCACAGGGAGGCAGAGGGCTCCAGCAATGCCTCCCACTCGCTCTATCTGTCTCCATCCCCAGTGCTGCATAGCTGCAGGGTCAGGCCAGGCTGTGCTGCCCGCTGCTGTCCTGGGGCTGGCAGGCACCGGAGGCAGCTCTCCTCCCTTGATGAAATGCTTCCGACCGCACAGTCAGAACAATTTTGACATTTTGGAGGAGGAGAGAAATCTTACCCGGCATTGTGCATGGTTGGCGAAACTGTTGCTGACAACATGAATAAAGGCAGACGGCTCTCAATCAGCTTCTCTTTGCTGTTTATTTCTAATTTGGATATATTTCCAGCAAACCATCTCTTGGATCAGTTTGGAGGATTCTGTACATGAGTGTGACATTGTTTGAGCTGTAATATTTGTGGCTTTTTGCATATTGTGGAGCGGGAAGGTGAGATGCCTCCTTGGCTTGCAGAATCCTGCAGTGATTAGTGCCAGCATTGCCATTTGATTTTTGGGTTTTAGCAGCTCTTTATTCCCTGTGCTGTGAATACAGCCCATGCCCAGGGCAGTGGAAGGCCTTGGGATTGTGGCAGCAGTGGGGATTTCGGACACTTTACACCACAACGTGCTGCATGGGTTGATGTGAGTGGGTGGGAAGTGGATCCTGGGCAGCAATTTTGAAGAGAAGCAGCTTTTCCAAATCTTACCAGATGTTGCAGAGAGACCAGGTCTTTTCTTTGTTTCAGTCCATTGGCTGGAGCAGTCAAATATAACAACCTTTATAAGGCAAATGTCATTGATGAAGAACCAAGATTTGCTTTGATCTTCTCAAAAGGCCAGTCTGACACTGGCCATCATGGGGCATAGTGGCAGCACTGGGGCTGCCTGTCCTGTCCTGCCCATGGGTGCCCCAGCACACACTGAGCCAGGGCATCCATCCCCAGTGGACCAGCAGCAGCCACTCTGCAGCTTGTCAGGACACTGGGCTTTTCTAGGGTGCTTCCTCAGGATGGCTGTTCAGAGCACCCTGCTTTGCCAAGTCACTCTCAATATGCAGGTGCATTTTCCTGGTGAACTGGGAAGCCTCGCACAGGGAAGGCACTGACTTCTGTTTTCAGTAAGCACCAGCATGTTATTCTAACTGCCCCAAAATGCGGCCTTTTGTATGGATGCTCTGAATTAACTCTGATGAAATGGGATGGTTGCCCAGCTCCGTGCGTGCCTCTGGGATGATCCCCTCCATTGCCTGTTCAAGCAGACAACTCCCAAGTCGCTGTCAGGAGGAAGGTGTTGTTTTGGAGCAGGTAGGAGCTCGTTCCCCCACCACAAGTTCTGCATCGTGTGTTGAAGTGCCCCGTAGGAAGCACAGTCAGGATTTATGTGGCTGTGAGCCCTTCCCACCCAGCACATTCCTGCACAGACCCTGTGAACCCACTGGTGCTCAGGCAAGCTACCAGCTTCATCCTTAGACAGCATAAGGGGACGGGGCAGGGACTGTCCTGGGGCTCCAGTGCCAATCCCTGCTGAAGCAGCACCTGCAGAGATGCTGTAGATCTACTTGATTCCTATGCATGAGTTTTGGCTTTCCCATCTATAAAATAAGGGTGCCTGCCTGGTTTCCCTGGCACTGTGCTACGTTAAGCAGCTGTCCCATGTGGTCCTTGCTGCTGGGCCTGGAAGAGAAACCATCACCTTCCTTAGGAAGAAATTCTTCCCTGTGAGGGGGGTGAGATGCTGGAACAGGTTGCCCAGAGGAGTTGTGGATGCCCCATCCCTGGAAGTGTTCAAGGCCAGACTGTATGGGGCTTTGTGCAACCTGCTCTATTGGAAGGTGTCCCTGCCCGTGGCAGGGGGGTTGGACTAGATGGTCTTGAAAGTCCCTTCCAACCCAAGCTGTTCTATGATTCTGTGATTCTTCTGGGCTTTGGCAGTGATTTTGGTGCAGAGGGGCTGGGCATCTATGGCTGCCCCATATCAACAACCCAGCCCCCCATATCGACAGCCTGGCCCCCTGCAGCTGCTTCCCTTGGCTTGTTCCTCTCCTGGAGCTACAACAAGTGTGTGCTCCAAGGGGGTGATTGCACTATTTTACTACTTCTCCAGTGTAGAGTGCCATATGGGAGTGTAGCATCAGTCAATTATGGCTTCTTTTCATATCTAAATAAAATGATTTGTTAATTTGAGTGAGTGATCACTGCATGGCCGGGATGCTTTTCCTGCAATGGAGAACAGCTTGCGCGCTCGCAGAGATGGATGGTGAGCCAGTGCCACTGGATACTTTCTGGGGTTGTTTTCAATTTAGCTGTGAATTGAATGAGAAGAAAAAACGTTTCTCTTGGCAATTTGATAGGCGCTAGTTCTTCTGACAGATGTTGGAGTTTATTATCCCACTGGGACAATGTTTTGTAGTTCAGAATTGCTAATTGCTTTGAAGGCTCAGTGCTGTGGGAGGAGCAGGATGAAGCTGTCGGCAGGTAGCGGATGCTGGACCTGGCATGATGGACACCGTTGCCTTCCTGATAATGGCTTCTAACCATGGCTGCCAGCCTGGCCTTGACACTGCATCCTGACAGGATCCTACCTCTTTGGCCAGCAGTGTGTTACTGGCTTCTGTCTTTGGAAGGGGGATGTTTGGGATGGGAGTCCCCCCATGCCAGCACCCATCCCTGCCCTGCTCTCCCCCATTCATGGGTGGCACTGGCAGGGCTGGCAAGCATGTGGGCATATGTGAAGCATCAGTTGGGTGCTCCCAGTATGTGGGGCATTTAGCCCGTGGGACAAAGCCCAGCAGCTGGTGTAAAAGGTGCCTGGCAATGTTTCCTCTTGTGCAGGTTTGAGTTCCCTGGCCCTCAAAACAGACTTGTGATCCTCAACCACCTCATCTGTGTCATGGTGCATTGGGGATGTCTCGGGGCTCTCTGGGTGCTATTGCGTGCGGGTGTTCTCCTTGCTGTGATCTGGGTGCAGGCAGCAGGCTTGCAGTGCCATGGAGCTGCATCATGAGCTGGAGTGGCAGTGCCAACTGCAGCCTGGCTGCCCAGCCCTAGGACTGGTTTTGCTCCTGCCCAGCTGCCTATCGTGCTGCTCTGGTAGCCAGCTGCCTTCTCCCTGCTCAGCGTGCCCTGCTCACCCCACATCAAACAGTGTGGTACGTGCCTCTGCCGTTGGTGTAGCTGAGGTGCTTCAGGTCATGGCAAACACCGCATAAAGGTCTGGGAGAGTGCTGCTCCTCTTCTGTCCTCTCCACATGCTCCAGTTGGCTCCGGGAGGAGGATTTGAGATGCACAAAAGCAGTTAATAGGAGTCGTGAGCTGGTTAACAGAAATTATTCGCAAGCCTGTCCTCCCGAAGCAGAGCGGAGCTGCAGCCGGAGGTGAGCACTTGCCTCTGTAAACAGCGTTGGCAAACATCAGCGCGGTGGGCCCTGGGCAGGAGCGCTCCGTCACCCGCGTCTCTCCGCCGGCGTCAGTGTGTTTGCTCTGCTAGCCAGGCCCTGCAGGCACCGCCAGAGCTGCTCGGGGCTGGTTTAGATGAGGGTTTTAGATTGAAAGCCGTGCAAGCAGCTCTGATAGCAGCAGCAGCATCTCGTTGGAACGCCTTCTCCTGGCAGAGACGTCACCGGGTTGTACTCCTCCCTCTATCAAAGCTGTCTCTTTGCCCTTCATTTGGAGGGTACTGAGTGCTGGTAGGATCCTCAGCTTCGCTGTCTGCAACACCCAACATGTCCCAGCGTGGGGAAACTGAGGCCCAGGGCTGCAGAGCCGCTGCTGGGGTGGGAGCTGTGCTTAGGGGTCCTGTGGGTCAGTGTGGGCAGCACCAGGGATTGCAGCTGGGAAGCACAAGCATTTTCAGAGCCTTGCTCACCTGCCCAGTCCTGGAGCCTCTCCCAGGACCAGCCCCATTCTCTGCAACTGTCCTGATGCCCCTTATGTCCCTCTGTGCCACACAGTGAGAGCCCGGCAGCCCCTGTGTCCTTCCTGTGCCCTTGGAGGAGAAGCCTTTAGCAGAGCAGAGCATGGCAAGGGCATGGCAAGGCAGCTGCAGCCACCTCGATGTTGGTCTGCGGTGGCACTCGCTGCACTGCTGGTGGGATTCGGGTCCCCACAGAGAGCAAGGGGTGGTGGAGGATGCCCAGGTGCCAGGAGGGCAGCAGGCTGCCCTGTACCTGAGCTGGGGTGAGCAGGCAGCATTGAGTGCTTCCCCCTGCTCTAGCCCTGGGTGGTGTTTCTCCATGAGTATAGTGATGTGGGCTCTGCCGCCCTGATCCTGCTTCTCCACTGGAGCTTCTTCACTTCCCCATCTGCATTCTGGAGCTTCAGTGAAAGTGCCTGAAGGGAGCTGGGCTGAATCCATCCTTCAGACCATGCTTTGCCTTCTTACAGGGACTTTTTTCCTTGTTCCCTTGCCTCCTTTTTTAGTATTTTTTATTTTTTTAACCCTTAACACAATGCAGTACCTGTTCTGGCTCTGGGATTTATGGGTCAAGTGGGGTCTGGTTATGGTCTCTTAATTTTGCCTTTGACTCACTGTCTGGACTGAGACAAATAACTTACCCGTCTGTGCTTGGTGTCCCTGAGGGTCAAAGAGAAGCTGAGAGTGACAGATAGAAAAAGCCTGGATTTCCCTTACGGTGCGTGACATTGTCATCACCCGGGGCCCAGCTCTCTGGTGGATCACTACCGTGGCTGTGCATGGGAAGAACAAGGGCGTCAGTTCTCAGGAGGACCTGGCACCTCTACAGCTGCTGTCTTAGTGTCCCTGCTTCCAACCCAGCCCCAATGTCAAGAGCAGAACATGGAATGTGGAAATGTTTGACATTTGAAGGTTAGTTGTGTTCAAAGCCAGAGGTCTGTGTGTCCTCCCTGTTTGTGGCTAATTACAGCAGGGATTAGTTGCGGCCAGGATAAAGTCCCTCCTTGTGTTGTTAATGATGAGGATTAAACCACCTCTGGCTCTGAAATCAAACCCCAGACCCCAAGCGCTCTCAAGCTTCAGGGAAGCCGGGATCTGAAACTTGGCTCCAAACCTCCAATGTGTGTCTAATTAAGGCTGGGATAATGAAAATGAGGGGCATTCCCGCTCCTTCCCAACACTGTTCGTGCTTGGCCTTCGGTGGGCTGGATCCTGGCTAGGTGATCCATGCTGCCTGCTGGAGTCGGGCACGCTTGTGCCTGAGCCTCTGCACAGGAGGGGACTGAAACACTTTGTGGTTTGAAGTGAAACTGAGAAGAAATGCAATCCTGCACGTGTTCTAGTCCATATAAGGTTTTGTGTAAGATTCTTTGGGGGGAAAAAAAAAAAAAAAAAGCATGCTAAAAATGGAGCCTAAACAAGCTGACAGAGCTTGAAATAAATTTGTCTCTCTGCCAGTCTCCTCCCACCCCTGTCCCAGTCCCTCAGCTATTGCTGCTCCATGGGGCACTGGTGGCCGCCCCGCGTGGGAGACATTCCCACTAGAGGCAGTGGTGCCTGAGGTTGGGCTGCTTGTCCCAGTGCGTGCCGTGAGTCTGTGCCCTCTGTCTATCTGCAGCAGAGGCAGGGTGCTGGCAGGGGCTGCATGGAGCCAGGCCCTGTTTGCCTTCTGTGGGGCTGTGCAGGAGAGTGTCCAAGGGGCCAGGAACTGGCAGGGCTTTCTGTGAGGGACTTTGTCCATTGTCCCCTGCCCTGGCTTCCTCTGACACTGTGGGAGATGAAGGACAAGCCAAGCTGCTGGTACACTGCTGTCTCCAGCCCGGCTTCACCTGCCTCTGCTGCCTGGAGCCTCCTTGTTGCTGGTGTTTGAGCACTGCTGGCTGTTTTGGTGTAGGCACAGCTCCTACAACTGCCAACTCACCCCAAAGTCTCTGGGGCAGTTTTTTTGTGCCAGCAGCACTGGTGTGCCTGAGCCACCTCCTCCCTGGACCATCCTTAGATCCAAGGTTTGTGCTAGTGGGAGAAGGGTGAGCTGTAAAGTCTGTGTCCTGACCACACCAGTGGTACCCATGTCTTGCATCTATCTGTGCTCAGCTTCCATGGGGTGGGACCTCCCTCCTGCCTGGCTCTTGCGGGTTGGGGAACAAGCCCCCTGCTCCATGGGAGGACACAGCAGGGTTGTTACCTCGCCTGCAGTGGGGTCCTGGAGGAGGCTGAGCGATG
Organism: Actenoides hombroni; assembly: GCA_024336885.1. NCBI lineage: Eukaryota > Metazoa > Chordata > Aves > Coraciiformes > Alcedinidae > Actenoides > Actenoides hombroni. The sequence continues at coordinate 33,873,055 of WUAM01000179.1, forward strand.
AAGCAGAGCTGCCTGTTACACCAGATGCCCGGGGGTAAGTGCTGCCAGAAGCATCTCTGGGGATGTGATTTAGAATGTGTGTGTCTGCCTGGGGCTTGTGTGCCACTTTGTCCCATCAGAGCTGTGCTGGAGAGGGCAGTAGGCATCGCCAAGGCTGCTTGCAGTAAAGAAAGGGCAAGAAGAGGCAGGGAAAATGCAGCAAGGCCCTGCTGCTGCACCACGCTCGGCAATGGGCACTACAAATAAGGCTGCACAGGTTGCAGCTCCCCTGGGAGGGAGGCTGTGAGCGGCCCCCCCTCTGCTCTGCCCTGCCCTGGCAGGAAGGGAGGACAACATTATCTGCCCAGTACCCAGATGCGCTGTGGGATTAAGCGTGTAGCTGGTGTGGGTTTGTTAGCACCATAATAAAATGGATTTTCTTGCTCGTGTGCAATCGCAGGGACCGAAACACCGCTGGAGCAGCAGCATTTCCCCAGCTCCCTGTGTGCAGCTGGCACATTTCCGACGTGTTGCATCGGTCTGTGATTTCTGAGGAGGGGCTGTGCCTGGCATGCCGGCGTTTTCCAAAGAGGGGATGTTGGATCTGGGTACTTAGTGCTTTATTTTAAGTTCTGTCAGGGCTGTGGAGGAGGGAGAGATGGGAAGAAAGGCTAAGAGGAGAAGTGATGGAAATCTCAGCTGGCTGTAGGAGAGATGGAGAAGCAGATTGTAGTGTAGAACTCTTTGATTGACCACAGTACCATTTTGTGGCTTTTTCTCCCCTCTCCGAATAAAGCTGCACCGTGACATCCATGCCATTAAACAGGCCATGTTCAAAAGAGAAAATTGCTGCTATTTTCCCCCTTTACTGCCATAAAAAATTGATCCCACATAGCATCCTTATTTCAAAGGCTGCTAAAAAAACCCGACAAAATTCTCATTTTGGTTTCTGACAGCTGCATAAAGCATGTTTTAAATAAAGGGGATGTGAAACATGTAAAAAAAAAATCTCAACCCTCCCCATCCCCTGAAATTTTTGCTCTAGAAAGATACCGTTATTTTGAGGAGTGGGGAGAGTGGAAGTGTGTCAGTGTGGGATGGAATTTGGTTTCTCTCTTTTCTTGCAGCTAGTGATCAAAATTAAGACTTTGCTGGTAGCTGGGCAACAGCTGGAGCAACAATCCCCCTTGCTTACCTGAGCTGGGATGCGATACACTTCCTTCAGTAGCAGAGTGCTTTTAGGGGGTGATGGCAAAGAGCTTGCACTGAGGTGAGAAGGCAACAGGCTGGGGAGCTGGGTCTGCTGGGGCACTTGGGGGCAACAGGTTGAAGGATGCTGGGAAGAAATTAGGTGTCTGAGCTGTATCCTCCTGACGACACTAGTGGTACACATGTCTTGCATCTGTCTCTGCATCTTATCCTCTCTGGGGTAGGACCTCCCTCCTGCCAGTCCGGGTGGCACCCTGGGAAGGTGATGGGCAGGAGGAAAGTGAGAGGAAGACAAGGGACGCCCAAAAAGGGATTTAAATGAGTAGCAAGTCATGGCAGGTCCCTGTGGAGGGACGGGATGGAGCTAGGTAAGGGAAGGACTTGGGCAGCTTTATGCTGCTGGTGATGCAGCATAAGAAGGACAGAGCAGTGTGGGATGAAGGGGAATGTGGATCTGGCAGAAGGGGGCTGCAGAGAGTGGGGTAACAGAAAGTCAGTTCAGGTCAGCTCTCCCTGGAGGAGTTAATGATGTTAATAAGAATCATTCCATTTAAAGAAGATGCTCTTCTGAAAAGAAGATTAAGCAGAGGGAGTGTTGACAAAGAGCAGGACTGCCAGGACTCTAGTGAGCAGCAAGCTGCTGCTCCCCCTTGCTCCACCTGCTCTCCAACTCCTCTGCCTCTGCTCTCTTCCTGATTAACAACCAGTCTCCTGCAGCTCCTGGGCATGGGCACAACCAGGTCACAAGTGTCTGTCCCAGCAGCAGAGATGGGTGCCAAGCTGCAAAGCCAGTGAGGATTTCCAGCTGCAGGTGGCCCTGTCCTCACTGCCTGGTTTGGCTGGGTGTCCCAAAGGTCTGTGACTAGTGGAAATGATTCCTGGGAGAAGTGTAGTGGGTGTGGTACAAGATATCCCTGATTATGTTAGGTGGAACAAGGCTTGGAAGAGGACTGGAGAGGGATGGTGACAGCATGACGAGCTGTTTGAGCTGCACAGGTTGTAAATGTTATCATCTAAGCAAGAGCAGTATTGCTGCGTACTACATGCCCAGTCTGCTCCCTCCAAGCGAACAGGCCCATCAGCAGGGCCATCAGATGTGCCACCAGATCCTCACCATGCCTCCTCCCTGCTCACATTGACATCTGTTTGCCTTTCATGTCCAGCAGGCCTCGTGAGTTATGAAGCTCTTTCCTCCACCAGGATCTTAGGGAGATGATGAAGAGTTAGATGAGCTCTCCATAAATAGCTCTGCCATTAAAAACCCTCAGCTCCTGTTTTAATGTTAGCAGGATTAGCCGTCTGCAGAAGTATAGGCTTAAGACTCGGCAGTAGGCTTTGCCCTGGTAATATGTCTCTATTTTCTCAGGCTTGATTTCTTCAGCCAGCCTGGCTCTGAGTGCAATAAATTTTGCTCTTCTTTACACTTCAGCTGATGACTTATTCTTTGGAGCCTGTGTCCTTGGCTAGCCAGAGACTCTTCAAAACTAAATTTTGTGCTTGCCTACCCTGAAACCAATAAGGTCCTTACAGGAAGGACCAAGATGGGTGTGACTATTAGGGTTGAAGCATGTTGCTGGTGCAGTTCTCCAGTCTCCAGTTTAATTTTATTTTTGATTACTGGCCTGGACGCAAAAGGGAATGTGCTAGTCAAATCTATTGGGATGTCACGTGCATTATGCAGGTAGAAGGGGGTCAAGCTGTCACCAAAGAGCTGCATGACCTTGAGGACTGGGCAAACACAAAGAGGCTGGGATGGAAGGATGACACACTGCAGAAGGGTAACATGACGCATGCGTGAGCACGAGAGCTTCTTCTGAAAAGGGGGGACTGACTGACTAGAATGTCTGAGCTGTGATTATTGGTTGTAGGGTGACCATGAACTGCAGATATGATATGCTTGTGAAAAAAGCACACGGGATCTAGGGGAGCTCTTAAGAGAGCCCCACACAACAAGACAGGGGATCAAAATGCCATCCCACAGGGCTCTGGTGAACTGTGGTTGTGTGTAGTGTGCTGCCGTGGGAGCCCCAGCAGCCTGGGAGCAGCTCCCTCTCCTCTTCAGCCATCCCTGCAAGGGGGTGGCAGCTTCCAGGGCGGGGAGAGGTGGTGCCTGACAGGGGTATCTGTCCCTGCTTCACCTGGGCCATCTGCCTGTGAACATGAGCAGAGCCCAAAGGCTGTGGGGAAATGTAGTTCTTGTAGATACAGTAAGGGGGTAAATGTGCGGAGGAAGAAAGGTTGTGCAAGCTCACATACAGCATCAGCCCCGTAGTAAATGAGAAATTTTCAGTGGATAGCTCTGGGCTGCAAACCTGCAGGTTTCTAACCACTAGATGAAGGTGATTCTGGGTAATCTCCCCACCAGCAGACACAGAGGCAATTGGCTGACCTGTCTTCAGGCACGTTCATTAGCAGCTTCCAAACGGGTTGTCCCCAGGAGGGTGCCTGCGGTTGGTGACCCTGGGGCACTTCTCAGGTGACCATACCTCCAGCCACCTGCGAGCAGAGCTGATGCATGTCCCTGCAGCGTGCCGGTGCAGCTGGGGTGACCCAGTACACGGCCTGTTTGTTTTGGGTTTGGTTTCTGGTTTTTTTCACTGCAATATAAACCCAGTGTGTCTTTAAGGCCACGCATGTGTAGGGGGATTTGCTGATGGCTCATCTTTCTTGCAAGCTTTTTCAGCTGAATGTCAGTTTATTGCTTTTGCAAATTGTCTTGTGCCTACACAGAACTGGCTGCCTCAGCAGAGGGCTTTGCCAACAACGTGCTCTATAAAAGGGTTATTAGGATAACAAGAAAGAAAACAGAAACCTTTGCAGAATCATAACAGTATAGCGTAGCCCCACACACACAGCCCCCTCTCTCCCAGTTTATTACCCTCAAGTTCTTCTGAGCTGGACTTCAAACCATTGTGCTGCTGAATATGAACAGCAAGGTTAAAGTACCCTAGACAGGAGGTAACTCTTCGGCAATTATCTGGTCAATGGCAGAGCACCGATCTGTAGCTCGGAGTAAACATCATCAGGAAAATATGCACAGTTTGCAAATTAAAAAGCAATTGCATTGTCTCGACCCAAGCCAGAAGCCTTCTGGTATGATTAGGGTCTCACAGGTGGAGCCGGCCAGAGCATCCTTCGGGTCTCTGTCATCAGTTCTTCATCACAGGAGCCTGTTACTTTGTAGTTCTGTTCTATCTGCACTATTTTTGTACCTGTCTGGAGGGGCATGTTTTATCAGATGTTTTTGTTTTCCAGAAAAGCACAGATTTCACCATTAAAAGGAGAGAGGGCAGAATAAGGCAGGAAAAAGCCATGGTAGCCTGTTGTGATACTTCTGAAATGATACTGTGTTTTTCTAAGCTTTATGGAGAGGGAAACATTAAGTGACATGTTCTGTTAAACACACTGCAGAGTTAGCTTGTTTGTTGGTTTTCTAACTTTAGGGTCAACTTCTATAATAAAAAACGTTACTGGTGCTGCTCTTCTCATCTCGGCTTGTCCTCTGCCTGTGGTGCCTTAGAGCACGCTCTGCAAGTGGGGAGTTGTTCTCTGTAGTTTGAAGCCAGCTGGGACAGACAGAGACTAAATGACTTGACAAAAGTCACTGAAAGCCTGAGCGGAGCTTGTATCTTTGAGCCCCGAAGTAGCAAAAGGCTGGACTCAGCTGCCTTTTCCTGTTGCCTATTTTCCTCGGGGCTCAAAAAACTTCATTGCTAATTCTGGGCTACATGCCTAAGTACTGCACTAAGACTTTTGGAGGATATCATGCTCTAGAAGGGATTTGCACGAGCACAGGTTGCATGGTTGGACCCAGAGACACATGGGGTGATTAGGTGTGAGAGTACAACACCATAACCAGCTCACTCCAAGTTCCCAGAGGTTCTGTAGGTGACTCTGCTAGTCTGCTTTCATTTAAAACTAGGCCTTTTGGTGGAAAGACAACAGAAATCACCTCTTCAGCTCCTCACTGTAGGGCAGCCTGAGCTCTCTGAAGCAGAAGGGCTTTCATCCTGTCAGAGACAGGATACCACCTCGTGTTAACTTCTTCTGGTTCCTGCTTTTACTTTTCCAGCCCCGTTGTTTGGATGGCTCATCTCCATCCTTCACTGTACCCGTTCACTGAGCTCTTTCTTTTCCTTCCTTGCTGTTTTCCCACTTTCCCCATGGCCAGGCAAAGTGCTGTTGAGTTCTGAGGGGGAGGCAGAGTCAGCACACGTACCTGGCATCAGTGGATGGAGGTGACAATGGGTCTGAGTAGACAGGGTGCCTTGCCCCACACACACTGCCAGTGTCTGGCACGTGTCCCCTGCACCAACAGTACCTGTGAGACTGGATGCCACCTGGGCCAGAGTTCAGTTCCCTTCAGAGCACATTTTGCCAGCACAGCTCAAACAGCATCCTCCTAAAATGGGGGGTAGCACCATGTCCCTGTCCTCCTGGGTGCCTGCAAAGGCCACCTTCTGTCAGCTCCAATGTCCCGTTCCCATAGCAATGCTTCCTCTCCACAGCTCGTGGCCATTGAAACACGTGACAAGACTCTGACATTGTCCTTGATGCTGCTGGGCTGTGACAGGAAGGGCAGGGATGGCAGCACCAGCCACTCTCAAACATCCTTTGCCAGATCACCCTCTAAATCAGCTCTGGTGGTGGGAACACGCACTGGAGCGTTTCTTTTTTGAGATGACAAATGACCTAGCAGCCAGTACATGGGTAGGTGTTGGTGCGAAGAAGCCGTGCTCAGTCCCCAGGGCTGAGCTGCCTGGAGCTCCCAGGGCTCCTCACTCCAGACCTCTGCTCCGATGGGTCTGGTCCATGCATGTGGTGACAGCCCCTTGGGTGTGTGACTGAAACATGGCATAGGACTGATGCCAGCACCTTCCCAGTGAGCTCAACCACAGGAGGGGCTCCAGGGAGGTGTCTTGTTGGGGGACTAAAGCTTCCAGAGGAGGCACCTGCCCTGGACACATTATTTGCTGCACATTTTCTCTGCACTGATGAGCATTCCTCCTTTTTATGATTATTATTTTAAAGTGGAGAAAAGGACCTGGTACCTTTGGGCACTCGTGTGGGCCTAGGAGGTGTGTGAGCATCCATGGCTGCACCAGGCAAGTATAAGCAGCTCAGCTCCACTTAAGCTGGGAATCGATAGGGGATTAATTTGTGTTAGGAGAAACACACGCTGCAAAGGGAGGGTTCACCCTTGTCCTGGAGGCGGAGTGACCACAGATGGGACATGACAGGCCACTGAGAGATGCTTCATCTGGGTTGTCCTTCAGCACTTGGCCACAAGTGGCTGCCAGAAGCTGACAAGAGGGGTGCTGTCTAGGGAGAGGGATTGGGAGACAGGAGTGGTTCAGCATTGGGTTCCAGCTTGTTCACAGGAGCACAGGGAGATGACTGGGCTTTCCTTCATATGTCTCCGTGCAGATCTGGCCCCCATGGGTGCTCTGCCTCGAGCAATGCTTTGTGTTTACAGGGCATTTTTTTTCTGCAAGGGCTTTTAAGGCAATTCCTGCCATCTGCTTGGTCTTTTTAAGCTACGAGCCAAATGTATTCCCGCTGACACCAGCGCACTTGCACGGATGCCGTTGTGATGGCTTGTGCTTCTATCCTGCCAAGGAAGATGTCTCCACTGAGCCTGGTGGAGGTGTGCCCAGAGAGCGGGGTCATCACACTGGCACCTGGTGAGACTCGGGGCTGTGTCCTGCTCCTGTATAAATGGGTTTGCTGAAGGGGCTTTCTTGCTTTCCATCTCTTAGACTTGCATTTTAGAGCCTGTAAAATGAAAAGCAGATCTGAGAGAGGCCGTTGCCAGTTAGACCTGGTGCAAAGGCACCTGGAGACAGAGGTGATAGACACAGGAGGTTGCCCAGTCACCCCTGCAGCCTCCCTGGAGCATCCAGCTGCGCATGGAGAACTTCTCAGGGTTTGCTGCACCCGCCAGGATCATTCACAGCACAGCAGAAGTCACGCAGGTGACCTTGGTGGGGATGCACTGCTGCTCCAGCCAGTGAGGCTTGGTCCCAGGGAGCTGCCTCCCGGAATGCTCTGGTGCCTGTGACCCAGGGTGTCACATCCCACTGGGCTGAGTGTGCCCTGAAGCTATCCCAGCTCAGTGGGGAGCTGGGAGACAGGGCAGGGTGTGCCCAGCCTCTGGGATGGGAACAGACTGAGGAACTGGGTCATTACCTCCAAACCAGCTGTGGATGTAAGTGAGCCAGTAAAAGGTTTGGGAAAGACTTTTTTTTCCATGGAGATTACGTCCAAACCTGTAGTGGAGTTGGAAGAAAGTGATACTGTGATATTTTTATTTTTTTTTTCTTTCATGTGTGTTTTGTGTTGATTCTGCACATGCAGAGCAGAATCTGAAACCATCTGGGTGCTGCTCCCCCTTCCTGTTTCACCTTGTTTTACCTTCTTGGCAGAGGATAGGAAATGAAAATGTTACTTACTTTTCTCTGAAAAACTCTTGACATTTTTCCTGTAGCTCTTATACCAGAGCTATCCTTTCACTCTTAAGTTTGTTGGAGGAAATCAGTTATATTGGATGCCTTGGTGTTATAACTCTCCTCTACCCCTGGTCCCTCCCCCCTCCCTTTGTGCCTGTTGTTTCTTCTCGCTGTTCTTTCCATACCTTCTCTCTCTGGTCAGCCCTCCCCAGTGATGTCTGGAGCCATTTGGATGTAGGCAGTGTACTGCATCCCACATCCTGCTTTGAACGTGTCCCAGCCCGGCAGGTTGTGGTTTTGAACAAGAGAGGGAGCGGGCAGCATCTTTCTATGGTCATTTTTAAATGGCAAATAGGTCACCATCCATTAAGTGTCCAATACATTTGAGAAAAGCAGAAGAGAAAAGGAAAGACAACGAGAGCGATGGCAAGGTTTGGTTTATCAAAGGCATGAGCTGATTCTCCTTGCCTGGCTTTGATGCTGCATCAAGCACCAGCTCAAAACGTAGATCTACCACAGAGAAACTGCACGCGTTTGAGTTCTCGTCCTCCTGTAGCTTTGTACATACATTGTCTGCTGGGGAAATGCTCCATTTTAGGAAGCAACTAGGGATGTTTACAACAAATTATATGAAAATCAGTAGACTCACTGCCAAGGGGTCTGCCTTCCCACGAATGGGAGCTCCAGGAGAAGGCATCTCAGTGCTCTGCTTATGCAGCTGCCGCCTCAATGTGGTCTGGGTTGGCAACAGGTTACCCTGGGAGAAATGATAACACCCTCGTGTTCCAGTTTAAAAGGTAGCAATCAGATCAGGTCAGGTTTATGATCCACCTAGCTTATTACTATCTCCATTAGTAGCTGCTAGCAGATGTTGGGAGAGGGGGATTATTACTCTCACAATGCATACTGAGCTGGCAGATTATTGAAATTTCTTTCTAATCCTAAGCAGTTACTTGGGAGGTATAAATCCGTGAGTGATAGCACTTATATTCCTCTGTACTTTGATCTTGGCTAGCATAACTGGTGATACTCTGATTAATCTGATTTTTATTCCTTAAAAAAACATATTGTGTCCCCAGCATCTCAAGGCATCAAGTTCCACAGGGAACAGTGTTTCTCGTCAACAGATCTGAACATTTAAATAATTGAGCTCAGAACCTTTTCTCTTACATAGGGATTTATACCTCTGTGTCCTTTGAAATTCATTTCTTCCTTTAAGTGAATCATATCCCCTGCTTTCTGTTTGTCTCTGCCTGGATTCCTCCCGTGCTCCTAGCAGCCACGTTGCTTTTCCCTGCCCCTCATGTGCCTCTTCCCCCAGCTCACACAGCAGAACCACGCGCAGTGTCACAGATGAGGTACTCACTGATTTATAGACCTGCTTGCTAATATGACAGTTTTATTTACTGCTCGCTTCTGAGCACAGACTAGCATCTTTGGACCATCACTTCCACTGAGATGTTTGTGCTCTGGTGTGCCTCCATCTCTTCTTCAAATGGTTTGGGTTAATCTGGAGCTGCATCAGCATGTGTGATGGGTCCTAAACGTTGTTCCCCAAAACTGGTACCTTGGATGTGCTTGCCCTGAATTTCATCCATCTATGTGCTGTTGAATTCCCTGAATGAGCTGACTCCTTCCAGAGCTACTTGCTTGCGTATCTAGTCCCACCTGATGTTTTTTCTCTCCATAAAGGATTGCCATCTATTCAGTGCTTATGTATTCCCACTTAGGATGTTCCACTGCATTGGAAGACATCCTTCTCCTTTGCCTTGTGCTTTTTCCCATCCTCTTTCATTTCTCTTTCCCCACACTGACCAGCCTTAACTGAGATCTGTGGCACAGAAGAGCATGCTTTGGGGTGATTTGCTCTTCAGGAGACCTCAGCAGCTGAGCAATAATGCACTTTTAGAGGTCCTTAGAAGAAAGGTGTTACTGCAGGTTTTCTCAAGTCTAATCTCCACCCTCCCCTTCACTTGCACTTCCCCCCCTGCCCCTTTCCTCCCACTTGAACGACATAAAATTAGGAAATGATGGGTAAGGTTGAAATAGGTGGCAGTGGTTCTACTAGACTGCAAGCTTGGCATGGCTCAACATGCCAAGGGGTTTGAAGGGAAGACAAATAACTGACCTCACAGCACCTGGTACAAACAAGGTGATGTAACCCTGGATCCCTCCTTCACAATGTCCAGGCCCTGGCTGGTGCTGTTTTGGGGTCCAGTGCTTGGCAATGTGTTTCAAGAAGGATGCAATTGAAAGATAGACAGAAAAGAGGATTAGAAAGCAAGCACCCACTTGCAGATACTACAAGAAGAGGTTGGGGTTTTGCTGGAGAAAGCAGATGTAAAATATGATAGTGGCCTGCAAATACATAAAAGGTTGCTGCTGCTGGAGAGGAGGCAATAAGGAACCTCTCCTGCTTTCCCCCCCTACACAACTTAAACCCGTTGGTACTTCCCCTTGCGTTCATCCCCTTTGCTTCAGCTTCCATCTGCCTCTGCATGGCATGAGCTGGGGAGGTGGGGGTTTACCTCTGCCCCATGCTGTTCCCCATACTTGAAAGCCCTGTGACTGCAGGAGCTGTGTGGCACCCAGCAGGGCTCAGAGATCCCAAAGGTTTACAGACCTGGACTGAAACACAAGATCGACTTGTAGTTATCCTTGAAGGTCATCTTCTAGCCAGATGAGAGGGACGTGAAGGGTGTTCAGTTAGAGTTGCTGGGATGAGCTCATGCTTGCTGTGGTCACGCTGATGGCAGCCTGGCAGCAGTGTGGTTCAGTGGCTCTTGCATTGCTCTGGATTTCAGTGTCAGTACTGTGCTGGTCACAGTAAGGTGTTGATATCTAAGCTAAGGAGGTCTCCAAGGCTTCTCTCTAGAGCCCACCAAGATTGCAGCAGCAAATGCTCAACCATGTGCTTCAACCCTAAAGTGGGACACGAACACGTCCTTATGGATGGTGTTGAATCAGCACCTCCACACTTCTTATCCTGCTGTAAAATCTTTGAAAGCTGGTGATATCTTGAGCTAGAGATTTCTTCTGGCTGCAGCATTTCAGCTTGTGTGCTGAATGATAAAACAACTGAGCGTCCCTTGCAGCCAGCTGAGCAGGGAGAGCAGTAGGATGCAGTACGTGCGACGGTCAGTTGGGATCGCTTTCCTTCTGCTTCGCCACTTGTCCAGCACAGCCTTCAGCAGGGCTCAGGCAGCCACACATCTCCGCAGCACTTATTTATATATTTTTCCTCCCCTCGCTCCTCAAAGAAATCAATTCCATTCCCCAAACAATGTCGAAGGCCTTGAGGAGATATTGATCTGTGGCAGAGCTGGAGAGGGGAGCATTTGTGACACAGAGATGCTCTTTTGTAAGTAAAAGATAATTACCAGATCATGGGGACACTTGCTGAATAGGATGACATTAAATAGACATCAGGGTGAAGGGCGCTGGGGCTTCTGAATGCAGCATTGGAATTGTGCTGTCCTCCCCAGCAGCTCCAGCACCTCCTCCCTGCTTCCCTCTGCTATTTCTCCTGCTCTGCACCCCAGCCTCTCCTTTTGTTCCCTCACCCCTTCCAATTTCATTTCTCCCCATGGTTCCCAGCCATCCCGTCTTCCCCACATAAATACTGCAGAACACTCCCTCGAATCCTTTCTCACTGGCTGGGGATCCCTGCAGCAGGGATGCACCTGGAGCCAGCTGGCTGCCATCCCCAAAACCAGAGCAGCAGAAGGGGCTGCTCTCCTTGCTGAGGTTTGGTCAGTCCTTTTAAACCTTGGCTTATTTATTTAAGTGATAGTAGGGAAAACAAGACATCTGCAACAGCACTGTAGCAATGAACCCCATGGTAATTTTAATAGCTTCCAGGCAAGGGGTCTTGGATAAGTCTTTGGGGACTGTTCCAGCTTCAACTAATGGTCTGGGGTAGGGGTGGCTGCTGGAGGACCCAGAGCCCAGGACTTGCCTTGTACTGCTGGCAGTGTGTTCCCTTTGGGAGCTGGTGGTTGACTCTCAGCATGGTGGTAGCATGTGGGGTTGGACCACTCGTCTGCTTGTGCTGTCCCCAGGAGATCCCAGGGTCCTGGAGGATGAGGGGACAAGGTGTAGCCACAACAATGCTGTAGTTGGGTGTGGGAGAGCACGAGCGGGGCTGGGTGTGCTGGGAGGGTCAGTAACTTCTAGAGCTAGAGCAGAGCTGGAAAGGGACACTCGGGACCCTTGTCTCCGTCCTGTGCTTTTACCAGGATCTTCTGGGATGCTTTCATCTTCAGAGCAGCACCTGCCATTGTCACGAGTGATGGTCCAGTTCAACTCATGGAAGTGCCACAGCAGATTTGTTGCCTGGGCTCTCCAAGGCAGCCTCATCATCTGCCAGCTCCAGGGTACAAGTCCCAAAGTGATTGGCATCTTGGCACAAGGTGTGTTCCCAGATGTCACATTAGCAGACAGCTCTTCATCTTGGGCTCAGTTTTGTGGGCACTCAAAGCTGCATAGGGATGTTCAGTCACGGGGCTGGATACTGGTACAGTTTGGTGATGACTGGGAGAGCTGCTGCCAAGTGTGTGTCATGAATTGGCACAGCACAATGTGAAGAAAACCCCACAACTCAAAATGCTATGTCGTAAAATGTCCCTTTTTATTTACACAGACATTGGTAGTATTCTCTTAATTACTTGCTGATCCATTATAAACAGATTACAGTGCATTTTGCAAGATTATTGGATCCCTTGGACAATGCACTCTGCAGACCTGAGAGGGAGGAGAGAGGGTCCCAACTCTTTGCAGGGGCATCAGGAGCTGCATGTCCCTCCAGCCATCACCAACTCACCAGGACTCATCCAGACAGTTCATAAAATCTGCCTCCACAAGCTGAACACCAGCAAGCTCTCTGCTCACACACGTTTAAAAACCCCAGAGAGGGACAATTGCTATCTTTGCATCTGTGCAGGCAAGCAATTCTGGGGCCCATCAGCCTCACGCTCTCGCTCTGGAGATTTCTTTTGATTCCAGCACGTTTCCAAACCCCCCCTGTCTGGCACTACAGTTCTTCTAAAGAAGAGACACTTTCCGGCTGTTATCAGCATGCCGTAGTAGATAACCAAGCATTTTCCTTTCCTCCTAGGGTGAAAGGGCTCTGGTATCTGAGGGTGTGAGCTGATAACTGCAGCAACTGACTCTCATTCTCCCCTTGACTTCAGCAGGCATGGAGGTGACACCTCCAGCCGGGCCTGCTGCTGTTATTTCTGCCTGGTTCCTGCTGCTTCTGTGAAGCACCTTTGGATTTTGCATCTTCAGATTTTGCACCTTTGGGTTATGCACCTTTGAGTTTTGCTTTTTCAGGTTTTGCCCTTCTGGATATTACACCTTTGGGTTTTCCACCCTCAGATCCCAGGCAGCGAGGTGCGGGGCCAAGCAGGGTGCTGGAGCAGCAAGCTGTGATTTCCATGCCTCTGTCAGCTGCCAGCTCCCTCGAGCAGCCCTGTGTCTCGATGTTATTAAGTGTCTCAGTGTTATTCCCTGCCATCACCAGGCGAGAAACAGCTTTGCAGCCTGAGCAGCACCAGGCAAAACAACAGAGTAGACAACTTTGTGCCTTTAAAGTAAAAAATAAAAAGAAAATTAAAAAAAAAAAAAGCCCATTACCATTATTGAATAAAATACCAACGATTTAAGAAAACCTCTTTTAAATATTGTTACTGCATTTCCAGCTGTTAAAATCTTCTGTATTTAGTTATCATAATAACAAAGTGTTGCAGCTGATTTGAGCGGCGGGGAGGCAGCACCATTATTCAGAAGGGTTTAAAACGGTCAGGTTTTCTTCCTCACAGTGGTGTGCCCTCGCCTACTAAAAGTCCCTTTGTTGCCTCTGGCCTGGGTGGTGGGGATGGCACTGGCGCGTTGACAGAGGGCCCCACCAGCACTTAGCAATGCGACGGTGCCACGCGGCTTCGGTGGGATGCTGGTGAGCCGGGCATCGCGGGCATCTGCAAAAAGCACAAGAGCTCTGCCGCTTTGCTGGGGATGCCTCACCCTGCAGAGTTCATGGAGAGAAGGAAAATGACGCAAGCAAGACCTGGGATGCTGCTGCAGGGAGCACAGGGCCATCTAGGGAGGTCTTCTTGGCCAAGCCCCTGGGTGCTGGAGAATGTAGACATGCCTGCAGCCAGGGCTGGCAGGGCAGGAGGGGGTCTGCTGTGTCAGCAGTGTGACCAGACCATCTCTGGCCTTACGACAGAGGCACTGGAACAAGGCAGAGTGCACACAGGGTGACTATCCTGGAGGTAGGATCCCTGTGCTCGCTGGGTCAGCTGGATGAATGATGTTACAAAGGATGCACAAAGCCACCCTTTGCTAGGACAAGAGGAAACTGCCTGAGCTTGCACAGGGGAGGTTTAGATTGGATATTAGGAAAACTTTCTTCACCGAAAGGGTTGTCAAGTCCCGGAACAGGCTGCCTAGGGAAGCAGTGTAGTCACTATCCCTGGAGGGACTGAGAAGATGTGTAGACATGGTGCTTAGGGACATGGTTTAGTGGTGGACTTGGCAGTGTTAGGTTAACAGTTGTACTTAATGATCTTAAAGGTCTTTTCCAACCTAAATGATTCTATGTTTCTGTAGGTCATGTAGCTTGCTTCTGCCCTGGGGGCAAAAGGTCCTTTCTTGCAAGTAGCAGCAGGATGCAGCTGGGTAATGCAGGATGGGGCCTGGCAGCCTCCCTGCAGCAGCACATCAAGGTCAGCTCAGTTGGGGTATCAGTGATTGACGTAGAGACGATTGCTGAGCACTTGCATTCCTGACCCCACATTGGTGGGAATGGAGAAGAGAGCAGAAGCCCCTGGAGTGGGAGACTGCTTTGGGGGCTGGAGAAGTAGGAGCAGGCTGAGATCAAGGATGTGGCAGATTTCCTTCCTGTAGAAAATGCTATTTTAGTACCAGCTCCTCAGGGTGTCGAGGGCTGGTGGAGGTGTGAAAAAGCGTGCAGACTCTCAGAAACTTCTTGAACAGATGGACGGAGGCAAGCTGCTGCCGTGCAGCCTCTGGGGACCACAGGAGCCAGTGAGCCTGGTGGGAAAGACCTGTGGAGTGCAAGTGCCAGTGGGACTGACAATGAAGGCCAGGTCCCTGGGAGGAGGTGGCAGAAGATGCCAGGTCCAAGTGACATGAGGTCGTGGTGCTGCTGGCCAAGTGGTGGGCAGGGCTGGCAGTGACCTGACCTCTCAACCACCATGTTTCAGATGCTGGGCCACATGAAAGCCTTGTAAACAGGAGCAACCATGTTGTCCCCAGGCTCTCCACCATGGCAGCGTGTTCCCCAAAAGGTTACCTCCAACTGGTGGTGCACTGTGGGTAATGAGATGTAAATTGATAGCAAGACAATAAGGCTGTTTTGTGAGCCCTTCCGACGGGGGCCAGTGTTTAAAAGTCAGCCTGATTGCCTCGCTGGCAATTTGCATAGCATTAACCAGAGAGATTTTCTTTTTAAACTTGAACTTATTTTTTTTCCAGAGGTCACCTCAAACTAATTACAGCTCCGGCACCGCTTTACAAAAGAGGGCTCTGCGGCTGCAGTGGCAGGGTTGGAGTGTGAGGAGGAGATTTTCTCCGTGTGGGGATGGGGAAGACCTCATCCACGTGAATTCAAGCAGATTTTTGTGCATTCGCTGAGATAGTTTAATAAGAGAGCCCCCGCTGGGTGTGTGCAGGTGCCAAGCTTTGCATCTGCTATGGGAGGCAGTAGTGGCAGGGCTAGAGCCCCAAAACATGGAAGGCATTGATCCCCACTGCTGTTTTCTCCAACTCAGGCACAAGCTCCTCCTGGGTCTCACCTGCAAATGCAGCTTTGGACTGGAAGGAGATGGGGTCACCCCACTGCCCACTTGGGATGCTGCAGTGAAGAGGGTTGGGAGAGTCAAGCCTTGGGGTGTTTGCATCTTTCCTTTCACCACGGTTTAGTTCAAGCAGGGATTTCAAGGTGTTTTATTTGAAGATGGTGGAGGACCTCCGCCAAGGAAGTCTATGGGAGAAGTGGCATCAGGCTGCTGGGGGCACGGCGTCGTGGCTACTCTACTCTGACCAGGGCCATTTGCTTTTACAGTTGAATACTTTGAGTTCAGACAGGGCTGGTGTCCACTTAGTCTTGCAGTTGACTAGGGGATGCATAGCCAGGCAGGACTGCATCAGAGCACCTCTGATTATCGAGGCTGTCTTCAAGACACAAAGTGCACACTCTGTGCTCAGCGACCCTGTGTGGACGTGGGATGGCCCTTCCAGATGGCATCTGTCTGCTGTGGTTCTCAGTGAGTGGGGTTTGCCACCAGTTGTGCCGCAGTGTGAAAAGGTCCCTGAAAGGCAACACATCCCTGCCACGGGAGGCAGAAAGTCAGGGCAGTGATGACAGGTTTGAAGAGCCAACTGGACAATTCTATGACCACAAATATCATTTGTAGTTATGCAGGCCATGGCTATGATACAAATAATTAAATCTCATGCTTCACAACATCAGCTGATCGCTTGCTGCAATCAGGAGTGAATCTCCTACGCAAAGCACATGCAACTGTTAACTCTGTTAGAGGGGTTGGGTTAGATCTCCTTCCTCAGTTTCCTTCCTCCTGGCTGTGAGGCTCAGCACCAGCATATCCCCTTCTGCTCCTTCGCAAAAGCCCAGCAAGAAAGTTGTCAAATTTCAAGGTCCCTTGGGAGGGTTAGAGGCAGGCCAAACAGGAGTCTTCCCCAAGCTCCCTAACATCAGTTGCCATTGTTCAGCCATGTCCTAGATACCCTGGCTAGGTGATGCTGAGGACCTGACACCTCTCAAATTCACATTGGTCCTCCCTGCTGCAGTTGTCAGAGGCTGGAGATGCTCGGAGGAGCAGCCTACTCTAGGATGGAATGCTGGCTCCTGCTGCCTGCTCTGCAGGTGAATCTGCTGCTGGAGGACATCCTCTGCCCAAGGCTCTTCAGGCCGTTTTCTAGTTTGCCTCCCAGCTTCTGTTGATCCTCAGATCCTGAATCCTTGGGATCATTCCATCTGGGCTGTCACAAAGCACTTTTCTTCACCTATCAAGCCAGTGTGTGTCCATCGCCTCATCTTGCAGCATTCTTCAGCCTCCTTTTCCTCTTTGCCTGGAGAGGTTTCTCCTTCCAGGCTGAAGTCAGCTGGATACACACACATCACCTCTTCTCCATGGCTTCTTTCTACCCTGTTTTTTAGCATATTATCTGAGGTGTTAGGCCCAGTAGCAAAACTCACAACATTTCTCCAGGTTTGTCAGTGGCTCTGGCACTCTTGATGTCTTCACCATGCTCTGAGAAGCCTCTTCTGGGACAATATCCCAGCCAAGCTTCAAAGGACAAAGATCAGCAACATGATGGCACCAGGTTATTGAGCAGCCCTGGCTTAGCAGGTCACCATGACTGTCCTGCTTAGCCCAGGATAGCAGAACTGCTGCTGACTCTGTGCCTCACCAAGGGAATCGGGGTGGGAAAACTGAGCAGAGAGTATTTTTACTTTTTTTCCTTCTTTTTTTTTTTTTCTTTCTCTTTCCTCTTTTTTTTTTTTTTTCCATTCCTAAAGATTGAGTATAATCAGAGCTAATCAGAAAATTATGAGCTGTCTGATTGCTGATTAGATTCCTAATGTTAATATAGTCAAGAAGCCTCTCTTAGCGTTGTATTTTAAGAGAAGTGTAAAAATAACGTCTTAGAAGGAGTGAGCCTGAACTGCTGGAGCAGCAGGGAACCCAGGACTGGCTCTGGCAAAGGAGAGCAGGGTTTCACCGCTCGTAAGAAATTCAGGGCAGTGGGAAGGGAAGGGACAGGACCTACCCAAACTATAACCAGGTGCGTTGTCTTCTAGGGGGCTGCAGAGCCTGGGAAGAAAAGCACAAAACCAGCCCTTCCCATGGGTTAGTCCCTGCACAGAACCAGACCTGGGAACTTCACTGCTGTGCTCTGGGAGCAGTCACAGCTTTCACTCTTGCTTTCCTTCCCAACAAATAGCATCTTCCCAGGTAGATTAGTTCTTGCGTCTCCCAGTGTCATGCAGGGAAGAGACAGCCTCACGTGGTAGCAAAAGGGAGACTGGGATGTGCCCAGTGCCAGGGAGTGGGACCAGGAATATCTGAACCCAACACTGAGCATCCGCCTGAGCATGAGTATCGTGCAGGGGATGTTTCAGCCAGACTGTGACATGCTCTGGTGGGGTCACTGAGATGACAGCGTGGGAACTGGGCTGGGTTTTGTGCTCCTTCCCCCCCAAAGCCTTCCAAACAAGGTACATTTGTGATATAGGCTGTATCCCAGGGTTTATCCTTCAGCTCTTCCAGCTCTGCTGCGGTGGTGTTCCTAGTGCTGTCCCAGCCAAGCACCCTGTGCTGGGGTGGTGGCATTTGCTGCCTTGCTTTAGCTCTCACCCATTCAGAGCTGGGCAGAGGACTGGGATGGGGCTTGCCCATTGCCTGTCAGCTGCCTGTGCTGCACCAGCAGCACCCTGCTGCCTGCCACAGCTTTGCTTCCAGACAAGGGAAGCACTTGATGCTCAGCACCATCAGTATTTCCCCTCTTCTTTCTGGTCTCACAGACGCACCAAGCTGTTATGTCTGGCCAGTCTTTACTGAATTTGCATCTGGGCTTTCATAATTAAAAGTTAAAAAATATTACTGCTTGGTGGGCATGAGAGCAGGCAGCACGGTGGGCTGCAGAGCTGCCGTGGCTGCAGCGTGGCATCCTGCACGTGAGCTGTTGCCACACAGACTGGGGACAAAAATCACAGAATCACAGAACGTTAGGTGTTGGAAGAGACCTTGAAAGATCATCTAGTCCAACCCCCCTGCTAGAGCAGGATCATCTAGATAAATGCTTTGCTGCTGCCCCAGGCCAGAAACTGTTTGGTCAGGAGAAAACCTCAAAATAAAAATACCAAGCCTGCAAAGGCTTGCTGACCACAAAGGAGCAACCCTTGCACAAAAGGCAGGGGTGAGATTCCCTCTGGAATGCTGGTGAGCACACAGAGGCTGCTTCCACAGATGCTGGTGGGAGCTGGAGGAAATCGTTGTCCACTTGTGCTTGGCTGAGGCATTGCAAAAGTCTTTAGGGCTTTCCAGGAGCAGAACTGAAGGGAGACGTCGCATTGCAGTGGCCCAGGGTTGAGGTTTTGCCCTTTTTCCCTGTTTAAGCACTGAGGATCGGTCCACAGTGTCCCCAGTATGGGGCTGGTGCCTCGAACTGTGCAGTGAAGCTGCCAGCCCTTTCCACAACTTTCCTTCCCAGTCTCTGCCGGTGCCGGCGCAGCGATAACTCCCCGGCTGAATGGCAGGTATTATATTCTGGCATGCTAATGTTCCCCTTAATAAGCTCCTCGCCATTCACCATGTGTTTTACTTTGATTCATCCCGACGGCAGTGCTATATAATGGACTATATACTGTAATTGTCCCCCATTGTCACCACTTAATAACTTAGTATGATGTTATCGCAGTAATTCGTATATTTTTTTGCAAACTTTGATGAATTATATTTTGTTCTTAGTGAAAAAAAAAAAATAATTCAGGGAATGGTAAAAGGAGGCAGAAGTTAGACGGAAGACTGCTCTAATTGCAGAGCAGGCTTAATAATGTCTGTAGCCGGCGTCCGGGCTGCCTTTGTTCCTGAGCCTCTGGGAACAGGCCACTGGGCCAGCTGGGAAGGAGCTGCTATTAAATAACATTTCTTTTTTAAAACATCTTGATCAGCAGGAATTGGCTCTGTGCTTGGCATTTCTTTTGCTTTGCTTGCTCTTGACAAGCCCAGTCTTGAATGCAATGAGATTTACATTGGTGTCCATGGGCAGGAGCAAGGGATGATGTCCATGGGGAGGGTGCAGGACCCATGAGAATGGCCGTCATGGTGAGCCAAGAGAGTGCAGATGTTGGTTGTGCTGTGTGTAGCTCAGGCATCGCATCAACCTCAGCAATGCAACAGCCTCAGAATCTGCCTAAACATTTGTGGAGGACTTTGGGCCCAAGGTAGAGCAGCAGCAGATAGAAGAGCTACGCTGGAGCCTGGACAAGCATCTGCTCCACAGCATTTGAGCTCACTGGCTGCCTCTCAAGGTTAGATGTGCAACATCCCACCAGATATTTGTGGCTCTCAAGCATTTGTAAGCATCTCTGAGTGCTTATGGTTCCTGACCCCGTGTCTGGCAGGGGAAGCAAAAGTCCAGAAGAGATCAAACCCCAAATACAATGAAAACTGAGGCAGGGAGATGGATGCCTGGGCTGGAGCACTCCAGGTGGGAGGCAGGGGAGAGTTCTCCAGCATCTGTGAGGTGGCAGGTAAGGACCTAAATGAGTTTTTCTCTGTAACACATGTCCTGACCTTTTTTTTTAAATGAAAACTATTTTATTAATTTTTTTCTTTTTATCAAATCCATCCGTGAAACATTAAAGATATGACTGTGGAAAAGGTCACGAAACGTGTAGTTGTTGAAATCTTGTTCCAGTTGATGGCTTTTCCCTTAGGGGAGCTCTTCCACGCCTTCTCCTCCTCCACCTTGGTCTTTAAAACAAAAAGTGTCAAGTCGCCTGGAGTTTTGGGTTTAATGGTAACACTGAAACGTGCTTCTGGAGCAGGATGGAGGGAAGGGCATTGCAGGCTCCCCAGCAGTATTGCTGCCCTTGGGGAGCTGCAGGGTCAGGCCTGAGTTGCCGTAGGGAAAACCTGAGCTGGAAAGGATTTCTCCCAACAAGTGCAGACCTCAAGGGAGGGCTGCAGGGTCTCCAGCTGTGCCATAGCCATGCACCTCAGGGAAGGGAGAGGCTGCTGTGTTATTTCCCTGGGCAGTTTATTGGTTTTCCCTGTTTGCTGGGTGAGTGTTCCTGACATGGTGGCAGTGCCAGCATTGCTGGTGCTCGGGGGCTAAGTCAAACTCCAGAAGCCTTTTCTTACCTTTCTATTGTGTAAATTCATAATAACGGACTTCCAAAATGGAACATATAATTTGCTTGATAGATAGTCAGGACATCTTTATGTATAATTGTTGTGAAACTGCAGTGATAGGTGAGCTCCAAGAGGCCACACAGATGCTACTGAGGCTCTGCCTGTGTCCCACTGCCTTGTCCACTCCTGTTTGCAGCATTCAAAGCCACAGGTCCTCTCTATGAGGCTTCACTCATTGTACTTTTCTCTGAGGTCTTGAAGGGCGCCATTCACCTCTTTGATATGGCATTTTCTCTGCTCAATCTCATCTCTCTCTCGTTTGCCATTCCCCCGCTGCTGTAGCACAACCCCTCTTGCTTCCAGAACAGAGCTTTGCACAGTGCTGGCCACAGGCACTGGCAAAGCCCTGGACCCCGCTGAGTGCTCCACCTGGGTTCTCTCAGTGTTGTCTCCATGGCAGAGGAGGATGGCAAAGATACAGAAAGGGTGCAGGTGGATGTCCCAAAGGAATGGAAATGAGTCCTGGCAGCTGGGAGGCTGCCCCTTGCCCCATGTAAATGCCGGGGGTAGATGGATGAGTGTTGGTGTCGGTATGAGCTGTCGCTTTTGGAAGAGCCATTTAGTGACCCACTTGAGCTTGCTTGATTCCACCACCCTGAAACTGCCCCCAACACCTGGAGCTGCTATTACTTTATTGACATTTTTCTGAAAGTCTGAGCAAAGCTGATTCCAACTATGGTCACAGAATCAGAGAATAGGAAAATCTCTGAGAGAAATTGAAAAAGACCTTTAAGATCATCTAGTCCAATCATTAACCTAACACTGGGAAGACCTTGACTAAACCATATCCTTCAGCACTAAGTCTACGTGACTCTTAAATACCTCTGGGGTGGGAACTCAACCACTTCCCTGGGAAATCCATTCCAGTGCCTGATAACCCGTTTGGTAAAGGAATTCTTCCTCATATCTAATCTAAACTTCCCTTGGCACAACTTAGGCCATTTCCTCTTGTTCTATCACTTGTTACTTGGAAGAACAAACTGACCCCCATGTCTCTACAACCTCCTTTCAGGTAGTTGCAGAGAATAAGGTCTCCCCTGAGCCTCCTTTTCTCCAAGCTAAACAAACCCAATTCTCTCAGCCTCTCCTCGTAAGACACATGCTCTAGGCCCTTCACTGTCTTTGTTGCCCTTCTTTGGACACGCTCCAGTGCCTCAGTGTCTTTCTTGTAGTGAGGGACCCAAAACTGAACACAGTACTTGAGGTGCAGCCTCACCAGTGCCAAGTACAGGGATAGAATCACTTCTCTGGTCCTATTGGCCACATCATTCCTGATGCAGGCCAGGATGCTGTTGGCCTTCTTGGCCACCTGGGCACGCTGATGGCTCATGTTCAGCCAGCAATCAGTCAACATCCCCAGGTCCCTCTCTGCTGAGCAGCTTTTCAGCCACTCCTTCCCACACCTGTAGCACTGCTGGAGGTTGTTGTAGCCAAAGTGCAGAACCCGGCATTTGGCCTTATTGAAATTCATGCCATTGTCCTTGGCCCATCAATCTAGTCTGTCTAGATCCCTCTGCAGAGCCTCGCTACCCTCGAGCAGATCAACACCTCCACTCAGCTTAGTGTCTTCTGCAGACTTAATGAGGGTCCTCTTGATCCCTTCATCCAGGTCATCGATAAAGATATTAAATAGAACTGGCCCCAGCACTGACCACTGGGGGATACCACTCACGACCAGGCACCAACTGGATTTAACTCCATTTACTACCACTCTTTGGGCCTGTCTGTCCATCTAGTTTTTTTTATCCAGGGAAGAGAATGCCCATCCAAGCCATGAGCAGCCGAGGAGAATGATGTGGGAGACAGTGTCAAAGGCTTTACTAAAGTCTAGATAGACAACATCCACAGCCCTTCCCTCATCCACTAGGCAGGTGACCATGTTGAAGGAGGAGATCAGGTTAGTCAAGCAGGACCTGCCTTTCATAAACCCGTGCTGTGTCTGATCATCTGTTTGTCCTGCATGTACTGATGATACTCAGGATGATCTGCTCCACCATCTTCCCAGTCACTGAAGTCAAACTGACAGGCCCGTAGTTTCCTGGATCCTCCTTCCAGCCCTTCTTATAGATGGTGTTACATTGGCTAATTTCCAGTCTGCTGGGACCTCCCCAGTCAGCCACGACGGCTGAAAATTGATGGAAAGTGTCTTGCTGAGCACCTCTGCCAGCTCTCTCAGAACTCGGGTGAATTCCTTCCGGTCTTATGGACTTGTGTACATCTAAGTGGTGCAGCAGATCATGGACCATCTCTTCCTGAATTTTTTTTACAGCAAAACACCACTAAAAAGTCCTGTATGGGATTTTATTGCATTGCAGTTGCTTTTCTTTGGTGCTTTAAACTGGCAGTTTAAAAATGCTCTGGTTATGGCCCAAGTTACTGGACAGCAAGCCCAACCCTTCTCAGGCTATAGAAGGGTTGCTGGTGGTGTTGGGGGACACAAGGAAGACACCACATGTGTCTCTGGAAGGTTTCAAGCTGGGAAGTCTTGGGAGTTCCCCTTGGGGCTTGCTGAGTGTGCTGGGTAGTGACATTTTGGTGCATTCTGTGGGCATTTCTGCATGCTGACAACCTGCCTTACCATAAAAACTTAGTAACAGAGGAGCTCTCTCTGCGCTGTGATGTGCCGTATGGAAATCCCCACGCGGCAGCAGATAATAAACAAGGTGCTTTTTAAAGCTTGCACATCGCAGCGCAGCACGAGGTGAAGCCTTAAAATAAATCGATTGTAAGTGGTTTCCAGTGCAAACTTTCTAACAGCCTCTGCTTCAATGAAAGGCAAAGAGCTAAAGAGGAGGATTTCAGAGGCACAAAAGGCCTCATCCCCACAGAGTGGGGAGCCAAGGGCCCGCTGGGATGCAGACACAGCGGCCAGCTGCACTTTGGGTTCCCAGGGATGTCCTCCTGCATCTCATGGGAGCTCCTCTGTTGTTGGTACCATGCAGAGCATTGGCAGGGAAGAGGAATTCACTTCTTGAACTTCCTGTCATCTTAACATGGGACTTATTTCTTCAAAATAAGAAAGGATAAGGAAGGATTTATTTTTTTTCCCTTTCAAGACTCTGGCTGCTAAGACCTGGCCGGGCAAATTCCTTCTTCTCCTGCCCAAGTGTCAAGCTGTATCCCTTTCTTTTTTTTTTTTTTTTTAAATTTAGGTTTTCAGGGTTTTTTTTATTTTATTTTTTAAAAATGCTGTTCCCCCAAGCTCTAAGTAAAATTGATTTTTAAGTGAAACTATCTCTTCTAATTGCCACTGAAATGCTTTGTGGTTATCATAATGGATTTTGAACTGTGACAAGTCCTGCTCGATGATCGTAACTGGAGCTCCACAGGTTGAGTGTGGTTTAGAGAGCAATGTTGGATTGAATGATTGGAGTTTATCTGATGAGGAGATGGGGCTGGAGCAGTGGGCTGAGATGTTGAGTAATATGTTTGCTGACCCTTCTGACACTGCAGAAGCTGAGGCTGCCCCGGGACATTGTGCCATAAGGCATCATCTTCCAAAACTCTTTATGGGAGCCATGTCCCCCCCAGTCAACTACGCCCACCGCTCACCCATCCCATGGGAGCCACAGCATGCTGGTACAGGGGCAAGAGGAGAGGGAAGGAGCCCAGGGCAGCACCGGCTCCACTTCCCCAGCTGAGTGAATCTCCGGCTGTCGCATTTCCCCAGCCCTGACCTTCTAGTAAATGTGTCTTGACCTGAATTATTTCTGGTTGTCTGAAACCGTATTGCGCAGCAAGTGAGCCGCGCGTCACCCAGCCAGTGAGAACTGCAGGAGAGTCCCCAAGCCCTTCCAGTTGAGGCAGAGCTCTGGCAGACCTGCTGCACCGTGCCAGGTTACTGCGTTTGTGCCCAGTAGCTCATTTGCCTCATCCGCACCATGCTGGTGCCACCAAGCACGCAGCAGGACCTCAACTTTAGCTCTCCCCAAAGCAGCCCATAACAAGAGCTGTGGGTAGTGACACTTACCAGGCTTTTAGCTTTGGTGTGTGCAGCTGTCAGCCCTCCCAGTAGCAGTGGCGCTGCAATTCCCAGGGGAGGGGGCTTACACTGGGATGGGAAGCCCTGACACTGCTGGGACACATCTGTCCCACCTACAGCTGATAGGCTGCAGCCACGTTTGTCAGGTGGTTTGTATCCACCAGTCCTCTGGGATGCTGCTGACATGTCCCAGCCCTTCAGTACTTCCCAGGAGCCAGCTATCAATGTTCCAGCTTCATCCAAGAAAGACTTTCTTCCTTGTTAGCCAGGATTCTGTTCAGGTGATTTAAGACCAGGTAAGGTCTACCTGACTATTACGGAAGTGGTAGGATCAGAAACAGACTGGACTTTCTCTGCCCCACTTGTCTCATGAGCTGCTGGCTCCAGAAGAGAGTAAGAGTTGTGAAGTGAGCACAATTTAAAGCTGCTGGGCTTGGATTTCTCACCTGGGACAGCCTTGGAAAAGCCATTCACATCCTTAGTTTCCTTCTCACCAACAAATTCTCCCTAAATTTTAGGCGGAAGGGATGCCTAATGTGCATTCCTTAGTCCCCTTCCTTTCCAGGACACTAACAGAATGAGTTCAAGAGTCCCAATGGTAGCTTGCTGCAGCAACTCCATTGCCCCAGGGGTGAGTTTGGCTCAGGCTGAGACAGAGGAGGTTGCTCCTGCAGCTGAGGGACAGCAAGTGCTGACTGTCAGAGCACTGACCTGGCTGAGCACATCCTCTAGTATCATCTCTCCTATCTCAGAGGCTTGCGATGTTTGCCCTGGTTTGGACCTACTGGGGAACAACCTCTAGTTTCTCACCCCTGCCTTTTCTGAGCTGCATAGAGGACTGTAGCTGTTTGGAGCAGCGTTCCCACCCCACATCGCTGGCTGGGGGCAGAGCAGGTGCCCCTGGGCAGGGACAGTGTGGATACTCGTGCTGCCATAGGGCCACTGAAGCCTTCTGCTCTGCTCTTCCTCTGGCTGAATATTGGGATCTCAGAGCAGAGATCCCAGCTTACTTCTCCATCACCTGTGGAAGATGCAGAGGGATACCATGACTGCAAATAGTGTAGCTAAGGAGATGGAAGAAAGTGCTTTTTCTCAGATCCTGACAAGAGGACACAAGTGGACCTGCTTTGGCTTCACAAGGGACTGCCTGCATCCTGAAGCAGGGCAGAAGCACCTGCCAGCAAGGCTTAAGCATGATACCGTTTAGCAGTCCAGTTTAAAGGCATATTTAATGCAGGAGCAGGATTTACTGCTGTATGTCCGGGCTGAAAGGCAGGAAGATACAGGAAGTGGTGACACTGGTGTATTTGAATGCTCCTTCTACTGGGGAAGGGGCTGGTGAGAGAGGCCAGGCCTTCCTGCACCTGCCTATATGGTCCCATCTGTCCATCCTGCATCTTGTGTCCCTGTCTCAATGCCTGTGGAGCTGGGGACAGATCCTGCACCCTGGTGTTTGCCCTTCCTGTCCCAGCAGGGATGAGGCAGTGGTTACTTGGCATCATATTGGTGAAAAGAGGAGCCAAGAGGTGTCTGAGCCGCTGAGGTTTTGGTATTGCTGGTCCTCAGCCCCCACCACTTCCCTCCTCCTCCCCTCCTGGGGAGCAGTCAGGGTGATGGGGAGCAGGGACAGAGTTGCTCTCTGCTTGGGATTTTGGAAAGCAAATGTCAGCCCTCAGGGAGGGCACAAATTCTGGGAGAAGGGTAACAGAGAGGGGCTTTTCTCTAAGGGGAAAAGAGCTGAAAAGAATGCCAGGCAAGGCTTGTGCCGTAGGATGGCTGGTTCACTGCACTGTCCTTTTGCCCTTGGTGCTTTTCCATTTGTAAGAAGTTAAGCTTTTCTGGAGGTCTAGATGATATTTCGAGGTAGGAGAAACACCATGAGCAGCGATGCTCTCCTGTCCCTCACCCCCACTCACGGTACCTCTCCACTTGCGATGTTTCACTCTTACTACAGATGATGATGTTTCTTAATGGTAAAAATTGTGGCTCTGGAGAAGGAACAGAGACCCTGGCAGGGGAGCAAGAGCCACGCTCTGCTGCCCTGCAGAGCCATCAGTTACTGAGATGGTCAGTAAAATGATGACAGTTATGGCTTTGGGGCTCATCCCAGACTCCCAGGGCTGAGTGTTGGCCATACCACTTCCCTGTGTGGTGTCTGCAGTGGCTCTGACTCTGATTTTGCTCCAGCTTTGTGCTTGTAATCCTCACTGGTGACAAGGCTGGCTCTGCAGAGGTATCCCCCAGCTCACCATCCTCCCAGACCTCAGCAGCCAGCACCAGGTGGTACAACAAAGAGGTCTGGAAGCCCTCGGAGGACTTACCGCTTGCTGTTTACTATTCAGTGGGGCTTTATTTGCCCCACAACAGGCAGGAGAGCATTAGCTGCCAGTGCTGGCTCCAGCTCCGTCCTCCTTTGCATGGCCTGGAGATGGACACCAGAGGATGGGAGATGGGCTCCAGCCACTCCTTTCCCTCCATGTGGCCAAGGGACTTATTGACAAACAAGTTAGTGCTCCAAAAGAAAAATGCTGCAGCGTGTTTGAAGCTGCCTCCTTGATCAATACTCAACTGTGGCTGAGCCTGCTGCCAACTGGATTTCAGATGACGGCTGCGGAGGTAATAAGAGCCCTGGGATCAACTGTCTCTGAGATTATTAGAGGATGAGATGCTTCGCTGCTTTACAGTGTTTACTCAAGATTTATATTGCCTCTGTGTGTAAGGGGGTTATCATCCTTTGTCGCTGGTTGATCATTTTTTGATGGTGGCACGTTTGCTGTGCTGTTAGGGTTTGCTTGGGGGGCTGCCTGCGGCAGGTTCAGTGAATGGGGAGAGGATGAGCTGGGGCTGAGAAGGAGACACAGAGTGGGGGCACCCCAGAGCTGGTAGCAGGAGGTGGGACAGTGAGAAGGTGCCCTCTGCTCTGGTGCAGTCTGGAATGGAGGTGCATGAAGCACGTGGAATGGGCTCGCACCTTTCTGGATGCTCTACAGTGATAAATGTGGTTTCAGGGTGCCCTGTTCGTGGTGGAGGATTTGTTGCTAAAGGAGAGGGCTTGTTCCATCCTTATTCCTTCATCCTGGAGCTGCAAAACCAGCTCCCGCGAGGTGTTCTTGCCTCCGGCTTAGGTTACTTGGCTTTGTCATGTGTGTTTGTTTTTCACCTTCTCGTCTTAACCTTTCACCTGTGTTTTCTTGCTTTGGGATGATAAGATGGTGTGTGGACCTCTCTGGCCCAGTAGTGCAGGGCTGTATTAATCTCCAGTAAAGATCTCTCCTTCCTGCTGCGTGCTCAGGTGCGGGAGGTTAATACACTTCATGCCGCTGGGGAAGGCACTGAGATGAGGGTGATAACAGCCACATGGAGGGAAGTTAAATGAAGGCTTAGTGGGAGCAGCTCTCCCTCAGACCAAATACCCAGGGCACAGGCAGCCTCTGCATGCTGGGACATCGCTGGGCCCTTCCTTACCAGCTGCAGGAAGGAGCTGGGGCCACCACCCAAGGCTCCCCGAGAAGCATCCCCCAGCATCAGCACAGACGTGGGGTGCTTTATTTCCAGGGGGGGCTTGGGACACCGAGGCGGCATTGCTGCCATTACGCAGGTCTGCTCGGTCTCCTCTTGCAGTGAATTTTCTGTAATCTTGTTTTATAAATCTAACCTTGGCCTTTGGCCTCCCTGTGCTGCTCTGGTCTCTGCTCCACTGCCTCCCAAGTTAAACCTACTGATATGACTGAGGCAGGAACAGCCAGGGCATGCTTATTACCGTGGGGGGGCTGGGAAGAGAGATTTAGCAAAGCGCTGGACCAATTTCCCTTGGAAAGCGACTGTGCAAAAATATTGGAGCAATGCAGAAGAGTCCCAGGTGCCATGGGGGAGAAGGGGTGGTGAGGGGATCATGGACAGCACCCTTTGGGTGCTTGGTACCTTAGGAGCAGTCCACCTGCCTGCTGGCCCCTCAAGCAGCAGGGGTGCTTACAGCAGGGACAATCCCCTCACCTAGACAGGAGATTGTGGTCTCTGCCTATGCCAGCTCCAATGCTCGGAGCATTTCCCACCACCTCACTCCCAGCAGCATCCAGGCATCAGACTGGCTGCCCCCAAAAGGTGCTGCCGTGGGTGAGCACATGTGGGTGATCTGTGCTCAGGGTGGGGTGGATGAGCTTTTGGGTGATTAAGGCTGAGAAGCAAAGTCCTGGAGCAAAGCAGGGGCAAAGCAGAAGCCATGCGTTTGGAGATGCCATTCTCTAGGAAGAGGATGGAAGGTCATCCACCTCATCCCCCTTCTTTCCTGAGTGGCTTTAGGGAGAGTGCGCACCCAGCACCCTTCACTGTGCTGCCTTTACCGACACCTGCCCATCCCGGGTCTGTGCTGTCCCCAAGGTTCCTTAATCCCCGGTGAGCCAGTGCGCCGAGCAGGGAGCACCTGATGGATCTGCCCCAGTGAGCAGCGAGGCGGAGGAGTGCCGTGCGGAATACAAAAGAAGCCAGGACACGATAAAGCCTGAACAGCACCTTCCCCCTCTCAGACCCTGCTGTCAGGATCTCCAGACGCCAATCCCTTGCAAATCTCCTGCTGGCCTTTTATGACCTGCGGAGTCATTTCAATTTGGTGTTTTCAGCCTCTAAATCTCCTGTCCTTAGCCCTCAGTGACTTCTGGGGAAAGAACTGCACTCCTTAAAGTGCCACGGCCAGGGCAGTTCCTGCACCAGAGCCTGCTGGAAGTTTGCAGGTATTTAACAACTGTGCTTAATTTTTGGTAACTACTCTTACTTTTTATTGCTGTTGGAACCACACAATCAACTGGCCCACATCTGAAGCCAGTGGGAGGTTTTGGTGGCTGCCATGTCCAGCCACGGGACCCCTGTCCGGCTCCCCAGTGCTCTGCCTGCAGCTCGGGCATCTCATGATCCCTGAACACAGTGCACCTTGAGATGGACTGATTGATCTGTAACGCTTGAAAAATAATGGTTTAATCGTTATTAAGGATTAGAAATAATCCTTGCACTGTATTGATCACGATAACATTATTTATGATGAACTCATTTGGCATTAATGGGGACGTCCTGCAGCAGTGTGTGGCTCCGGGCAGACCCATCACCTCTGCGGAGATGTGGCTGGGAGGGTTTGCTGGAGCAGCAGCAACTTCCCAGCCATAACACACAACTCTGTGTCCTGTTTGTGAGCAAAGCTGTCCCATATAGCACCCTCAGGGGCCCATCCTTGTTGCTGTGGTTTTGGAGGGTCCCGAATCCAGCAGTCACCTGTCCTGTTCATGCCAGCAGCCCCTCTCTGGGTGGGGGCTGGCTAAGAGCTCCCATGGGAGCCCCCTGACATGGTCTTGCTCCAGGCATGTCCCCCAGCAGGGACAGAGGTGGACGGAGGGTCCCCTGTTGCAGAGGAGGGCCCGCTTGGTCCCTCTCTTCTCCTAGTCCCCCTATTGGTGACAGGACCGAAATGCCTTTAGTGAGGAAAATGCTGCAGAGGCACCAGCTGAGAGTCTCTGGGGGCACTTGTCCCAGGGTGGCTGTCCAGTGGCAGCTGGGAGACAGCACATCACCCTCCTATGGCTGTGCCATCCTGCCGCCAGCTCCCTTGTCCCTGCAACGTGCTGTTTATCAAACAAGAACATCTGCTTGGGTTTTTTTTATTAAAAAAAAAAAAAGAAAGAAAAAAAAAGTTGTGTCCAGATCAGCTTTGACGAATTGACATTTTCCAGAGGAAAAATGTCTTCTGTCGTATGTTGTTCCTGGGTGTAGCTGTCCCTTCTTGCACCATTTGCAACCCTCCAGGCACTTCACACAAGGCAATGAATAGTTAAAGATGTCCATAAATCTTACCCTGGCCCATAATAAACAAACACACTCTTATCAAGTACAGAAAAATGCATATTTCATCACTGCTGCCTTAAACACGACTCAGAATAAATGCTTGCCTTTAATCAGCCATCTCAATACATAAACAGAGCACAAAAGCTTGGGGGATGAGGTGCAGAATTGGGCCGCCACTCTGCTAGGCAGCTCCAGGCAGGCAGGGCTGTGGCTGCACAGGTGAGGCCCCCACAAAACTGCCCTGAAAATTAACATTACTGGGCTTTTCTGTCCAGCCACACATTGTCTCCCATTCTCTTCCCCACCAGAGCTGTGGGTATTTTGCTTCAGTGCTCAGCTGATAGCTGATCTTTCCCCTTGGCTTCTGGCCATTGAAAGCAAGCACTTTGATTTGGAAATAAAGATTTTAAAAAAGAGAAACGATTAAACAGGAAAGTTTCGAACAGCGTGTGCCAAGATTATGCAGTGATGGATACACATTTCCTCACATCTGATAAGAGCAAGCTGTGTTCTCTGGCTGGGGAGGGCCAGATCTATGATGCCTTTTGCTGCTCATCAACTTGCTTTCACGTACCTATGCTTTGCTGTCCCAGTAACACAGCACCCGCTGTTGTCACCCTGCTTCTGCTGTGCTGCCAGGGCTGGGTGCTGCTGCTGCTCTCCTACGAAGGAGACATCGTGAAGCTTTTCTCCCCAAGTACCTGCTTAGAAGGACTGAGGCGTTTTGCATCCCCATCTGGTGACAGGAGTGCTGGAGGAACTGGTGACAGTGGGGACAGCAGCTGCAGCACATGCGGCTGCAGCCAGGGCTCTTGCTCACCTCTCCAGAGACTGTCATCTCCTGGGTGCATGCTTTTGTAGCCAGGCCCTCTTCAGGCTGTGGGGAAATAAATTCCCAGGGATGTAACTGGACTTCCAGTGGGCTCCTGCTGACGTACTGGGTCCCCGCCAAGCCAAGGAGTGCTGTTTTCTTCTGGGATTTGTGGCTCACAGCATGAAAGTAGGGGGTGCAGTAGCACTAGGATCATTATGCGCATCTCTGCAGTGCTGCCCAGGTGGTGATTTGGGGTTGCTGTTTGGCCCACGATATCACCCCATTGGCTATGCTCCTTTCTTCCCCTCCTCTCAGCTGATTCAGGGGTGGCCATGGCTCCCCTCCTTCCCCATGCTCTGGCTGCCAGCATCACCTGTGTGGAGCAGGTTGCGTCCCATCCCGCTGGGGGATGCAGGGAAACAAGGAAGGTTGCAGCACTGGCACATCTTTGCTTGATGCATCTCCCACTAACTCATTAGGGATTTCTTCCTGGGCTTCAACAGCCTCGACAGCCTCATGGCCAATTAACCCCATATAGATTAGCCACTCAGCCTCTGATGCTGAGATCACTGCTGCATGTATTCCCTGGGAGCCTTGTAAAGCTGACGGCTGGTGGGGAGCAGGCAGGCTGTACTGGGTTCTGAAAGGCTGTGGAGATAAGCCCTGTGCCCCTGACAGCAGTGAGGGCACCTGGCACCCAAGGGTCCCAGTGACCCTCGACTCTGCAGGCTGGCTACCTCCAGCTGGGCTTCAGTGCTGGTCACATCGTACAACCTTAGCAAGGCAGCTG
>WUAM01000179.1:33905171-33928570 GCA_024336885.1 Actenoides hombroni
GTGACCCTCGCATCTGCACGCTGGCTACCTCCAGCTGGGCTTCAGTGCTGGCCACGTCGTACAACCTTAGCAAGGCAGCTGCCTGTACTGCTGGGGGCCTGGGGCTGGTTGAGGGTCAGAGAGTCACTTTTGTCTCCCTTGAAGCCTCACTGGCTTTAGCAGGAGAAGGTCGTGCTTGCCCTAGTCTTGGGTGAGACCTGGCTGGGAAGCTCAGCCCTGGAGCCTTCTGCTTCAGGTAGCCGTTGCAGGCAGAGCTGCTGCATCCCATAGCTGGTTTTTTTCCTGCTTGCCAGATCCCTGGGAGTGCTGGCGTGTTGCAAGTGGGCTCGGTGCCACAGGCCCAATGTCCCTGGGCGCGCAACAAGGTGAAGGAGGGCACAAGCACGTGAAAGGGTTAATCTGGATGTGCAGAACCATGTACCTCTGTGCCTCAGTGCTGGGACATTTCAAAGGGGTTTTCACATCATTTTTGAAGGGTCTGCCCTGCAAAGAGCTAGGCCCATTGGCACAGGGAGTTGGGTTCAGCCCTTGCCCTGTGCCACAAATGAGAGCCTGTCCTGCTCCGGCAGCAATGCCAACAGCTGCTGAGCAGCAATGGTTCAGCCCTGGCTGAGTTCAGGTGGCAGCCATGCCCTGGAGGCACTGGTTTGGTCTTGGAAAGGCAGGAGCATGCAGAGAAACACCAGCTCCCCATGCCCAGGATGTGCTGCATGTGATCCTTCCTCCTGCCCCACAGCCTGTGTGGCAGAAGGGTCACAGGGTTTTGAGGGATCTCTCAAACAGAGGGGTGTCAGGTGCTGAGGTGTAATCCACAGTCCTGGGTTGATGTGAACAATGGTCAGCTGCTCTCACTTTCCCTGGTCTCACTTCTCCTCTCCCGCTTGCTTTGCAGAGGCTTGCCAACGCGGCGGAGAAGTTCCAGAAGGCTCACCACTGGCAGGACAACATCCGGGTAAGGCTCCGCATGCACCACAGCTGCTCTCACCCCTTTCCCTCCTGGTCATTGAGCTCTGCAGAGGCACCAGCCTTGAGAATGACGCCTGGCACAGGAATCAGCTCCTTATCCCATCCCTGCTCCCATCCCTTGGCTCTTCCTTCCCTCCTTGCCTGCATTCTTGGCTCCCTCATGAGTTACCGCTGGCCATGCCGTGCTGCTGGGCAGGCAGGCGGACGCCGCACCATGAGAGCAAATGAAGCGATTTTGAGCTCGTTTCCAGCCTTACCTTTTCCTGCACACGCTGCAAGGGGAAGGCAGCAGGTGAAGGTCGAGCTGGTAGCTCAGCGCTGAGGTTGGGGGGGCTGGGGAGGGCTTGGTGCCGAGCAAGGTGTCACGCGGGGTGACGGCAGCGCCCGTGGTCACGCGCCGACTCATCCGTGGCACCTGACAGCAGCTCAGCTACGGTGGGGGCTGTTTCTGGGGGAAGGAGCAATCTGGGCTGGGAGAGGGATGATGCGGGTTTAATGATTGCATTTGACTTGGTAATTCTGGCGGTGATAGTGCTCAGCGGGAACCTGAAGGATTCTGCCTGGAAATGCTCTCAAATTATAACAATAATACAAAAGGAAGGAAAGATTGTTTTCCTTCCAGTGCAAATGCAGTCTACGATAAGAAATACTCCTGAGCCACCCAGGCCCTTCCTCCAGGTCAGGCCAAATCCTGCCTGGCCCTAGGGAAGCCCCTGCAGTCACTGAGGGGAAAGACCGGGAACAGCCCCACTGCTGGGCCTTGCTCGTGGATTTTGAGGGGTATTTCTCTGCAACCGTAACTCAGGGAGGAGATGAGGACCTGGAGCCACATCACACTCATGCAGACCCTCCTGCCATTGGTGATGGTCACCAGGATTTAATGTGGAGAGGAAGGGGCAGAAGGAGCAGAAGAGAAGGCAAAATGTTGATCTGCTTGGTTTTCATTCACCATGTGGCTGGTGTGGATGATTCTCTTCCCCTCGGGAGCTGTGTGCTGTAGGTACCCAGAGAGGCTGAGCTCACAAGGGTCTTCCCTTCATGAGTAGAAACAGCCTGGTAGAGGAGAGGTGAGGTGTCCTCGCTGACCCTTCCATCCAGCAGACATCTGTCATTGGCACCGACGGTCACTGAGACCTTTCTGCATGACAGTGCTGCCGAATTACTGTCACCTCTTTCTGGGAGACCTGTGGCGGGGACATTAGGAGGATAAGATTAGGCCAATTTAGAATAGAAGTTACAAAGATCTTTACTCTGAGGTTGTTAAGACACTGGAACAGGTTTCCCAGAGAAGCTGTGGATTCTCCATCACTGTGTGTGTCCAAGACCAGGTTGGAGGGTGCTTTGAGCAACCCCCCTAGCCATGTTAGGGGGGCTGGAACTAGATGAGCTTTAAGGTCCCTTCCAAGCCAAACCATGCTGTGATTATCTGATAACAAGGTTCGGTGTGGGCACAGGCCTCACCATCACCTCAAGTGTGGGTGCAGGGCTCCCAGAGGAGGCCAGGAGCAGCCCCGAGGAGGCCACAGGCTTCTCTCGTGGGCTCTTAACTCATCCCTAGTGCTGGCCTGATCTGTGTGTCAGGAGAGCCAGGGAAGCTGGTCCCTGAGCAGCAGCCAGAGCTTGGCTGTGGGCACCTGGGAGGCATCATGGTGGCCCCAGGCACAGTGTGTTGGGCTGGCACAAGGTGGTGGATGCCCTGTGGCTGGAGCATGGGTAGGGCAGGCAGAACTGGAGCAAGGTTCCTGTGTTTTTCAGCAGTCCTCCGTGCTTCTGCTGGTCCCCTGGGCCACAGGAACGGGCTCCTGCTGCAGAGCCCCTCTGCAGCCCCAAAGAGCTCCTTCTCCATGCAGACGTGGCTGCCTTCCACTGTGAGGGAGAGAGCAGTCAGGATATAAAACACGTTGGGAAAGGCTGTAGCACTGGGGAACTCTTGGCTCATTTTGCCATTCAGAGCACAAACCTTTCAAAAATCCACTTTTGTAGAAAAAATATTTTTAATAGCACTGTTTGCAACCACTTAATCAAGGTAATTAGGAGCGAGTCACCCAGAAACAATGTGCAGCCATGCGTCACTGCAGAGCTTGCCATGGCTTTATCAGGACAGCCCAGACCTGTCTGGGACACTTGATGGACTGGCCCAGCTCCGCACACAGCACCTGGGGCACTGGGCCTTTGCTCACTGCTACCAGACAGCCCGGCCTACCCCAGCTCTGCCTTCCCCAGCTCTGCCCACCCCATCTCTGCCCTCCCCAGCCCTGCCTGCCCCAGCCCTCATTCCCAGGCAGAGCAGAGGGACCAAGGGGCTGTGTAAATGGCTCTTGCTGTCAGGATTGAACCTTCTTTCGCTGTCCTTCATCTGTAAGATGGCAGGGCACAGTCAGACCAGCATGCCAGCACTGGTGATGCTGGCTCTGCTGCTGCCCCTGGCACAGGCAGTGGGTAGGGAAGGCAGCAGCACAGCATCCCCAGCTCCTCTCCTCCCATCCCACCGAGTGGCTTATTCCTTCTGGCCACAGCTCTCCCCTCCTCTCCCGGCACGGCGCGTCCTAACCTCGTGCCGAAGTCGATGACAGATTGCGGCGAGCGCAGTTATTTTTGTGTTTCCATCTGAAGACGCGCCGGCAGATGCTGAGTGTTTGCGCTGCATTAGTGCTAATGGCAGCCCCATTAAACCTCGCTGCAGATGGGTTGCTATGGAAGTCCAGAGGAAAATGAAACTAGAGAAGGAGCCCAAGCGGCTGGGAGGCTGCTGCCAGCAGTCGTTCACAACCCATCTCTACAGGGAAAGTTTCTTTTTTCTTGGTTTTTTTTCAGTGTTCCCAGTCGCATGCTGGCCATACTCGCATATCTGAAGGGATTGAGTTCAGCCTCCTGGCTCAGAAGGTTTTTCGAAGCACCTGACTGATCCCAAAACACTCCCCCCTGCTCCATGCTGTCCTGCCCTGCCCCTGCTCCTTGTTTTCAACCACTCTCATGCCTCCCATGTCTCCCAGCCAGGCCAAGCCAAGGCCGTGTCCTCGCATGTCACCAGAGCTCCCCTGTACACTTTCATTGCCGAAAGCAGCCTTGGCCCCAGGATCACCCGTGCAGTGGTACCCAAGGCACCCCTCGTGTTCTCCCTCCAGCTTGTTTCACACCAGGCTGGGTGGCAGCTTGGGGTGGCACAGTGGGCAGGGATGGGGTGACGACAGGGCAAGCTGTGGTGTGTGGACATTGTATTGATTTGGAGGGGGAGAGGCCGTGTCCTTCCCCACCTGCACAGCGAAGGTCTCTCAGGGACACGTGTTCATTCCCCAGTGAAGGCTGGCAGAGCCCTGGAAAGGTGAGAGCTGGGTCCCGATGCCATGGGGTGGGCTCCCACCACAGGGCACTGGGACCACTCAGCACTGGTGTGATGAGAAACCACAAAAATCTCTCAGTTTCCAGTAGCTTGGCCAACCGCTTTCCAAGTAAGAAGTTTCTGGCCTCCAGGCTTGTATCCAGGGCTCTGCAGGGGCTGTGCCAGGACAGGCTGGCTCCACTCTGTGCAGAGCCATGGGGGTCTGTCCCTCGAGGCACATCAAGGTTGTCCCCCTGCTTCAGATGTCCCTAGCCCTGTCCCCCATCTGTGACAGCAGTGCTGAGCCCCCATGTAAACTGTCCCCAGCAAGTGCCAGGGCTTCAGCCCAAACCATGATGCTGTTTACTAGATTTCCATTCTCTATTTACCACCCTGCTCAGGCAAGAGACCTGCAAAATGTACCTATAAAAACACTGGAAGGTCACACTGAGTTTTTTGCTACCATTCTTTGTATCCATCTTCTCTGACAATTTTCCATGCTGCCCATCATGCATCTCAGCTCACTCCATGTTCTCCCAGCTCCTCTTCATCCATGTGTTCTGCTTTCCTCCAGGGTTTTCCAGTGCCTTAGGTTCTTTTCCAAGCCTTCAGCCCTGTCTCAGCACTATTGGGAGGGGCTCGGGTGTCCCACATCCCCATGGCACACAGGAGTGGGGGCTTTGCTGACCTGGGGGAAGCTGTTGAAGGCACAGGTCTGCACTGCCAGCTGCATCTCAGGGCATTGTCATCACTGTGCGTTGGTCTTCTGGAGCCTCTGAAGCTATTTGTCCCTTTAAGGGACACTCTGATGCTGCAGAGAGCCATCCCTGCTTTTATGTGTACTTGGCAGGATTATATGAATTGCCTTTAAAAGTTGACTTCTTTATAAGCCATTTTCTGCTTCATAAAATGTTTATTACTGTTGTTTTTCTCCCAGTTCTTCTTCCTCACTGTGTTTTCCATCGCTACATTGGGAAACTTCCCTCTTGCTCTGCCTGCTGCCCCCCTGCCTTCCCACTTCTCCCCACCTTTCAGGAGAGAAAAGGGACCTTTGAAGGGTCAAAGCCCAGTAGGCCCTTTCTCTTTGGGGAAAGGAAAAAACAGCTATACATTGAGCTGTGGATGTAAGAGCTGCTGGGGACAGGGTTTAACTGCTGGGCACAGCACAGGTGGTTTTGGGGTGCGGTGGCGTGCGCGGAGGTGGCAGAGGGAGCACGGGTGCCAGGCAGCCCCACACCGCCGCCTCCATCCATAACCCCTGCCTGCAAGCTCACAAGCAAATAACAAAGCCCAGATAATTTCAAGCTCCATTAGAAACGGAACTCCGGGGAAAACGGGATCGCTGTTTGCCAAATGGGGAAGGACAGGAGGAATAACAGAGATTGCTCTCCCGGCTGCCCAAGAAAGGTGAGGGATAAAGGCGGGGGACGTGGTGGCCCTGCTGGCTGCCCCTTGGCATCTGTACAGCCCTGGGTGCAGCATCTCTCCGGGCACAAGGCCCTGCCGACCAGCTGATATGACTGGCGTCACCATGGTGCGCCTGGCACGTGTCTGTGGTGGGAGCGGTGGCCGTGCCACACCGTGCGCAGGTGCTGGCAGCTGTTCCTGTGGGTTTGCCGCGGCGATGCAGGCAGGGCTTTGTGTTCAAAGTGGCGTTAGAAGGGTGAACGCCAGCTCCTTATCCTCCTTTCATTTTTCTCCTCCTTTAATTACAGATCCTACTTATCAGCCAAGAACAGAAAGATCGTCGCCGTAACCTTGCACTTGCCCTTGTAGAAGGTTTACCTAAAAAGTTAGAAAATAAAATCAAATACTCTAATTTGCAGTCTTCTTGCCATTTCAAACCCAGTTTTCATTACAGCACAGAAAGTGCATTGAAGCTGTGTTTATAACCCCTTTTTAGATAACAAATCACATTTTCTTTTGGCTGGCGAGTGTGTAGAATTGATATTTTTTTTTCTCAGTTTAATGGGTTTGTGTGTTCAGGAATGATCTCCATCAACTGAGAGTCTTTATTGTGTTTGATATAATGTCAGCTTTCATTACGCTCAGAGAATTACTGTGTTAAAGCACCAACCTTGCTGTAGAGCTATTCTGGCCGAAAAGCAGAACACGAAAATCATTCACAAAACCCCCATGTCAGTGCCTTTCCCTCTTAAAAGCCAAGGATAGGGCTCGAGGGGACTCCCCTCGCCCCCTGCTCTGCAGGATGGCCAAGCAACCCATGGTGGTCCCAGGGGCGTGATGATTTGGTGTGGGGGCTGCTAGTTTTCCTGGCGGTGCTGCTGCCCCATCCCATCCTGCCACTGGCAGGGCAGGGGCTCCCCAGCACCCACTGGCTCTGCCCGGGTGCAGTGGAGGGGAGAGGCGGCCACGTCTCATTTGAGGCAGGCTTGAAGGAGCGGGAGCGGACAGGAGGTGCCATGTAAAGAAGAATAGCTGGCGAGGTGTGATCAGATAAAACATCTTCTCAGGGAGATGAAAAAACTGTTGACGGGTCACTTAAATATTTCCCCAACTCTGTCAGAGAGGCAGAGGGAGGAAATTGCTTTTAAAAAAAAAGATGCCAAGGCAGATTATGATGACTGTTTCCACCTGTCCTGGGTAACGTGTATGATCTCTGCTGCTGGACGGGTTATGAGGGGACTTGCGTGGCGAGGGCAGCAGGAGAGGCATGGTCCCACCAGAGCAGTCCTGGGTCCATCGACAGCCCGTGGTGGCTGGGGCTAGCCTTGAATATTTTCCTCTTCCCAGGGACTGGGGAAGGATTCATCACAGTGTGTATGGATAAGGATATGTCTAGCCCAGTGGAAATAAAAGATTCAGCCCCTGCCAGCCGCTGCTAGTGTTTGTCCTGATGCCCAGAGCCAGGCGTGGCTGTGACTACAGGTAGGAATTTCTCCCTGGAATTCATCTGGTCCCTTTGGGAGCCTGTTCCTGTCTGTGGCCCTCACACTGCCCTGTAGCAGCTGTTGCAGAAACACTTTTGCCTGTTGCACAGCCGGGAAGGCTGCTGTGCTTATGGTAGGGCTGGGAGACCTTGTGGTGAGCACTCACCAGGCCAAGACCTCCAGCCCCAGCTGCCAGCTGGGTCAAACTGGCCAGCACAGACCCATCCCCAGGCGCGGCCATCGGCCAGTGCCGTCCCAATCCTCCCAATGCAGGTGGGCTTGTCAGGGTCAATGCTGCAGTGGGAACGTGCTGTGTCCCTCTGCTTGTCACCTTCTTCCACTCTGCCTCAACGCAGATAGGAGGTTGTGGGTGCTGCAGGCATGGCGGGAGCTGTGCAAGTTGCTTCTGTATGAAAGGTGTAACTATAAGCAAAATCTATTGCTATTTCTGTGTTTAATGGTTCAGGTACACAAAGAACTCCCAAAGTATTCACTGCTCCTTCTAAGTGCTGATGGCAGAGGAAAGATGGACTCACGGGCAGAGCTGCCAGTGCTGTGCAGCTACACTGGCTCCTGCTTGCTCTCTGCACCTGCCAAATTGCCTGTGGGTCTGAGCAGGCACAGATCCTGGTCGCCTGGCTTGTCCCCACATCGGTGTGCTGTAGGTTGCGTTGCTGGCCCTGCCACCAGCCCTGTCCAGCCCCACCTGGCAGCTGAGAAATGGACTGATGTTGGCTTGGGATCCATCTTGTCCTTCCCACTGCCCTCCGAGTTCCTCCTAACTGCCTGGAAGGCAAATCGCTGCAGGATTTGACCCTTCCAGAGCCAATTAAGTCTTGAAAGAGATTTCCTCGCCACAGGGGTCACTCGTGCCGCTTGGAGAAATGAAAACCACAGCCATACTGCTGAGGTGGACCAAAATCGATGTGGTGCAGCAGGAACTACCTGCAAAATCACCCCAAGGAGCCACAGCATCCCCAGGTCATACAATCAGCAGGCGACGGCAAGCAGTCCTGCAGAGGACAACGGATCCATGGGAGAAGGATTAGACAACTCGGGTGATCCTGTAGAAAAGACATAGGGAGTGAGAAAGCCATGGCCTTTCTGCTGTGTCCCTGATGGTTGTGTGCTCTGGCTGGACAGGCTGGAGCAAGGAGCTGATGTGACACCTGCAGCTCCTTCCGAGGTGTTTTCGGGGTGGTGGCAGCTGTGTGCATGACATGGTTTAATTGCCACCTCATTAGACCGCTGACTCAGAGGTTTGGGCCAGCACCCCTCCATCCTGACATCACCAGGCTGCAGCGAGACAGCAGAGCACTGACTTTTCTAGTGTTGTTTTTAGTTGCTGTAATTGTTTCAGGAAAAAAAAAAAGACCTATTGAAGTGCTCCTGGAGAAGGCTTTTTAGAGGGTGGCAGGGAAGAGTGCCCCTCCCCACCTGCCTGAGCCCCCTATGTCCCTGTTTGTCATGGGCAGAGCACCCGTGCCAAATCAAGGTCCTCCCGTGAGCTGCTGGCAGGGCTCCAGCTTGTAGCTCCCCAGACACTCACAGCCTGGTTTCATTAACTAGCTTTTTGGTTGGAGTTTTGGTGTAAAATTGGTGAAGGAGTGGAGCATGGAGCTGCTAGGGAGGGCTCACAGTGGACGAGCAGGACCTAGGGTCCCCAGAGAGATTGGCACCTCTGGAACCCCATCCAGGAGGACCCACCTGGGTCAAGCCCTGTCCAGGGGCTGGCTGGTGACACTGAACCACAAGGATTTGGTGCAGGCACGATGGTTGCTTGGTGACTTTGCTGAAGAAACCTGGGTGATCGCTTCAGCAACATTTACAGATTACTCTGCCATTGCACTTAACTCCCCAAGTCATTTCCCCTTGACTTATACTGAGGATTTAGGAGGCTGAAATAACCCTGTGCTTATCCAGCGGTGTGGACAGGGCCACTGCTCAGGTGCCATTTGGCAATTACAGTGTGAGAAAATGGGCAGCAGTTAACACATCATCGAGGAGCCGCTACCCAGTGTCCGTCTCCCCTTCACTGCGAACTAGCAAGTGCTTTTTGCAGGCTCCTTTGCAAAAAATGGGGACAGTGGTTTGCCCTTAAATCACTCGACATCGTCACCCCCTTGTTTTCTTCATTGGTATTTATTCTGAAAGGCTCTAGAAATATCAGTGCTATTTACACAAACCAGGTGCTGGGTTTAATGTGGACCAGAGGAGGAGAAGGAAAGGATTATGTGAAGAAGGCAAGTGTGGTTTATAAATCACATATTAGGGAGAGGAACTTGTAGGACCCTGTGTTGCCTCTTGAGAAATCTCTGCATCTTTCTAGAGCGTCTCTGAGGGCTCTGTCCATCCTTCCTGGAATAAACTCCTTTTGGCTCCACCAGCCTCCAGATGCCAAGGACAAAGATGCCCTGCCAGCTCCTGTGAGCTCTCTTGCACCCATGAACCACCCCCAGCATCAGCAGTGTTGTGGCAGGGAGAGCAGATCCTGGCATTGGAGCATGTCATAGGGCCAGGGCCACGGTGATGCTGGCTGTCCCACATGTGCCATCTCACGTGTGCAGACCTCAGCCACAGCACGGAGCGGAGCCAGGATCTCACCTGGCTGCTCCTGGGGTTGCTAGGGCTTGAAAAGGTGCATGGCCAGGGCTCTGCAATTCCTAGGGAAAGCAGTGGGAGAGTCGTCCTTCCAGGACGTCTTCTCCCTGTGCCATGCCATGCCATGGGAGTGCTGGAGTAGGTGAAAGAAGGACTAGGGGACCAGCTCTTGTCCCTGAGCATCATCTTGCACCCTCTCACCCACTGCCAGAATGGGGCCACCTTGTGTCAGAGGGGATTTGAGCTTTCTGGATGAGCTGATGGAAGATAAAATGAATAACAAAGCACCTTCTGGATGGTTGTTGTTAGTCACACTCACTTCTGATTAAAGATCATTAAACATGAAATTAGCTCATTTCTGTTACGGGTCTCCCGGGGGTTCCTTTAATTAGGAAGTGCAGATGGCCACGGACCCGGGGAGACGGTGGCACCGGCAAGGGGCAGGGGTGTGCGCGGGGCCGGGAGTGGTGCTGGGAGGGCATCCAAAGAAAAATTATTTTTTCTCCCTTTTCTTGTTGTTGTAAACCTCTCAGCATTTCACAACAAATCACAGATAATTAATAAGTACATTCCCTTAATGACTAGGCTTTTTAATAGCATAAATTGGAAGATGCTGTGGCGATTTTTTTTTCCATTTTTCCCTCTCAGTGCTGCCTTATTGACGTGATTAGAGTCACAGAACCCATGGGAGGGACTGGCCCCGCTGCCTGGGGGGAAGCTGAGACTTCCCTTGGCAATCCCCATCCCAGGGGACATTGGCCATGCAGGCTGACAAGGCCCCCCTGACACCACTGACACCAAGAGAGCAACATCCCCGCTCCTTCCCACTTCTTGGTGGACTCGTCTCTTTGCTCTGGGGAGCACGTCTGTGGCTGGAGGATGATGCTGGCAAGGGATCAGTGGCTGCCAACTCCCAGTGGGGCTGGGACAGCGGAGCAGGTGGTGCTGGCTGCCTGGCGAGCTGCTCGTACCTACTGGTCCCTTTCCCCGGCACAAGCCAGGGTGTCATAATGCCACCAGCGCCGGCACGATCCCATGGCCAGGCTGGGTGCCACAGAAGCAGCAGTAGAGCAGGAGTGGGGGCGATGGGGATATAGTTGTTGCTGTTAAGGTTTGGCTGGGTTTCTGTTCTGGGCCCAGATCACTTTCCTCATTAAACAGTAACAGCAGCAATCATCCCAAAGCGCTGCCTGTGCGCTGGGAAGGAAGGCTGGTTTGCGCAGTGGCTGCTGACGGCTGATTGAGCGGCAGACATGTTAGTGCCGTGCCGGCTGCCTGTGTGCCTGCGTCGCGCTCACGTCCCAGCACGCAGAGAAGTGTCTCCGAGTGCCCTTTAATTACCCCTTCTGATGGCACACGAAACACTGTTGTGACAGCATTGCTGCACTCTGAATTGCCTCTTTAGGAATTTTATCAGCTGCTTCGTGTGCTGACATGTGGGGAAGAGGAATCTGAGCAGACCTTTCTGCCTAAATAGGCCCTAAATACCCCAAATTAATGGCGTGTGTTTCTCCATGGGAGCGAGGACACTTTTCTCCCTGTTTCTGCAGCATGAGGAAGGGAGCTCTGATGGCTGTGGGGACGCTGCCTCACATGCTGCACACACCCAACTCTCCTGCAGCTCCTGATGCTTGCAACAGGACCAGAGCGTCTGGGGCATGGGGACATGATGCAGCCTCACAGCCAGTGGCAGCACAGAGGCCAGGGTGATGTCAGTGGCACTGTTGCAGGGTTGCTTGGCAGTGGCTGAGGGTGCGCGTGACCCCACGCTGCTGCGGCTCAGTGGCAACCATAAGCAAAGGGAAGTGTGGTAGGCGATGGCTGGTCCTTGGAGGGCAGATGAGGGGGATGTGGGGTCCCAGCCATGGCCCGAGGACAGCGTAGGGTGGGTAGAATTTGTTCCCCAGTGATGTGGTGACTACCAGCAGCATGGCAGAGGTGCTAAGGCGACAAGTAAAGGGGAGAGATCCCTCTGCCATCCCTGTCCCTGTCTGGCTCTAACTCAGCTCTCCCTTTTCTCTACAGGAGGAAGACATCGAATACTACGACTCCAAGGCTGACACCGAATATGTGAGTACCGTCCCTGCTGCACCACTGGCGCAGTCACCACCTGGGCTTCGCATGCAGCCCTTTGGCGGGGCTGTCCCTGCACTGTACCGTGGGGACGCGGCATTCGTTACAGCCGGCATAACAAGACTCTGTGGTGGGCAGCAAGCGCCCAGTGCGCAGCCATGTCCCTGCTGGCTGAGCTGTGGCGGCATCTGTCCACCTTCACTGG
This sequence comes from Actenoides hombroni, assembly GCA_024336885.1. Lineage (NCBI taxonomy): Eukaryota > Metazoa > Chordata > Aves > Coraciiformes > Alcedinidae > Actenoides > Actenoides hombroni. The sequence goes on from WUAM01000179.1 coordinate 33,917,227, forward strand.
GCCCAGCAGCGGGCAGGTGGGCAGGTCTCTCCGCTGCCTGCGAAAGTTTCTAAAATTAAAGCTGGCATCTGAAATTCAAATGATGAGCAAACCTTTAATTAGAGAGTGAATCCAATTCTCTGCCCTCCTCCCGGCACAGCCGTCCTGTGATTTCTGGCAATCAGTGCTTTAAATACAGACCCGACAGCTCCGTTCTCCCAGTGCTCCCGAGAGGGCTGGCATTTGCCGGTTCCTCCACGCAGCGATGGTGACAGTGACGGCACGCAGGTGCAGCCCCCGTGCTGGCAATGGCTGCTACCCCGCGACGTCCCGCTTTGCTCGCAGGAGACAGGTCACCCAGCTCCTATGTTGTGTTGTGCTGCGGGATCCTTCCAAAATAGGGGCTCGCTGGGTCAGTGATGCTCTCGGCGTGGAGCCTCTGGGGAGTGACTGAGTCAAGACGTCTTCGGAGCTGACTGAGAGACCTGAGCAGAGTAAGGTAGCTGGTTTGGGGTCAGCCCCAGCCAGTGCCAGTGCCCTGGGACTGGTCCTCACCCCAAGGGAGAACTGGCAGCAGATGTGCCATTGGGGACAGTACCACAGTGGGAGAGGAGGAGAGGCAGCACATGGTGTTGTCATCAAACCACTTGCAAACCACATGGCCTCATCTGAAAATAACACTCAGGTGGCTCTGCAAGCCTTCAGAAGGCTCTGTGCAGAAGGGAGGGGAGAATCCAGGCTTGACTGGTTCCCACCAGCTTGGGCAACATGTCCTGCACCGTGCTCCAACTCTCCTCTCACCCTGCCTTAGAGGTGATACCCTGGAGCAGAGCCAAGGGCAGGCTGCAGGGAGGACAGGTCCTTCAAAGCAGAGTTACTGACAAATCACCAGTACTGTTGTCCCCAGTGGGCTCTCAGGCAAGTGAAGCTGGAGACTTGGAGAGTCTGGGAGGTGGAAGTGAGAGGTCGAGCCAATGCTGTGACCATAGGGGAGAGCACTTGCCGTCCTGAGCAGGTCTCCCTGCTCAGGGTACTACTGTTTCGGAGAAGGAGATGTCTCCTGTCCCTCCTCAGCCTGGGAGAAGCTGCCAAAGGCAGGAGGACGGGATCCTGCTCTCCATGGCTGCTCCAGAGAGGACAGAGCTAATGGGCTTAAAATGCATTAAAGCGGATTTTGGATAGAAGCAGAGGAAAAACTGGCTAGCAGTCGAGGCTGGAGAAAACAGCCTGGGGAGCAGGGAAGCTCCCTGCTTGGGGAGCCAAGGCACGGCACTGATGCATCCATCAGGCTGGGATGGGCTTTTGCTGTCACTGCTGCAGCGCAGGGGACAGGGAGCTTGACTGAGCAGTCCCTGCTGCCCACTCCCAGACACTGGAAGCAGCTGTGATCTGAGCTGGCAGCTCCTGGCTGTTAGCTTTGGGATTATCCATTTCTGCAAGTGAGGAGAACATCCCTGGTCATGTTAGGCAGGCTTAGGAAATAGGAGGCTTTTCAACCTTAGAGTTGTGCCCACCAAGCCCTCCTGGCACACGGGGCACTGGGGAGAAACCATGCACCGTAGTGTGGCACCCTGTCACTGGGAGCCCAGTCCCCAGCCCTTCCCCAAGAGCAATGGTGTGTCATCGGGCAGGAGGAGCCCTGCAAATCCATCATGGGCCACACCAACTTCAGGCCTCATCTGGGGAACTATCAAGCAAAATTGGGGATGTCCTATTGCCAAGGTCTGTGGATTTGGCAGGGAGGGCACTTCCCTATCAGTGCTGTTGTTGCGTTCTGGTGAGATCCCAGCAAATTTAATTCCAGTAAAAATAAAGGAGAGAAAAGGTGATGCTGAAATAAAAAAGGAGAAAGATGATACCAGAAGGTCTGAATGGAACTAAATAGTGCTCTTTCCATCTTTTCTTTACATAGCTTCAATTTTTGTATTTAAATTGAGCAGGATCTAGCTGAAATGGAGTTAGTTCTGATGGACAATGCCTATTCAACGTAACTGGGGCTTATTCACAAGCCTTACGCCAGCTTTAACTACAGTAAGAAAGAAATGAGCTTCCTATTCATTTCGCCGCACCTCAGCTCCACTATCTTCCTAAACAGATTTTGGATTTCTAAGTGGTTTTGAACAAATGGGAACATCTGAAAATATTTCTGGGGGTCCCCAAGGCTCTCAAAATGTTTGCAGAAGCAGAGAAGCTTTCACCTTTCACCGCTAGCAAGGGCTATGGGGTTTGTCCTGGGAGAAGTGTGTTCACATCAGCAGATGCTCTCAGCCATTTGGTATAACAGGCAGAACAACACAGAACTCAAGTCATTTTTCATCTTCAGTATTGTGTTTATGGCAGGAGATGATGCTTAAGTCACAACTGAGGCCAAAATCCCCTGGGACGTACCAGTTGTCAGCAGAAAGCAGCAGAGCTCTGTAGCTCTGTGAAGGTATCCTCGCCACAAGCTCAGCCCTCCAGCACCCACCTGCCTGCTCAAGGTCCCCGGTGAGGGGTGAGAGCGAGGGCCTGGTGATGGGAGGTTCTGTGCCAGCCTCAGCACCCAGTCCCAGCTGCAGGCAGGGGCTGCCCACTCGCTGCTCACCCCACTCTGCAGATGTGTCCAGGAGAGAGAGGAGGGGAAAAAAAAGCCCCTAAATGTCATCAGCAGATGAAGGGTGTTGGAAAATTTAATCTTCCAACTTTCTCAACTAATGTGACATTTGGATTTCCTCCCGATAAGCTATCAGCCCCAGAAGTTTCATTCTTTTTCTTTTTTTTTTTCTTTTTCTTTTTTTTTTTTTTTTTCTTCTCTCCTCTGGCTGGTAATTTAAAAAGAAATGGTCTAGAAAGATCTCTAAACAGTACCTTTGGCAAAGATTAAAAACAGCAAAGGGGGATAGGGGAGCTGGCTGGCGGGAGAGGCTGATTGTTATTTATAACCTGGGCTGCTATAAAAGCAGGAATGTGGCTGGAGAACACACCATCTCCCTCCCTGGCATTACATTGCTGCATTTCAGGAAAAGCTGAAATACTTAAGAAGGAGAAAGGCCCTTTTGCATGAGTTTGGAGTTTCTCAGCCATGCACCTTTGAGCTTGCTGGAGGAGCAGAGGGCAGGACTGGGAGGGCAAGGCTGGAGCCCCAGGGATGGGCTCATCCTCCTTCTTAGCCTGCCTCTCTTGCCCCAGAGCTGGCACAGGGCAGTGGTGGGGTTGCCATTAAGGGAAAAAATATTCCTCTGAATTTGGGAAAAAAAAAAGGGGGGGTTGGAGTTTCCTCAGACTCTCCAAATGGGAAGAAGTGCTTTGTTTGGATGGTTTCAAAATCTTTCTGTCTCGGAAGGTGGGAGCAGGCTCCACCAGGACATCTTTGCCTGGGAACACGTGCTGTTCAGATCTGAGAGCTGGCCCTTTCTTGCTAAAAAATGTGGCATTTTCTAGCAGTAACAACAAACCACTTCTGCTGAGAAGCTCCCGGGTCCCACCACAAGGCAATACTGCCAGTGGGTGCTGTGTGGGTGCAGCCAGGGCAGGAAGGTGCTGTCACCACTCCCAGCTTCTCATGTGACTTTGGGCAAATGGTCCTGTGTCCTGGGACTCACTTCACCTTGCCTGCAAAGGACAGCAGTGAACCCTCCCACCTTTGCAAAGGCTTTGAGGCTTGCAGGTGAACTGAGCCACACATCCCATTTATATTCATTCTTAGGAGTAATCACAGCATGCTGATAGGAATATTTCGCTGGCTTTTCAGGACTCAACATGTATGGGTGCCCCTGGGAAATTTAAAAGGATATGTTGGGATCTCAGTGTGATATATTCTTGATTGAGCAGGGCATCGGGGTGCAGGGTTGGGGTGCTGCAGCTCCCAGAAGCTCTGCTGGTGCCAGGGGTACCCAGAAGAGTACCACGGAGAAGGCTGCGGCTACCCAGCATGTCCAGAGCTGTGAAACCCCAGCTGCCATCCCAGAGCAGTCGCCTGCACCGTGAGTCGGATCAACCCTGTGCCTGTCATCGGTGCTGCCATTGAAGCAGCCGTCATTAGCTGTGATGGCTCGTTCCCATGGAGATGAGCGATGAACAGGGGTGTCTGCATCTGCGGGAGCTGCCTGGCCAAGGAGGCATTGCTGCTGCACCAGGTCACATCCCCAGCTCCGTCCGCAGCTCCAAGCCCCCCGCCCCACCCCCGACAGTCCTTGTGCCTATGGGCAGGCTGGTTCTCCTCAGCCAGCACCAGCCTGGGTGTGACAGAGGGCAAGTGCTTGCCAAGAGCCTATCAGCCTCCAGTAAAGCTGTCGGGTGGTGGTGCTGGTACTCACTAGGTGTGGGGGTGTCTCTGGGTTTTGCCCCCTGTCCATCATTTTGGGAGACTCAAGAGAAAATGTTGTGACTGGCAACACAGCCACTAAAACCCTGGAGGTGGCAAAAGCTCTTGACGTGTGATGACTTCTTGCTGAAGTGATAAATACATATAATATTGATATATTGCCACTGAGTTGATTTCTAATGGTGTGTAGCAAATAATATATTCAAACTGTAGCATCTATTTGTGTTATGTTGTACATACTGTAACAGATAAATAGATGTTTCCAAGTTCTTTTGAAATGTAATGATGAGAAATGCTGCAAAATCTGGCTGGGGGCCTGCCAAGAATACTCACGGTTAAACTGGTGTAAATCCAGGAGAACTTGAATCATCTTTTCCATTGCTTTAATACAGATTTAATGCAGAATTTCTTCCTCCAGCCTTCTTCGCACGGTGGTTCCTTTTAGCCCCAGCCTAGCACTGAGATGCTCTCATCCCTGCCTGGGCTGGTGACAGCTTTGCCTGCCTTCATCTGGGTGGAAATGACCCATTTCAGGGGCCAAATTCAGCCTGGCTTAAACAGGAATAATTCAGTTGAGGTCAGGAGATTTATGGATAAAGGATAAATGTATCTTGGATAACATCAGCTCTTTCTGCAGGTCTGTTTGCTGTAGAGGTGTCAAGGATGCATGAAGTGTCCTATGTACAGATAGCTGTATATTTGTCTCCGAGATCTATACGTATGCCTCTTTTGCAGCTCCATGAATGAGAGCAGCCAGACAGCGCCGAACCTGGCAGAATACAAAGTAGCCCCTCAGAAGTGGGTGACATAGCACAATAACGATAGAGGAGCAGTAATTACATACAGTAGTTCCAGCTCCAGCAAAGTGGGGAATAACTGTGCCAGGGTGGGGGAGATGGGCAGGGTTGGATTCTCCTGGCTGCTGACGGTGGTGGGGGCAGCAGATGGGCTGGGCCTGGTCAGGGTGCTTCAGTGATCGGAGATGGGGAGAGACAGGGAGGTGTCACCAGGACTTTGCTGGGCTCAGAAAAAAAAAATGAGTTTTAGAGCCAAAGCAGAGTTTTTGGTGCTGCAGCTGCCCTCGGGGCCACAGCTTTATCCTGTCTGAAGCCTGTTTTCAGCCGGCACCTCTAAATCACTGTCTGGTGCTCAGAGAGGTTGGCAGGGGTGAACTTTTGCGTGTGCAACCACTTTCTCCCCGAGCCCTGAGCCCCACATTGATAGCCAGTTTGGGGCCAGATCTGCTCTCCAGACAGCCCGTGGCCCAGCACACAGCCCAAGTGCTCTGCTTAGAGCATCACAGCTTTGTGGAGGGTCCAGTCTGCAAAAGGCACAGTTTTGTGCCTTTTCTCCAGATTTATATGAAATCAAGAGTGTCATCTGGATTTCAATCTTAGCAACACAGCTCAGGGGAGGTGGGGACAGTCTCTGCCCGCCTCCCACTTGGCTACTGCAGTTGTAATTGAGTTCAGCATCTTTCTGGGCGGCTGGAGCCCCCACACCAGGATCAGCTCAGCAGCATGTTTACACTCACAAGCTACTGGCTGGAATTAAAGCCCAAACCTTGCATATCAATCCTGTTATTCTCCCGAGCTGTGGCGAATGGTTTGGCCACCCCTCACAATGTCAGAGGAATGTCACCGCCTCGGTGGCTGGATGGAGCTGGTTCAGGGGAAGTGGCATCTCTGTGTTGTCTGCAGAGGGGAAACGGAGCAGAGGCCAGGGTGGGTGTTAAACAAGCTTCATAATTTATTTCTCAAGCACATCATTTTCCTTTAAATATATGGCTTTTCCCATGAGAAATTCAGATCTTTTGTCCCCTGGGTTTTGTCAAGAGGAGCCTGGCCGGTGGTAGGGCTGCTGACGGCACCATTGAGGACAGCAGGATGAGACCATCCCCTACCCCTCAGCCGTTCTGGTGCTTTGCTGAAGGATGGTGTGGAGCATTCCTCCAGGCAGCCAGCACAGCACCACACAAGCCCTGCCTGGAGCCACTCATGCTTCCAGTCATATCCAGTGTGGTTTCATGCGGGGCTGATCTCTGCTACCCCAATCTGAGGGCCTTACACGGGCTCTGAGATAGGCACTTTGCTCAGGAGGAGGCACGGAGGCACCGAGATGCTTCTCTGGGAGAATTTGCTCCCTTGCCTCTTTTGATCCTGCAGCCAGGGGCTGCGGGAAGGCAGCTGAAGCAGTCCTGCTCCCCAGCTTGGCCTTGGCATGTCCTTGCCCCTGTTCTGCCTGTCCCTGCCCCTCTTCAGTGGGGCTATAGTTCCAGGGACACAAAAGGCAGATGCTGCAGCATCCTCTTCTTCCTCCTCCTCCTCCTCCTCACCCTGAGCATCTCACAGATGGCTGCAAACAACCTTTCCCAGCCACTGGCCTGTGGCAGGTTTGTGTCAGCCCAGAGTCAGCACCTTCTCCCGGGTTTCTTTTCTCCCAGCAGGATAACAGAATCATAGAATGTCTTAGGCTGGAAGGGACCTTGGAGATCATCTAATCCAACCTCCCCGCCATGGGCAGGGACGCCTCTCAACTAGACCAGGTTGCTCAAGGACAAAGTTGCTCAAGAGATGATGAATGTGATGTCCCCAGCTCTGTAGCGAGGACATCTGTCTCCAGCTTCTCTGCCTGGCCCTGCGCCTCGGCTGGGACCCTGTCCCTGCCTGCAACTACCCATCTCTTCTCCCTGAACCGGCTCAGCCCTGCCCTGACTTTCCAGAGAGGATTTATCCCCAATGTGTTACTGGCAGCAGGACACTGGGAAAGGAGGGGAGGGAGGGCTGAGAAGGTGAGGGAGTGTGTTCCAGCACCGGCAGTGGGGAATTCGCTGTCTCTCCACTATAATTAAATATTGTTTGCACTGCTTATTGACAGAGCACTAAGCTGCACTCTGTTTTAATTTGTTCTTTGATAGTTGCCTTTTGCTGCTAATTGATTTTCAAGGCTTTTTTTTTGTTTGGGGTTTTTTTTTGGTCTGATTTAATACCTGCCATGCTACCAAAGCCAGAGAGGCAAGGGTAACCAGTGCTTACCTTCATGCCCACTCACTCCCCTGTGCTGCTGGCACAGGCTGCAGGCCAAATCTAGCACAAGAGCCAGCATTATTGGTCTCCACAGGGGAACATTTGGTGATGGGCTTTGGGTGATGGCATTCCCAGCATGCTTCTGGGGCTGGCACCCCCAGGAGATCTCATGTGCTCTGCTCCTTCCCTAGGATGATCCTGATGGAGAAGAGATCGAGAGGGAGAAGTCCAACTCCTTGAAGCTGGAGTTCACTGATGATGCCAACTTCAAGACCAAGGTTAACTATTCGTACGCTGCCGTGCAGATCCCCACGGACATCTACAAAGGCTGTGAGTGCCACTCCTCACCCGCTCTGCACTGCCAGGCCAGGCTCAGCCTCCATCTCTCCTGCTCCGGGGTGCAACAGCCTCAGGGACTGTCACCCTGGCGGATGCTGTCCGAGTCTCTGTGCAGAGACAGCATCAGCGTGTCAGTACAGAGGTGCCAACGTGTCCCTCTCCAGGGAGCCTCAGTGTGGGCCAAAGAGGCAAATCAGGGGTTAGGGGTTGTTAGAAAGGGGTGGAGAGCAAAGGAGAAATGGTAATAATGGCACAGGGTAAGCTTGGCTGCACCCACACGGCTCTGATGCCCCCTATAGAAGAGCTCAGCAGAACTTGAGGAGGTTCAAAGTGGGTGCTGAACTGATCAGAGGGATGGAGCAGCTCTGTGCAGGAGCAATTACAGAAGTGACAACTCCCTGCTTGTAGAAGGGAGTGAGATGGGGCTGGACAGTGGGAGACAACAAATCAGGGATGCTTCCTCACTGGCTTTGGGCTGCCTGGGGCTGAGGTTATGGAAAGGGATAAAAAGCAGCTGAAATCTTGCAGGAAGCAGCTGAGGGTGATTGCAGGACAGTGCAATGCCTCCCGGGGCAGCCTCCACTGCCGGGAGCACGCAAGGGGTGGCAGCCCCATGGCTGTGCCCCTGCAGCTGCTGGAGGAGGACACAGGCTGCTCCAAAATGGGGGACCGGCTCGGTGGGCCAGCCTGGGAGCAGGGAGGGATGGATGGACGGACGGACGGATGGGATAGGATACTCCACACCAGCTTTCAGTCCCTGCCAGGAGGTGACACAGTCCCTAAGCTTCCAGAGTGCTCTCCTGCCTCACCCTGCTGCCGTGGCACATGGTGACAGTCGGTCTCCATTTCCCTCTAGTGGCTGCTCTGCACCGAGCTGGGGACCACTCCCAGCCAAAGATCACCCTGCAGCACCTGTGGGCTGCATCCTGCACCCAGCCCCTGCTGCTGGGGACCACCCCGTGTCTCCCTGCACCACCTTGTTTCAGTGGCACTTGCTGAAGGCTCTCAGGTGATCATGGTGGTAACGGGTTCTGAGCTCATGTTCCTTCCCCAAATGGCGCTTTCCCAGTACACAGGCTCATTACTGGCACAGCCATGCTCAGAACTGCATCAGTGTGACGATTTCACTTCAGCGGCACCAGCGGATTAGAAATTTGCAATTAGTTTTATTACCCAGCTAGTGCAGGCCAGACAGCTAATGAAGCACATCATGCGAGCGGGGTGGGCTGTGCAGGATGAAATATTTATTACTCTTCACCCCTGCTCACCAGCCAACGCCATGGCTGATGCCCTGCCACGGCCACATAAATCACCCTGCTCAGCCATGGGACACAAGCAAATTGGAGATTTAACGTGCTCCAGGGAATCATGGCCTCTTGGAGAGGGATGCTGGAGAGGGGACGGGGTGGTGAGGGGTCCCAACAGGAGGACACCCTCCCAAAGCCCTTTCACAGCCAGGGAAAAGTGCCACAGCTGTGGGCATAGTGGTGTGTGGACACAGGGGTGCTCTGAAAAGCCAGTGTGCAGGGCAGGGTGCTCAGCTGCTGCACCCCAGAGAGCGGGTTTGGGGTGCGGACATGGGGCCACCCATGTGCCCTCTCCTGCTGGGGACACTGGTGAGTGTGGCCAGTCCCTGCAGAGCCATGGGCGAGGAGCATCTCCATGGTGGGACCCAGTGGAGAGGCACTATCACTGTCTGGCACGCTAATTAAACCACTATGGAGACGCCCTCCACCGTCACCCCTCGCTACACACACAAATTACATCCTATATGTGTTTTATTTACTGTGCCGTTTTTAATTAAATCTGCAATCGCTCGCAGGCGGGGCTGAGCTCAGCCTGATGAGAACAGGGACAAGATGAGGACTGGGATGGGGATGTCACCGGCAGGCCTGGCATCTCTGGCCTTGGCCAAAGGGGACAGGAGCTGTCCCAGCCATGGATACAACCTCCCATCTGACGAACTGATCGCTCTGAGCACAGGGAGAATGTCGGAGCTGTGTTTGTGTGCAGGGAGGGCATAGGGGCTGCATTCATGCACAGGGATATTACAGAGGCTGCATTTGTTCACAAGGATGTTACGGAGGCTACATGCATGTACATGCAGGGTATAGGGGCTGCACTCGTGCACAGGGAGGATATAAGGGCTGCGTTTGTGCTTGGGGATGGTATAGGGGCTGTGTTTGTGCGCAGGGAGGTTGTAGGGACTGCATTTGGCACAAGCCTAGTGTGGCTGATGGGGCCCAAGAGGTTGGGGGTGCAGGTGCTGCTGGGCCTGTCAGGGACATGTTGGTGCCCAGAGCAGTGTCCAGCCAAGGCTGACAGCGCTTCCCAGAGCAGGCAGGAGCCTGGCAGCCTGCTCACAGCCCCTTCTCCCCAAAAAAACCCACATCCTGTGACAGAGCCAAACAAGAAATCATCCTTAGTGCCCAGATAACAGCACTCTGTGTTGGTATAGTGCTAAGAAATGGCTGGGGAGATATGGACGGAGTAAATGATGGTTTGAAGGCACAGCTGTCTGAAGGAAGGAGAAGTCTTCAGTGGTGGTGCTGGGATTGAGGGATCTGGAATTCACCCTGGGTGCAATGTGCCCACCTCCCGCCAGCACCCTGGGGCCATAGAGAAGGCTTGAACAGGTGATGACGTTGTTTCAAGGAGGGACAAGTGTGGGAGGAAGCCTTAGGAGAACTAAATATACTCCTCACACACACGCCAGCTCCTCTGCAGCACCACACTGGTTTCTCTTCCAACACTGAAGAGAAGGGATGCTTCTGGGAGTTCTTGCACCCCAAAAATACACTGAGGGTCCTCCAGGAGGGAGCAATGCCTGGCCTTGAGCTGCTGCTCACTGCCCACAGTGACTCGGCTGGCCCCTCCACACTACAGTCCCAGGGCTGCTCAGCACAGGCTGCCAGATGCTGAGGGGCTCCCAGGTGTTTGGGCTACCCCAAAGGGCCCTGTGAGCACCAGGAGGTCCCGCTATCCCCGAGGCAGTGTCCCTGCTGGCTGACCGGCCCCATACCTGCCTCGCTGCCCACCCTGTGCTCTTCCAGACCTCCTTGATTAATCACAGGCTGGGGCTGCCAGCAGCTTATCTTCTGCTTTAATAGCTGAATAATTTAAAACCACTCTTTGCTAGCATCTTAATTGCTTTTGCGTCAGGTGCAGGGGCCAGCGGGAATGCAGAGTGGAGCTGGGGAGGTTCTGCAGGCCCCATGGGAACACAACCCCTTGGTTTCCCAGCTGGCATCTGTCTCCAGGGAGTGGGGCTGGCACGGTGGTGGGTGGAGCGGGGTGTTTTGTGGGGAAGGGGGTGAGATGACAAGCTGTCTGTCTCCAGCAGTGGCTGTCCCTGCTACGCAGCCAGGGGTGGGGATGGTGAATGCTTTGCGGAGGCCTGGAGGGTGGCTCGGGACTGTGGGGACAAGGGACCTGATGCTGGAGTCCCCTGGGAAAGAGGGAGCCGGGGGAATGCAGGAGCAGCTGCAAAGCCCCTGTGTGGTCCTCCATGGGAAGGGACAGGGGTAACACACCACCTTTCCATGCCTGCCATCACCATGGGGACACTGTGGTCCCCATCACCCCCAGCCCACCCCCAGCTGCCCTGCTCTACCAAACCCACCCACTTACCCGCAACTTTGTCTCATGCAGCCACTGTCATCCTAAATGAGCTGAACTGGACGCAGGCACTGGAGGA
>WUAM01000179.1:33962727-33975679 GCA_024336885.1 Actenoides hombroni
AGATGTGGCTGAGCAGATATGGTTTTCCTTTGTCCACCAGTATTCCAACGTCTACTGCACAACACCTAAGGTCCAGGACCTGGTGGATGACAAGTGTCTTCAGGAAGAGTGTCTGTCCTACGTCACCAAACAAGGTATGGTGACCATGCACTGGGCTGCCAGCAGAGATGGTGGGAGAGGGCAGCTGACTGGTGATTTGTCCCCACAGGGCACAAGCGGGCCAGCCTCAGGGATGTCTTCCACCTGTACTGCGGGCTGAGCCCTGGCACGACAGTGCGAGACCTCATCTCCCGCTACACCTTGCAGCTACAGAGAGTGGATGAGAGGTTGGAGCCAGCACCCTCCTGCTCTACTCAGTCCCAAGGGTGATGGTGACACCAGTGGTGGCAGGGCGAGTGTAGGGGAATGGGGAGGGAGTACCCAGTCCCTGTGTCAGTAGGTGTGGAAACACAGAACTGTAGAATGATTTTGGTTGGAAAAGACCCTTAAGAACATCGAGTCCAACCGTTAACCCAGCGCTGCCAAGCCCACCAATAAGCCTCGTCTATGCAGCTTTGAAATCCTTCCAGGGATGGTGATTCTACCACTTCCCTGGGCAGCCTGTTCCAGGGCTCGATCAGAAAAGGGAAAACCTGGGAGCACTAGATTGGGAAGGCAGAGATAGACCAGTACAGACAAAGGAGATTGGAACAATGAAGGGTGAAGGCTTGTGACCACCCCTTTCCCCACAGTGGTGGAACCAGAAGGAATGGGGAGAGCTGGGGTGTTTGACACCTCAGTGTTGTGGTCTCAATATCTTCCCTCTGCGTCCTCAGGAGACTTATCCAGTTTGGTTTGATGAAGGGCCTTATCCGTCGGCTTCAGAAATACCCTGTCAAGGTCACCCGGGACGAGCGGAGCCACCCAGCCCGGCTGTACACGGGCTGTCACAGCTACGATGAGATCTGCTGCAAGACTGGTGAGGATCTGGGCTTCTCCGTGCAGGTCTGGGGATGGTGGGAGGCAGAGTACTGGACCGTGCACTGGCTTTGGGTTGTCCCTCACACCTCTGGGAGCCTGCAGACTGCGGGGAGATGGGACCCTGGGCTAGCTTCTGTGCTGAGCTGGGCTGCCGAGCCCATGTTGCCAGAGGGAGGTGCTGGGCACCCCGGCCGGCCCCCCAGCACTGCTGCTGGGCACCCCACTAACGCCCCACTGCCTTCCCCCCTCCGCAGGCATGAGTTACAAGGAGCTGGATGAGCGTCTGGAGAACGCCCCCAACATCATTGTGTGCTGGAAGTGACGGCGGGATGGCAGCCGGGGCCCGCAGCGGGGCGCGTGTGTCCCCCGGCGCCTACCCCGTGTGTGTTGGCCGTGCGCCCCGCCGGCCGCGGCTGCTCCTCCGAGCCGCCAGGGGGCGCCAGAGGCGACGTCAGCGCAACGTCCGCGCTTTCCTTACCCCCCTCCCGACCTCGCCGTTGCCATAGCGACGCTGACGCCGCCATGGCCGACGCCGGGCCGTCGCCGCTGCTGCCCGCGGAGGCCGAGGCGTTGGTGCGGGCGCTGCAGAGCACCGAGCTGCGGGACACCGGCGGGCAGGGGTGCGGCGGGGCACGGCTGTTTCGGGGAAGGGGTCAAGAGAGGCAGGGCCTCGGTACTGGGGTGTCCACGGAGGGTCTGGGACAGGGGGAGCACTAAGATGGGGCTTTCAATTTGGGGTGTCCCTGTTGGGGCTGTGAAGGGACAGGAGGCACCCCGGGTTCGAGGCCTCCCCAGAGGGTCTGGGTCGAGATAAGGAGGGATTCCCAAGAAGGTCTGGGGTAGAGAGGAGGGGCCCTGTTTTTGAGGTGACCCCCAGAGCATAAGGGTTGGGTGGGGGCAGAGGAGAGGTCCCAGTTCTGGAACCTTCCTGGAAGGACTATGAGAGGGAGGAGAGTCCAGGGGGAAGTAGAGCAAGGAAGGGTCCGAGATCTGGGGTGGCCCCGGAAGGTCTGTGTGGGTGGGGGTGATAGAGATGAGGACCCCTAGTTTTGGGGTATTCCCACTGAGGGTGTCTCATGATGGGTGTTGCTGGAGGCAGGCAGGAGAGCACTGGGGTTGAAGCTGCTGCCTGAGGGAGCACAGGCTCAGGAGACAGTGTGGAGTTTGGGGGTGCTGGGAGCAGGTTTTCCTGCATGAGGGACCGTCTCCAGGAGCACAGTCGAGCGCCAGAGCCAGTGGCCAGAAGTCTATGGCACTGATGTCCTTGCTGGCTGCCCCACAGATGGCTTCGGCAACACGAGTGTGTAGAGAAGCTCAACATGCATGCCATCTTGAGTGCTTCTGTGGGTCAGGAGCAGCTCCTCACCGAGTTGCTGGTCAGCTATGCCAAGGTGAGCCTCCTTGGGCACTGTAGTGATCCCCACACCAGGCCTTCGGCCTCAAGCTGAATTTGTCTTGTGGACAGTGTGCAATTTTCGAATAAAATGGTGAAGAATCTGTTGTATCTCCAGCAAACATGTTTGATCGGTGGTTTTTCAGTTTTGCTTTTTAAAAAAATTAAAGGTCAAGCTGCGGTATTTCTACTTGATGGTCTCTGGTTCCTCTGTTGGAGGTTGTTTTGTTTTTTTTCTGTGCACTGGCCCCTCTGGTTTCAGATCTCTGCCCTTTACCTGGAGTGTTCCAGCCCCAGAATGTGCTGGGCTGCACCAGGATGTGTGGTACCATGGACCCGCCCAGCTCGTCAGGGTCATCTTCCCCCTTTGCAGCCCCATGAGCTCTCTGCCTGTTGGTGAAGAGCTGGGTAAATACAAAGACAGTGTGTCCCAAGGCTGCTGTCCTCCATGGGCTGACTGAAGTCTGTGTGGCTGAGCATTAGAATAAAACCAGTTCCCCTGCAGCACTGGTCTGAAAGGCTTTGCTTCCTCCATCTCTTCTGTGTCTAGATTCCTGTTCTCATTGGGGAGCTGATCTCTGTGGAGATCTGGAAGCACAAGGTCTTTCCCATGCTGTGCCGCCTGGAGGACTTCAAGCCAAGAAGCACCTTCCCCATCTACATGGTGGTGAGTAGAGGGAGCAGAGGGAATGAGCCTAGTAATTGGGTGGGCACCGCAACACTTACAAAATAAATCTCACCCTGAAGGTCTCAGAGATAGGGTTTTACATCTCACCAGGCTGAGAAGCTGTGGTGGGCTGTGTGACACAGTGGTTTCCCAAAGCCGTGAGTGACAAGTTCATGTCCTTGGCCCCAGAAGGGACAGGAACTCATGCCCTGGAGAACTCGGCTCAGTGAGGGGGCTGCACTGATGCCTAATCTGGGACCAGGGGCTTGTGGGAGCTGCTGGCTGCAGCAAAAGCTGCTCCTGGAGGTGGCTTGCAGCTCCCAGCAACTCAGTGATGCTCTCACTCCCAGGCAGCAACAGCCTGGCAGGTATTCGTTCCCCTCTGAGCACTAGTTTTCTCTAGCACCTCTAACTAGAGGGCTCTCCAAGGTTACGTGCCTCTGGGGTAAGAAAAAAATGACACTTTTTCTTACCGAGTAGTGGTTCTTGCAGTGATTCTTGGCAAAGGAGTGATTTTTGGGGGCTGAGCTTCCCTGCAGAGGGATGAGCTCTTGAGATAATGAAAACCTTTTCAGTCGAAGGTCACGCTTTGCTGGGATAAGGTGGTGTCTTCTCTGGGCAGCATTTTGTCTGCAGCATTGCCTCAAGGCAGTTCTCTCGTGGTTCCCAGTCTCCGGACAGGGCTGTTTGCCCTGGTCCCAGGGGACTGAGAGCAGTGCAGCCATGCTGCTACCATCTTGGGCGGTGGCTCTCTGCCAGTGCCAGGGGCTGCCGCTTGCCCAATGGCTATGGCTGTACTGCCGCTGTAGTGCAGAGAGAGAGCCTTGAAGACACCTGCTTACTGGGAAGCTTGATTCTCTACCAGTATGTTACAGTGTCACAGGCATGTTAACATAAATACTAATAAGAACTACATGAACTGGAGTTATTTTAAAGATTGCATCACTTGTATTTGGCTCTTGGACTTGCATTTGGCTATAGCTACATAAGCAGCTTCTTAGAAGAGCCCCTTTCCCCATCTCATTGCCTGTGTCCTCAGCGCTGGTGACTGCTCTGCAAGTTACCTCACTTGCTGTTTTCCTTCCACAGCTGCATCATGAAGCCTCCATCATTAACCTCTTAGAGACGGTGTTTTTTTACAAGGTAGGAGACACATTTGGCTTTCTTCACTGTAAAACTTCTGGAGTAGAAAGCCACAGCTGTAGGCGCTGGCCTTCTGTGAAGCTGCTGTCATTGTGCAGGAGATCTGTGAGTCAGCAGAGAACAGCATTCTGGATTTGATTGATTATTGCCACCGAAAACTGACCCTGCTCGCAGCTCGGAGCGCCAATGGACAGACAGTGACTCCAGCAGAGCTTCGTCCTGAGGGTCTGCCCAGCCCCTCATCCATGCAGGTGAGCAAAAAGTCCTGTAGCTCACTGGGGACACGTGAGATAGAGGATGTAGGCAGCCTGAAGAGGCAGGCACAGGGGGGCCTTCCTGCGGATTATGCCTTGGCTGCAACCCCAGTACCTCTTGCCCTTCTTGGAGGGCATCTGGTGCTTGTCCGTACCAGCAGTTCAGCTGGGCCAGCGGCTGCAGCCACCTCCCTCCACCCTGCAGCCAGACTTGCACCCTCTCTCGTGACAGTGTTAGCTTGAGGCTTCCCACAGGATGTGGTCTGAGCTCTGAGAGGGGGACACAGGAGAGTTAACAGGCAAAATGCTTGGTACAGGGTTTTTGGCTGTGCTGTTGCTCTTGAAAACTATGTGGATATGTCTTCCCGGAGCCTGTGAAACCACCCTAAGGTGGAGCCAACCAGGGTTAACCATGAGAGGGATCCTTCCCTAAACTGATGAACAATATGACTAGGAATTGTCCTAATGTATTTCCCCCCAGCTTCTGCGGCTCTCTTCCTCCAGCTCCTCTCTGTGCTGGTCTGGGCCGGCAGTGAGCCTGGAGCTGTTCCCGGTGAGGTGTTCCCGGTGAGGTGTTCCCAGCCTGCCGCACACACCTTCCCAGTGCGGGATGTCTCTTTGCTTCTGGTGCTTTTCAGCACATTGAGTTTCTTTCTTAAGCCGTGCACATCAAAAGGAGTGTCTGGAGAAGTGGGGTTAAAGTGATAGCCTGCAAGCTTGGCCATACCTCCTTGCGTTGCCTCCATCCTTTGGCTTATTGCCCGAGCACGTGCTCCTCTTCCAGAAGAGGAAAGGAAGTGGAGGGCTCCAGAGCACAATAGGGATGTTTTCCAGGAAATGTTTTCCCAGCTGGGGAGGGGAAGAGGGTGTCTCTGTGAGTGATTTGTCATGGCTCAAATGAAAAAAAATGGTGTGTACTGGCCAATAGGGTTCTAAAAAGTTCTCGTCAGCCAAGGAGCCTGGTTTCCTCTGATTCATTCCAGCCGCTCCTGACTCGACATACAATAACCCCCTAAGAAAAAAACATCCCTGCCCTCTCCTGTGTTCTGGAGCCTGTTGCCCTTTGTTACTGTGTATGGTGGTAACCCCTGGCACAGGACCTGTTCTGCTATCCCCCAGAAGCACAGGCAAAAGATAGTCCCTGCCTGAAGGTAGCAGAGATGAGGTTTGGGTACCAAGAGGAGCTGTCAGAAACAGCCTCACCAGGGAAGTTTGGAGAGGGAGGTGGGGGTGAAGAGCCTGTAAGATTTTCTTAGTAGCATGTGGGGCACCAGCACAGGGAGCACAGGCTTTCTTACCACAGGAATTTGGAAGGGAACTGTTGCAGTGGTGCTTTAGAGAAATACGAGTTGCTGATGTCAGTGCTCTGCACACAAAGATGTGAGCTGCTGAGCCTCTTGGGACTGGAGAGGAGAAGCTCTGCCTGGGCCTGGGAAAAGGACTTGGCATCTCTCAACCTGGTCATCCCCATGGTCTTGGAATAGGCTGAGCCAGGGGGTGGTCAGGCTGTTAGACTGAGAATGTCAGGAGTGGATGGGGTGTCCATGCTGTTTGGGAAGGGAAGGGAAGGGAAGGGAAGGGAAGGGAAGGGAAGGGAAGGGGGCTGAGTGGCTGGAGCATGTGACGTAGCTTTGGGCTGGGATAACCGCAGGCAGATAGCTGGCTATATGGAAGCTGGAGGGGAGAGGCAGATCCAGGGGGACTGAATGTAGGACTGCAGCTGTGCCTTCTCCTGGGATGGGCCTCTTTCAGGGGTCATCCCTGTGTAGGAGTCCTGCTGCTGGTTGCTGCTCGTGACCTGTTAGGGGTAGGGAGATGAGTAACGAGCAACAGTAGGCTTCAAGCACTTCTGTGGCTGCCCTGACAAACAGGCAGCACTGGCCGAGTCGAGATGGGATGCAGAGTTTGTTTTGCAGGGCTCTGGTTTCCTTCCTCCCCAGTCTGTGGTTACGGATGCACAGCCAACAGCCTACCTCCCTGTAGCTCCTGGGAAATGGGGCCTGAAATCCCAAGGCTGTGCTTGTCCCTCCACAGGAGCTGCAGAAGCAGGCAGAGGCAATGGAGTTTGAGATTTCCCTGAAAGCCCTATCTGTGCTGAGGTTCATCACCGATCAGGTGGAGAGGTAGGTGCCCAGGAGCAGCAGAGAACATGTGCTGAGCTCTCTGGTTGAGATTCCCATGGGGTTGCAGTGGGTGCCTGGTCCCCTTTCAGCAGCTGGCTGTATCTGTGGTGGCAGTGGCACTGTGTGCCAGGAGGCAAACTCAGCAGCACTCCACTCTGGTCCATAGTACTCACGGGAACCCAGATCATTGTGGGTTTTTTCCTGCCTCTCTCAGTTGCCCGAGGTAGTATTTGCATCTGTTCTGACGTTTGTCTGCAAGCGCCGTTTCACCCTTTTTTGTCATATCTCCAGTCTGCCCCTGAGCGCGCTGACGCAAATGCTGAACACCCACAACCTGCCCTGTCTCCTTGTTGAGCTGGTGGAGCATTGCCCCTGGAGCTGCTGGGAAGCAGGTATGGATCGTGCTGCACGATACCTGGGGCACTGTGGTGGTGTGCTGGGACCTGCATCCAGTGACGGGTCTGCTATAGGAGCCCTTGCAGAAAGCTGCTCCCCCTCTATCCTCCCCTCCAGCCTCCTCCACTTG
This sequence comes from Actenoides hombroni, assembly GCA_024336885.1. Lineage (NCBI taxonomy): Eukaryota > Metazoa > Chordata > Aves > Coraciiformes > Alcedinidae > Actenoides > Actenoides hombroni. The sequence continues at coordinate 33,969,794 of WUAM01000179.1, forward strand.
CTCCCCACTAGTGCCCCCTGCTTGAAGCTGTTCAGTGCAAAAGCAGCTGCAGCACAGCTGGGCTGTAGACCCAGCAGTGCTCCCAAAAGCTGATCCTTGCACAGGACTGTGTCTCTTCTGAGCTGATCTCAGCCAGGACAGGAGCGTAGCACATCTGCCAGTCCCACCTGCTCCGCTGAGGAGTCTTGTCCTGGACACAGAAAGGCCAGAGTGCCAGTCTCAGCCTGTTTGCATCTTTCTGGGACACCGCTAAGAATTAGAGCCAGACGTGGGCCCTCCCAGACAGCAAACCATTTGCCCTGAAGCTGCTGGCCATTGAGCTTTGCTCTTTGCCAAAGGCCTCTGATCAGGTTGTGCCCATCAGCCATGGCCTGTGTGATCAGCCCGGTATCCCACAGCTCTGCAGCCAGGCGTGCCCCCCTGCATCTGCCAGCTTCCCCGCTGCTTGCCTCTGAGCAGTGGTGGGGCACAGGCCGGGGTGTGGGAACCCACACTCCCCTCTCCAGTTCTGTACCACAGGGTCACAGCACAGGAAGGAGAGGAAGAGATTCTGGGAAGCACGTGGCTCTGTGCCTGCTGAGAGGAGCCCAGCTGGATGGGGGAGTTTTCCTTCTTCCTCTGGCCAGGAAACACATCCCTTCTCTCCGCCTGCGTGCTTGGGGTGTCAGAGAGAGCTTTGATCCAGCGCCCTGAGGGAGGGACTCAAAAGATACAAGATAGAAGAGTACAAAGACATTTCCAGACTGTGCAGACACAGGGTTACATCCTCCTCCACCCCCCAGAGCAGCATGTAGCTGCCGGAGCTTGTTTTGTCACTTCTGTTTTATTCATGCTACTTTTGGCTTTCACTAGCAGAGGAAACTCCAGAAGAGTGGGTATTGGCCATGCTGGTAGCCCAAAACATGACTCTCCAGACACTCTTGCTGCAGCAAGGGCTCCCCCACCATCTACCAGTGCTCTGCACTCATGGCCAAGTACAGAGGGAGATACCTTGGGGATCGTTCAGTTCCTGCCATAGCACTATTGTTTTAATATATGTACCTTATGCTTTTCATGCTCTTTATATATTGTCTTAATACCGAGTAGGCTGCTCTGGTGAGTAAATTGGTGGGGAAACTGAGGCAGGCAGATGCAGAGGGTCTTACCTGTGGTGAAGTGAGTCAGTGAGCATAGGGCTTCATCCCCACCTCTGAGCTGTCTCCCTTCAAGCAACACTGTCTCTCCCTGGAGTCGCATGTTCTTCTGTCCTTCAGGCAAGCTCAAGAAGTTTGAGAATGGCACGTGGCATGTGGTGCCCCCTGAAGACCAGGTGAAGATGACCAAACTCGATGGGCAGGTATGGCTTGCCCTCCTCAACCTCCTGCTCAGCCCTGAATGCCAGCGCAAATACCACTTTGATGGCTTCAACAAGAGCCAGCTCCTTAAGGTAAGACCCTACACCATGAAGGCTGTGAGCCCTGCAACACTGAGTAGGGTCTTGCCAACACTAAGCACTTCTGGCCATCTCTCCCCATTCTCACTGTGGGCTCCTAGGAGCCACTGGTGGAAGAGTAGTGGAATCTGTTACCGTGCCACCAGCAGCAAAGCTTGTGTTTGTGGGTGCACCTCATGGGACCCCCATGGCCCCCCTGCTAGTGCCCTGCAGATCCCTGCTCTTGTCTTGCTGCTTCCCTAGCTCTGTCTCCCTTGTCTTGACCTCTCTCTGTGCACTCTTCTCCTCTATGGCCACAGCTCCGTGCATTCCTGACAGATGTCCTTATTGACCAGCTGCCCAACCTGGTGGAGATGCAGAGATTTCTGAGCCACCTTGCAGTGACAGAGCCAGCTCCCCCTAAAAAGGATCTCATCCTGGAACAGGTATCTTGTGACTCTTCCTTCACCTCTCCAGCTGCTCTGCTTTAAGCCTGATAGCTCCCTGCCCCCTTTTCCTCCCACCAAGCTCAGCTCTGGTAAAGCAGCCAAGCACCCATTTAACAGTTGCACCCTTATTGCCAGCAGACTTGTCTGTGGATGGCATGGGAGCCTTGTCCTGCTACCACAGTGGCCAAGCAGATGCATCTGAAGGCATAAATACTGGGTTATAATCAACACTCCAGATTGCTCTGAGTCCCTGGAGTGCTGGCTGCATGGGGCAGAGGCAACCCCTGTCCTGTTTTGGTGACCAACTCTTGATTTAACACTTATCAGTGTTTTCCTGCTGAACTCTGGACTCCCCAAGGGAAGAGTCCACTTTAACAGCCCTGGCTTGGGACAGCTGAGTATGTGGGGTAAGGAGGGATGCCAAGGTCTGGTGGTAGAGGCTGGAGTCAAACTGATCCCAGCTGATGTCTGGGGCTTAAGAGTTAGGCCCTGAGGGTCTTCAAACAGTGTGAGGTTCTTCGGGGGGTTAATCTGTGCAGTGGTAATCTCTGGAGAAAAGTGTTTCTACTGCCTTCTTGTGAGCTATGAGGAGAAACTGTGCATGGGGGCAGATCTGCAAAGAGGCAGCTGAGAAGAGCTGGGAGAGCAAAGGCTCTTCCCCACTGCTGGAGGCTCCCATGCACCTTCCCATAGCGGATGAATCAGTCAGGCAGTGGTTTCTTGGGCTGTGTGGAGGGGGAGCACTCTGCCCTCAGCATGACTGGCCACGTGGCCAGGAAGAGGGTGATGTGTCCTGGCTGGAGCTGGCTGCGGCTGAGCCAGGGGCTATGCCAGGAGCTGGAGAAGGCCGCAGACCAGTAAGCCAAGCAGTTGGGGATGGCAGCGGGGCAGAGGTGGTTATGGATTTGCTTCATGTGCCTTGACTGGCAGTGTGTCGGCAGGGCAGAGACAGGCAGCTGCCGAGCTGGTGACCTTGTCCAACCCTTGCTCAGGCTGCTGCCCTTCCCTGTAGCTCTGCTTTTGTGCTGGTGCTGCTCCTACCTCCGCCAACAGCTAGGGTTGAGCCCAGCAGGCGGACAGGGGCAAGCCAGCTGGAAGCACACATATGGTCTCCCTGCTCTGCCCAGAAAACAGTGAACTCATTCTCTGTCATTGAGCCAAAATTTGAAAAGGCCATTTTCCATTCGGCTACTCCCAGAGCAGCCTCCTCCCCTTCCAGGCCTGGCTATTTTTATTCTCCTGGAGAAGGCAGCGCTGTTTGAAGCAGCATTGTACTCTCCAGACCCTGAACTCCCCTCACTGTTCTTGGCTGCCGCTTTCCCTTTCACACTGGCCAGCTCTTCCCCATGAGTTTGTCTTCGGGAAAGTGATGAGTGGAAAAATCTGCTCAAGCAAACAGCTCTGGAGCATGGGGTTCATGCTGCTGCTGGCAGGCAGGGCACTGAGATCCCAGGGCGTTCTGTTCAGGAGCCCATGCCTTGGAATTGAACTCTGGCTCCCACCCAGACCCTGAAGGTTTTGTGTTGTTTCACCTAAACGCTCACTGGAAAGCAGATCCATCCCCTCCAAGTACACAAAAGCAGACCCTTACTCCCTGTGCTTTCACCTCTGCATGCACTGCTTCTGCTTGGCCTTCTGGGGTGGGCACGCTCCTCATAGCCAGTGCTGGCAGCTCCCCCTCAAATGCCCCCATACAGAGGTACCTTTAGTTGGGCTGCAACCACCCCTTCCTCCTGCTCTGCCTCTCCTGCCAGGTTCCCGTAATCTGGGACCACATCTTCAAGAAAAACAGGGGGAAGTGGGAGGCCATTGCCAAGCACCAGGTGAAGCACATCTTCAGCCCCACTGAGGAGGACCTGAAGCTCCAGGCACACAGGTAAGGCCCTGGCACATGCAGACAGGGTGCCCAGTGGAATCAGTATCCCCATCAGAGGCTGGAGCTCAGCACTGGGAGGATGAAGGGGTCTGTAGTACTGATTGGGGATGTCCCCTCACTGATGGGGTGCCGTGGGGACAGCTCGCTGCTTGTCAGCAGTTCCCCATGAGCAATTACCTCTCTGCCTGCCACAGGTGGACACAGATCTACAGCCTGGACATGATAGAGGCTCTGGCCCCCGACAAGCCCCGCTGCAGGGTGTGTGGTGCAGAGGCAGCCAAGCGGTGCTCTCGCTGCCGGAACGAGTGGTACTGCACACGGTAAGGGAGCTCTGCAGCCTTCCTGTGTCCCCTGCGGCCCCCCACACTCCCCTGTAGCCCCTCAGTGCTCCCTGCTCCCCAGAGCACCACAGACCTCATTGGAGAATGCTGTGAAAGGGCCAAGGGAAGCCAGAGGTCCCACCGCTGCCACTCCGCTTGCCAGGTACCTCTCCAAATCTTATGGCGAGGCTGACATGCTGGAATGGTGGTGGGGGACATGCCAGTGAGTGTTGTGTTGCCACTGTGAGGTGCTGAGATGCCTCTGTCCATACCACCCGTGGCAAGCGACGGGCTCAGTTTGCTATGGTGACACTCTTCCACAGCTCTCTGGGCATGAGTCACAGGCTGGGATGTGGTGGCAGTTAAATTAAATCTTCTCTGGTCCTGAACATTCAGGCAAGGTCTGGCATTAAACTGTCTTAGCCCCCAGAACCTGGGGCCACGTTCACTTCTCTGCTGGGCTAATGCTCGGCCATGCTAGCATCTGGAGGAGCATGGTGCTGGGGTTTATCCTTGTTGCCTCTCTGCTCCTGGGGATGGACATGACCCTGCTGCATCCCTGCTTGAGCTGTGGGCACCCTACTGCAGGGCAGAGCCCTTGAGCTTTGGCTTTCCCTTCTGCAGGGCGTGCCAGATCCAGCACTGGCAGAAGCATAAGGCTGCCTGCAACCTGGTGGCTGGCACACCAAGAAGCATAGATGACCCGTAAGAGAAGTGGTGACTGGCATCTGGCCTGTGAGGCAGCAGTTTTCCCCGCATGCAGCCCAGCCAATAGAGAGAAGCCAGCAAAGGCCCATTCTGCCTGCTCCTAGCCCTGAGCAGCACTAGCCAGTCTCAGCCTCTCTCTTCCCACCCCCCACCATGCAGCCTTCTTCAATAAAACTCCTTGTGTCCCCCACTGCTGCTTGCCTCTTGCTTTTTTTTTTAATTCTTCCTTCCTCCCCTCTCTTGCACTTAGGAAGAGGGGTTTGTGTCTGGTTTTCCCTTCTGTAACAAGAGAAATCCCAGAGATCCCAAAAAAGGAGCCAGTAAGGTTGTGCCTACCAAAAGGGCCAAACCCTCTGCATCCGAGGCCTGTGAGCCCAGGGAGGGAAGTGGGTGAGAAGGCTTCTAGGTTGCCTCTTTTGGCCACCATCGTTAAAGCAGCATGGGGAGGCAGAGGATGTGGTTAGCATGAGCACCTCGCCCTGAGAAAATAAATGAGTTTCTTGGGTGTTCATCATCTGCCCTTTCATTTGATGTGACGTTAGCACACAAAGCTTGGCCCCCCCTGCTCACCAGCATCTCTCTGCAGGGTTTACTGGTGGTTGGCTGCTGTGCCTTGTGGTGCATCCCTCCCCAGTAAGCAGCTGCTGCTGAAGGACTGGAGCCTTGGTCTGAACGAAGGGCTAATGGTGCCGGCGCTGCCATGCATCTGCTCTTCTGATGGGGTGTCTGAGACTCCCCCCGCACCCTAAAACGGGCTTTGCACCAGCGCTGCTGCTGCTGCAGGAGCCCGGACAGCAGGCAGGAAACCAGCTCAGTCTGGCCGCAGTCCCGGGGCTGTGGCCGGACTGAGTGTGGAGGATGCCTGGGGGAGCTTCGGCTGCTGTTCCTCCAGCCTCACTCCCCGTGGGGAAGCTGAGGCACTGAGCGAGGCTTGCCCCGATCCTGGGAGAGGTGAGTGGGGCCGCCAGAGCGGGGCCCCCCTTCTCCGGGAGCCTCATCCCCGCCTCCAGCCCGCCCCGCTGTGCTTGCCGGGACCGAGGGTGGAGGTCGGGGCCCTGGAGCTCCGTACGGCTCCCTCACCCTCCGCGCCGATTCTGCCTCAGTTTCCCCCGCGGTGCTCGG
>WUAM01000179.1:33979440-33990307 GCA_024336885.1 Actenoides hombroni
GCCTGCGGGGGGCGGCGGGGGGGGGGGGGGGGGGAGGGGGGGGGGAGACGGGGGGCGGGCCCCGCGGGGGGGGTGGGGGGGGGCGAGCACGAGCGAAGGGGAGGAGCGCAGCGCGCGGCGAGCGCCCCTCTGGCTCCGTGCGAAGGTAGCGGCTGGAGCCCGGAGCTGGGACCGGCCCGCGATGGAGTGAGCCCGGCCGCTCCCGCCCGCCTTCCTCGCCGGCCGCTCTCCGGGGCGGCTGCCTGAGCCTCCGCCGCCCGGCCGAGGGGCCGCCTCCTCCTCGGGGTGCCGCAGGGAGCGCGCCCCAGGCCGGCGGGCAGGCAGGAGGAGCCCCCCCCGGGGGAGGGGCTGGCGCTGGGTGCCCGGCTGCCGGGCGCGGGGAGCGGAGAGATGGCGGCGGGGAGAGCCCGGCGGCTCCTCGGCTCCCTCTGGATCGCCCTTCTTCTCGGGCAGCCGGACCCGGCCGGCGCCGCCGCTCGCAGCGGCTCCCAGAGCCTCCTCGCAGGTAAGGAGCCGGCCGAGACCCTGACAGCGGCGACGGCGGCGGGCGCCGAGGGGGCGGTGGCGGCGGCGTGGCGGGGAGGGGAGGGACAGGCCCTGGCCTTCCCGCGGGGCGCCGTGGGGAGAGAGGGTAGCCCCCGGCAGTGGGTGGCAGCTGCAGCCTTCACAGGGCTGGTGGTGCCGGCCTGCCCCAGCTCCTGCCCTTGCTCGGGGCGTGAGAAGGCAACAGCTGTCGGCAGGCTCTTACCTTGCCGCCTCCCCTCTGCTTTCGGCAGCTCCATGTATTACGATGAGGATGGGGATCTCGCCCACGAGTTCTACGAGGAGACAATCGTTACCAAGAATGGGAGGAGGCGTGCCAAGCTGAAGAGGATCCACAAGAACCTGATACCTCAGGTAGCGTCTGGAGAAGGGTAGGAGAAAGGGAGTGCTAAAGTGCCACGGTGACGGCTGAAGTCCCAGCTTTGCAGGAGCTCCTGCACATGGGCCTTTTTCCTCGGGACGTCTTGACAGGAAAGCTAAGGTTTTCTGCACCACCCCCAGCTTCTGCCTCAGAGCTGTGGCTCCTGTGTGTTATGGCTTGCATCTGTGTCACCTAGTGAGGCTGTGGCAGGAAAGGGAGAGCTGGTGACACCCTCCAGCCCCACTTTCTAGAGACGAGCAGTGCCCCAGCCCTTTAGAGCTGCCAGGCTGGGGAATATAGCTCAGCTGGTTGTGTGCTGTGGGGCGCAGAGTGCCAGGTAGCCCTGCTCGGCGATTCCCATTGCCGAGCACCTTCTCTGAGGTGTGGGGTGCTGTGTTTGCACAGTTGGTGTCACGTTGCTGCAGAGGGCCAGGCCCTGGCTTCAGGAGCAGCAGCCAAAACCTGCTGATGTGAGCTCACACATTGTCTACAGCCATTCAGTAGTGACAGTGGTGTTCACATCTATGCATTTTGCACCTCAGTGCAAAAGTCTCCTTGCAAAATAAGCAGCTGGGCAGGGACTGGGATGCCAGTTGAGAGTCATAGTGTAGGAGAAGGATAGCCTGCATATAGGGAAGCTCCTGAGGGCCTAAGTGGAGAAAAGGAGGGATCAAACCAGGGCTGGAGAGAGACCCTGTAGGAGTCCTTCCTAAGTAAGCAGACCAGTACGGCTCTAGAGAGAGCATGGGACAAGTCATTGGTGTGCTTTGAGGGGTGAGCAGCCGCCCAGCTGGATGAGACTCCTCTGGGTGCTATGCAGGCAGTTACAGGGGGAAGGATCAAGCACCACCCCCCAGACTGGCATTCTCACAAAGGCAGGATTGGGCTGTGGGACTGATTCCTCATCGATGTGGGTTGAAATTCACTCGGTTGGACAGCTTGGCTGAGCTAGAGGGAGCAGATACTGTGACACTAAATCACTCTTTGCTAGCCCAGGCTTTTCTCTGTCTCTGTGATCACAGGCCTGGCCCTGAGCCCATGTCCCCCCTGCTCTGCCCCCAGCCCCGCACCTGCCAGCAGCTCCTCCTGGTGCTGTAACAGGAGATGGCTTGGACGGAGCATGGGAAAGGCGCCTGTAGCTGGTGTGGAGGGAGCGTGCATTCAGCAGCCTCCCCTCTGGATAGAAAGCTGCTTTTCTTGTGCGCCAGCTGCCCTGGCTGCTTTCTCTCAGAGAGCTCTTTTCATTCTTTTAAATCCTTTGAATGAAAGGTGCCGGATGAAAAGCCCAGACGGCCAATATCTGCTAGTCACGCACCAGCTGCTGCACGGGCAGTGCCTGGCAGAGCAGCTCCCTCCTCTCTCGCCCTGCTGAGCTCCGGACCGGCTGTGTGTGGCAGCCAGCCACACCACCCTGGGCTTTTCGGGGACAAGTTCGAAGGGCAAAGGGCTTTCGCTCTGTGTGCTGCTCTTTAGGCGTACCTGGTGTCATGGCAGGTACAAGGCGTACATGGTGTCATGTGCTTCCTTGAAGGCACAGTGTCCTCTGTCATAGGGGGTGACTTGCTGCTGTTTGATGGTCTCCTCTGCTTACACTGTGACTCTTGTTTCAGGGCATAGTGAAATTAGAGCACCCTCGCATTCATGTGGATTTCCCGGTGATCATCTGTGAGGTGTGAGTGGCCAGACGTTGCTGCCTGTGGGCGGGAGGCCCTTCCCCACTGCCCCCAGCCTCCCCAGGTGAGGCTGCGTCCTGTTCCCACCTGAGGAGGACTCTGGGCATGCGGCGGGGATGGACGGCAGCTCTCCCCTCACCTGGATGTCAGGCAGGATGGAGCAGGCCAGGCTGGGCTTGGCTAGCGCTCCTTGCAGGAGATGGGTGGCCTTGTGCAACGACTGCTTAAAAACATCCTCGCTTCAGTCAGAAGACTAAAATACTTTTTGTAGCCTCTACCTGATGTTTGATGGGTAACTGGAACTGCAAACGAGCTGCTGTGTTTGAGCTGTTAAAGGGAGAGCGAGCCTGCACTTCTCACCAGAGAAAATCCCCTGCTTCTCAGGTATACAGCCCAGGGAGAGCCGGGGCAAGGTAACATGCTGTCCAGGGCCCCAGGCTCCCTCAGGCCAATGTTGCAGCGTGTCTCTTGATACGAGAGTTACATGATGCTTCCTTGGATGGGTCCATTGATGGAGGATAAACGGGGCAGGCTGAGGCAGAGGCCGGTCTTGAAGCACATCTGGCTGGCTGCTGTGCTCCTCTTGGGAAGGGGACAGAGACCGAATGCCACTGTCTTGGACCTTGTTCTCTTCCCCCTGCGTGTTTCCCCGCTTGTGCTGGCTCTGGGGAGGTTGGCTTCGCTGCTGCCTGCAGTCCCTCTGCCAGCAAGAGACTTCTGTGGTTCGTGGCTGTTGCTGGTGGCAGCAAGGTCCCCATCTCTGCAGTGGACTTGCCTCCCCCTTTAGCAAGCTGTCTTTCACTGACCACCATCCCTCACCCGCTGCAGCACCGGGCTGCTGGGCACAGTGTCACCTCGTAACGTCCTCTCCCTCGGCTGCTGTCTTGAACATACCTCCCGGTGGGGTAGGCCTTGACAGCCAAGCAGGAAAGGAATTATCTCTTCCCTCTCTGTCCCCCAAAAACAATCGATTGGTGTGCCTGGCCCAGCTTGGAAATCTCCCTGGCGATGTGAACTACAGTTCCTCCGATGTCCCAGCTGGCGGCAGGAGGAGAAACACGATGCACTTTAAAGGGAAGCTTCCTGCCTCATCTCGGAAGGTTCTGCTCTTTTCTCCTCTTTCCTCCTGCTTGAGAAGGTCACGGTGGCTTCAGCAGCATCAAAAAAATCTCTCACCCCTGCGTGCAGGCCCCAGGGTGCCATGCCAGCTGCTGCAGGGCTGGGGAAAGGCCACCCCTTGCCAGCACCAGGAGTTGCTGCCTCCCTATTCAGCTGCCCCAGACCAGGAGGGCAGAGGAGGACCGGCAGCAGGCACAGCTTTAAACTGGGTCAGAGCCTGCTCCCCACAGCAGCCCTCTTGGCTTTCCTCCTCTTTCGTTTCCAGAACTTATTTACTTTCTAAGCACTTCAGACGTTCGCTACCTCGATTTTTAATTTAAGCTGCTGGCACTTGGCTGCCAGCCCTGTCGGCGTCTACTTTGGATGTATCCATCCCCACGCCTGCCGAGAGCTGCCCGGGCGCGGGGCCACATTCCCGGCTTCACGGAGATAACAGCGGCGTGGCTGTTGCCGTCTTCCTGTCACCACCTCTTCCCTCCACATCTCCCCACCTGCTGTTCCCATCGACAGGAGCGAGCAGGGAGGGTGAAGCATGGCGGGCAAAGCGGACGTGCTGGCTGCCGCTGGGCAGGGAAGCGGGAGGGCAGGGCTCTGGCAGGGAGCTTGTCTACACTGTGATGCTGGGCGCTTCTTTCCACATCTTTTGTTCTCCACCCGCTTCCTTGCAAGAGTCTTGTCTTAAAACAGTCTCTCACTGAAGTGTTTCTTATTCACACCACCTGCTCTCGAGTGTCTCCTGGGCCAGATATTCCTGGGAAGGGCATCCCTCGGGATCCATGGGAGAGCAGAACCTGCTGTCCACAAGAAGAGGAAAGAAAGCTGTGGCTGGGCTGCCTGTGCCACCTTGCCCCACTGCTGTCCAAGGGCACAGAAAGCGGCACCAAACCCACCTCGGGTATGAGGGAAGGTAGAGGATGAGTCGGGATGGGGCCAGTGCCATTTCCCTACCCCAACGGGGAGCTCTTTGCCTGGCTACTGGCCAAAAACCTGACAAGACAGGGCCTGAACCCCAGGGGGAGCAGAGACCGAGACCAGCTTAGCAAGAATGCTTTTGTCCTTCCTGACAGGCTGCCTACCCTTCCCCCAGGGTGTCAAATGTGCTTCCCCAAAAAAACACGCCTTCTCCCCCCCCGCCCCATGTTACTGGAGCGGCAGAGAACCTCTGCAGGCTGCCAACATGCTGTGTCCTGCCCCACTTCTTCCCAGGCCAGTCCCCCGAGCAGCCAGCCCTGGGCCTCCTCCTCTCTGCCGTCCCCCAGCCCTTCTGCAGCAGCAGGGCCTGGGAAGCACCTGGAGGGATCTTGACAATGTGAAGGTTGCTGTAAATAGTATCTGTGTCCACTGTGGTGTTGGAGCAAGCAAAAAAAAAAAAAAAGTTTTCCTTTGGATTCTCTTTTTTTTTTTTTTTTTTACAATTTCTGTGCGACGTTGTGCTTTCCCGTGTGGATGTGTAGCCCAACTGTACTCACTGACACTAGGCTCTTTGCTCCTCAAGTGTGTGGGTAGGACCTGTGGGTTTGGGAAACGTACACTATTTATGGTCCTTCCTCCCAGTGCATCTGTCCACTTTTGTTAAATTTCAATAAAATTATTTGTAGAGTCAGCAAGTCCAAGAGCTGCCTTACTGGGGAGGGCGAGTGGGTGAGCGGCTGTGCTGGTGGGTGGAGGAAGGAGATGTTAGAGAGCTGAGGGAACGTGGGTCTGTTTTCTGATGACACTTCAAGCCCCTTGTATTTTTCGGGAAGGGGGTGTTGTTGCAAGTGTGGCTGTACTGGTGGTGAAGGAACCGTGAGATGGCCATTTCGGGGAGCTCCGGTTTGGCACATGGCACTGGCAGGAATTGGTGGCTTTGTCAGGCTGTGACTCTGCTTGTAGCTGCCATGACTTCCTTTAAATATGCAACTAAAACGTGTTTATATAAATATAGGTAATTTTTTTCGTTGTGCCCAAGAGTGTTGGGGGATGGAGGTCTGGCGTTCCCAGGTGTTTTGGGCAGTTCACCCTCAAGCTGAGCTCTTCCCATCCCTCTGTCCACGCCCCATGGGGGGCAGGATCCGCCTGTCCACTCCATTGCCTGCCCTACCAACCAATTTGGTGCCAAATCAGTGCCTCATTAATCATCAGAGTCTGACAATTTTCTTGGACCTGGTGTGACCCTGTGCCGGGATGCTGCCTGTCCCCCAAGCAGTGCCAGCTGTCCGTGGGGTGAGTGTGATCTCACTTTGCACCCTGTGTCCTGTCCCTAGCAGCCCTGCAAATGTTTTCCTGTGTCTGCTGCAACCTCTCATCATTTCCTCCACAAAAGCCGGCTCGGAAACGGGCTGCTGACGAAGGCTGTAGTGAGAATGAGTGGTGTGGTATGTCCTGCCAGCACTTCAGCTTGTGGGGGATGAGGCTCTGGGACATTTGCCCATTGACCCATTGTTGCCCCAGCCCCAGCAGGGATGGATTGTGGTGGCCTCAAGGGCAACTGGGTAGCTGCGCAGGGCGTTATGGCTCAGTGAGGTTAAACAAAGTGGTGGCTGTGGCTCGTCAGCACTATGAGCCAGGGCCACCTTGGTCCCCCTCCTGCCATCCGTGGGACAGGGCCACACCTGCAACCCCCGGGCTGCAGGGAAGGCGGTTGCTGACCTCCCCTCCTGGCCCTCCAGGTGCTCCCCAAGTCGAGCTCCTCTTGCACCTTGCCCAGACCTGTCTGACACGAGCGGATGTAATTAATGTCCTGTTATCCAGCATCCATGAGGGATCTATGTGGGACAGGTCACTGGCTCGGCTCACCCTGGCCATTGCCCACCTCCACTTTATGCCTGACTGGGAATGGCTTAAAGTCATCTCACTCTTAGGAGGGCAAGACAGGAGAAAGGTGGATGGATTTGTCCAGCTGCCCTTCTCCCAAAATCCAGGGTCTTCCCTGTGGGAAGGGAGGAGGGAAACTGAGGCAGGCAATGACAAGCCCTCCTGAGGGGAGGGCAGTGAGAAGCTGCACTGTGTCGAGGACATCCAGCCCTCCTGGCAGCAGACAGCTGTGACCCCTCCAGCCATCCCTCTGCCAGTGGAGCCAGTTACCTTTGGTGCATGCGGCTGTGGAGGATGGAAAATTTTAGGCATTTCTGCTGCCTACGAAGGGAGCCTGTTTACTGCCCGGAGGGGAAGGGCAGCGCCCGCCATCACTGGGATTTCTTGGCTCCCCACGCTCTCCCCAGAGGGTTTTGGGAGCCCACGCCCAGCTGATGGCCAACCTTCCCTGCCCCTCTCCCGGCTGGTGCCCAGCGTTGCCAGTAGGCTGGGCTGGGCCGGGCCGTGGGGTGCAGCTCGGATTCAGAGTGGCCGGCTTGGACACTGTGCCCATCCCTGGCGGTACCGTCACCCTCTCGGCAGGAGCTTGGCCATGAAAGCTGACACTCGAGTGGGTCCCTCTAGCTGGAGCCATCTGTGGGTGGCTGTGGCCCTGGGCTTGGCACTGTCGGCACTGGGGTCAGCACCGAACAATGCTGGGCTTGGTGCTCCCTCCCGCTCCCTGGAGAGCTGGTGTTGGGGGGCGGCGGCTGGGGAGCACTTCCGCAGATTCAGCCCCGCTTCCTTCCCCCCGCCCCGGCACACCCTCACGCTCCAGCCTCGCCACTTCCTCCGTGGGGGCACGTCGATGGCCCCCCCAGCACTGGCCAGAGCAGGCAGGGGACAGGCAGGACATAGGGACTGCCACATACCTGGTCCCTGAGCCCTGCCTGTCCTGCGGCTCACCTGGGGTGACCCACTGGAGCCTTGGCGGCACCCCGGGAAGGAAGTTTCGCCCAGCCCTGCTGCCCCCACAGCCCCACCTTGTCCCCCCGGGCAGGAAACCCGCGGGGCTGCGGCTGAGTCAGCAGCACCAGCTGTCCCGGCCCTGCACGGGATGTCCTGCCTGGCACAGTGCAGCGCTGCCGTGGGACAGCACCACCTGGGACACTGCTGTTCTGTGATCACCACTGTTCCAGGGGCACCACCATCTAGGGAACACCATCCTGAGGTCACCACTTGTTCTGGAGTCACCCCTGTTCTGGGGACAACACGGTTCTGGGGTCACCACTGCTCTGGGGCCATCATGGTTTTGGGTACACTGTGATCCTGGGGACACCATCCTAGGGTGACCACAGTTCCAGGGTCACCACCATCCAGGGGACACCATCCTGGAGTCACCACCATTTTGGAGTGACCATGATCTTGGGGACACCGCTATTCTGGGGACACTATGATCCTGAGATCACCATCACCCTGGGGACACCACCATTATGGGGTTGCCACTGCTGTGGGGTCACCACCGTTTTGAGGACAATATGATCCTGGAGATGCCATCCTGGGGTCACCACCACCCTAGGGTGCACCACCATTTTGGGGTCACCACCCTCCTGGGGGCATCACCGCTTTGGAGTGGCCATGATCCTGGGGTCACCACCACCCCGGACCCCCCGCTCCCCGCGGCGCCCCCTGCTGGCACCCCAGCGGCCTTGCCCCGCCCCCTTCCGCCGCGCGGGGGGGGCGGGGCCTCCCGGGCCATACCAAGCGCGCCGGGCCGGGCCGGGCCGGGCCGCCTTGCCCGGTGCCGCGGCCCCACGGAGGGGAGGGGGTGTGTGGGGGAGCGTTCACCGACGGTTCGCACCTCCGAGGGCTCGCGGTGGTCCGCGCCGTCAGTCCAGTGCGCGGCGGCCGGGCCGGGTCTGATCGGGGTGCGGTTGTGGCGCCCCGGGAAGTGCGGTGGTGCGCGCCGAGGAGCTTTAAAGCGGGCGGCGGGGGGGGAGGTGGCGCCGATGGGAGTCCGTGGCGGGAGATGGCGTGAGGCGCTGTGAGACCCGGGCGGGGAGCTGAGCGGGAAGGGCGGGCGGGGGCGCCGCGCCCCGGCGCTTTGTGTGCCGGTCTCGGACAAAGGCGGCGCCGCGCCGGCACACCGGGGAGCGGCGGGGGGCGGGAGCGGCAGGGCCCGGGACCGTGAGCGGGACCGTGAGCGAGGCGGAGCGGCTGGGGCAACCGACACCGGGAACGGTGAGAGGAGAGGGAGCGGGAGCGAGGAGTAGCAGGAGGGGAGATCGGGACCGGGATTACCGGGACAGGGCAGAGCTGCTTGGGACCGGGATTCCCGGTACCAGCCCGCGGAGGCGGTTTCTGCTTCCACTTTCCTGGGACTCCTGTGCCCTGACCCGGGGCTCAGGGCAGGGTCTGCCTTTTGGGGTGCGGACAGAGCCGCCCCCCTCCTGCACCTCCTGCTGTCCGCCCTCTCCCCGCTGCTCTCAGGCCCCCCGTCGGGCAGGATGCGCGGGGGCTGCGTGGCGGTGCTGGCCGTGCCCTGGCTGGCCCTGCTCGCCCTGGCCCGGCAGCCGCCTGAGAAGCCAGCAGCTGCCCCGCTGCTCACCCGCCGGCCCTTCCTGGTGGCCTGGAATGTGCCCACCCAGGACTGCAAGCCCCGCTTCCAGGTGTCCCTAGATTTCAGCCTGTTCGACTTGCATGCCTCCCCCAATGAGGGCTTTGTGGGGCAGAACCTCACCATCTTCTACAAGGAGCGCCTGGGGCTCTACCCCTACTACAACCGCCAACATGTGGCCATCAGTGGTGGCGTCCCCCAGAACAGCAGCTTGTCCGAGCACCTTGCCCACCTCCATGCAGGCATCAACAAGTACATCCGCTCGCCCACCAAGGAAGGGCTGGCTGTTATTGACTGGGAGGAGTGGCGGCCCATCTGGGCTCGCAACTGGAAGCCCAAGGACATCTACCGGGAAGTGTCACAGCATTTGGTGTACCAGCGGCAGCACACCTGGTCCCGTGAGGAGGTGAACAAGCAGGCGGTGTTTGAGTTTGAGTCAGCTGCCCGGCAGTTCATGGTGAGCACTCTGCGTGTTGCCAAAAGCTACCGACCCAAGCAGCTCTGGGGGTTCTACCTCTTCCCTGACTGCTACAACCACGACTACAGTAAGAACAAGGAAAGCTACACTGGGCAGTGCCCAGATGTGGAGAAGACGCGCAATGACCAGCTGGCATGGCTCTGGAGGGAGAGCATGGCTCTCTACCCTTCTATCTACCTTGACCCGCTCCTGGCCTCCACACCGAACAGTCGCAAGTTCGTGCGAGCAAGGGTGATGGAGGCGATGCGCATCTCACAGCAGCACCATGATGACTACTCCCTGCCTGTCTTTGTCTACACTCGCCCCACCTACATCCGCAAGCTGGACCTGCTCAGCCAGGTACATCCTCATCCCAAGTCCTGGGTACTTTGGTCCTAGGGTCAGCTGTGGCGGGCCCTCTTCCTGTGTCCCATCTTGCTCCCCTGGAGCAGGTTGGCTCAGGAGGCTGGTGTCTGCCCTCATGGTGCCACTGGTACCCCATGGTTTGCCTGTTTCTGTATGAAGTAGTACCCTTTGGCATGGGGCTAGCCCTAGGAGCAGTGCCCAGCTCGGCCTGTCTCCAAGGGATGGTCATGGTGTGGGGCCCTCTGGTTCAGCCCCTCTGTGGGTGGATTATGGGGGTGCTACAAATCACCTCCACTTGTGAGCAAGGTGTCTGTCAGCAGGGCTGGCACCAATGGTCACCATCACCAGGGAGGTACCACAGGACTTCTGGGACCTGGCTGCGTAAGCTTACAGCCTCTGTACTGTGCTGACTTAGGCCCTGGGGAGGAGGGTGGTGGGGAGCCTTGTATCCAAGGAGCTGGGATGGTTCCCTGTCCCCTGTGGCCTGAAGCAGAGATGGGCTTTAGCTTCCCTGACTCTGCAGTGGACTCCTTGGGGGGGGGATGGGTGCTGTGTGGGGACTGTTTGTGCTAACTGTGCCCTGTCCCCTCAGCCAGACCTGATCTCCACCATTGGAGAGAGTGCAGCACTGGGTGCAGCTGGGGCCATTTTCTGGGGTGATGCAGACTACACCAAAAACCGAGTAAGTTTGGGATCAGCATGTTTCTGGGGAGGTAGCTGATGGGGTGTGTGGGTGTGGGGGGGGCTGTGCGTGTGTGTGTGATCTACCCCCAGAGGAAGACCAGTGGCTTGAGGCTGGGGTGTCCGCTCCATCTGGGGTGCTTCTCCCCCTGTCTGGCTGGCTCCAAGCACTAGCAGCACAAGCACACGTTCTCCAGACTCTGACTGCACAGCCGTCCTCTGAACTATTTGCCCAGCTCCATAAACCACAGGGCCCTCAGACCACAGGCAGAAAA
>WUAM01000179.1:34007129-34040562 GCA_024336885.1 Actenoides hombroni
AGCCCCGGCCAACCTCCCCTGCAATGGTGCCAGGGATGGGGCAGCCACCACCTCTCGGGGCAGCCTGGGCCAGGCTCACCCCACCCTCAGCATCAACAATTTCTCCTTCTCTCTGCTCTAAATCTCCCTCTTCTAGTTTCAAACCATCCCCCCCCTTGGCCTGTCCCAACAGGCCCTGCTCAAAGGCTGTCCCCATCTTTCTGCCAGGCCCCTTCAAGTCCTGCAAGGCCCCCAGAAGGTCTCCCCTTGGGGACCCTTCTCTGCAGGCTGAACCCCTCCAGCTCTCCCAGCAGAGGGGTTCCAGCCCTCCCAGCATTGCTGGGGCTCCTTTGGCCCTGCTCCAGCAGGTCCCTGTCTCTGCTGAGGACTCCAGAGCTGGCCCCAGCACTAGGGGGGTGGGGGGTGGTGTCCCCAGGAGCAGAGGGACATAAAGCCAACGCAGCCCCTCAGTGCAATTCCAGGCGCTGCTCTTCTCAGCTCAAAACCAGTGCGAATACGCTCAGCTGTGTCTAAGTCACACCTCAGCTCTGCCCTGCACCAGACCGCACAGCAGCCACCTCCACACAACAGCCTCGGGACTTGGCACATCTGCTGCTCCCCAGCATGCTCAGCATCTCAACTGAGGGCCCCGTGTATTCCGCTCTCTGGGGCTGACCTAATTGGCAGAGCAGCCCCACGAGCTTTGGAAAGAGGGTGAAATGAATTTCCCCCCCTGCAACTCGCCCCGATGAGGCTCCGACATCCGCCCGCACCCTCGGCCCCACGACAGGATTCCCACCCAGGCGGCTCCCGGTCGAAAACCCCCGAGCTCATCAGTGCTTAGTGCAAGGCAAGGGCGAGATACGAAGGCGTTACCCCCAAATCAATATCCTTTGGAGGTGCAAATTGCAGCGTTACCTCCAGAAGGCCTGCTGCACAGTGGAGAGAGAGAGAGAAAAAAAAGGAGAAGGAGGTGGTGGAAAAACCTAATCCTTTTTATGGCTGACCTAGAATTGGCTTCTCTGTAGCACAGCGCTGCCTGCTGATAAAAGACCGACACAGCCGGTGGCCTTCAGATGCTCCGCGTGCCAATCTGACTCCGGTTTGTGCAAACGCTCTGATAACACTCCGCTTCCCAACTAACCAAAGGCCCTTCCCCCAGCGCGCCCGAGCCGGCTCGCACGCGGCGAGAATTAGCCGAGCCGGAGCGCGCGCGCGTCGCGCCGGTTTGATCTGCGAGCAAAGCGGCTCGAGCGCGTTTCGTTACCCGGCAAAAGACTCCATTAAAGTAACTGCGAGGGGCAGCTTTCCGCCGGCGAAAGCTCAGGAAATGGAGAGATGAAGGCTTCCTCTGTACTGGCCGAGTGCTGAAGTCGGAGAATACGCGCGCGTGGTAATTGCCCGACAGAGAGGCAAAGAGCTCAGGGTTTGGAGCGTTTCACGGCGGCCCCCGTGGCATTTCGCCTCCAACCTGTCAAGCGCGACACGTGGGGTCCGCCCTGGGCCAAAACGGGATGCTTGGCACCAACCCCCATGCCTGCTTTTTGCCCTGGAGGCTATCTGGTATTTCTCACGCGCGAGCGAAAGGCTCTGGCCAGATCATGCTTCCCGAGTGCCACCCGAAGAACAACGAGACACGCGCCCCGAGGCACAACGGGACACCTGCCCTGAGGGAAGATGCCAGGCGACCGGTACTCCCATTGCATCCCCCATCCCCTCCCACACAACGGACTCGAAAGGAAAACCAGGTCTGTCAAGCGGCTTCGCCGGTGCCAGCGGTGGCCGAGGGGTGAAAGAGCAGAGCAAGAGTAATTGTCGGACCGCTCGCCTCCCCGGCCTCTGTAGGTTTGCCTATTTATAATGGGAAGTTGAGCTGATAGTTGGACAAATCTGATTCGTTAGTGACTGCTGGGAACAGAACAACAAATAGCTGGGACCCAGGGAGCAGGGCCAGGGTTAAAAACACACGGTCTGCGAGCGCAGCCCTTGCTTCACAGGAAGTAACAGGGAGCGCGTGTCACCGTGGCTGCCAGGGTCCCCCAGGAGAGACATTTATCCCCCTGCCGGGTTGCACAGGGACGCAGATGACACTTTGGGTGAAGCTCAGTTCCCCAGTCTTCGATCAAGGCAACCCCCAGCCTCGGTTTTGGATTGGGATTATTTCTCCGATTATTCCCTTGGGATTACACCACGGCTCTTCCATCGCTCACCCAAAGCCAGACTGATGTGACAGGTACCCAAGTGCCACAGTACCTGCCTCCAAACCGAAAGCACCCGGAGCTCAGGGATGCTCAGAGCAAGAACCCCCAGCTCCAGGAGCTCTCCCCAGAGTTACCGGTTCTGCTTCACCTGAAGTGACAGTGGGAACTTTTCTAGGCTGTCTCTGCTTGAGCACAATTAGGAGCTGAAATATTGCAGGAATTAATAGGAGAGCTCTCTCATCTCCTCAGGAGCTAGAAAACCAGCACAGCCAGCACCCATCATTATTATTATTAATACCAATAATACAATACAGGCCAGAAATGGAACAGCTACAGACTAGGCAGAAGCATAATCCTTGCTCATCAGCCAAGGATGACAAACTAACGCAGTGAGAACCGGGGAGATGGGAAAGCAGAGCCCAAACCCACCCACTCAGCAAGGGGGAGCCGGCACCGAGACCGCCACACACTACACGGGACTCGCTCTGCCCATCTCCCTAGAAAACCTTGAGGAAGGGGAAGCACAAAGGAGCGAGGGGGGAAAAATTCAGCCCACAGCTGCAGAAGAGACAAGATGAACTCTATGCATAATGAATAGCCCACGTCACAACCGGAGCCAGGGAGCTCGGCGGCATCTGGAAGCCTCCGGCCAGAGCTGGCCGAAGACTGACGGCAGTGCCGACGCGATGAGGCGTGGGCACCTCGTGCATCTGTATCCCTCCCTTCTTGCCTTCCTCCATCCCTCCCTTCTCCTTTTCCCAGCCCAACTCACCTCCCATCTGACTCTTCCTATCCATTCACTTCCATTAAGCCTCTGACAACGTAACTCCCCAGCAAGCCAACACATGCTCCCAAATTAATTGTGCCATCACCCCCTGACTTGCAGCCGCAGACACGTTCCGGTCTCCAGGACTCACCACTCAGAGCTTTCCCTGGCCCATGATGCCCTCAAAAAAGATGCACTGAACCAAGAGCCGGGCGCTGCTCGGCGACCTGCCCGTGGGTGAATCAAGCAGCACAGCTACTGCCATGGCTTTGGTGCATCACAACCCTAACGAAGCAACACTTCATTCCGAGCCACGTGGCACATGGTGCCTGGCAGCAGCAGCAGCACGCCTCACACGCTGCCCTGTGCCCGTACTGACTCCCCGCACCTCGAATCGAGGCAGCCCAGCTGCCCAGGACTCCAATACTTCCACCTCTAAAGCTCAAAGGGGCAACCTCGGTAATTGTCCTGCCACAGATTTGGTCTCCAGGGTCGGTCCTGAGGCTCTACCCTGCCCGCTCCACTGTGCTGCCAACCGGGATCGGCTGGAGTAGGAGAATATTTTATGGAGATAATTTTATTAAAATGTTTACAAGAATGCAGATATTGACATCTCGCTTCAATCAATAGCACAATTTATTGTCCTTCAAGGTGAACATTAAGCCAAGCTGCCCATTAGTCAATATTTACCTCCAAGGTCTATAAATCTTTATATGGGCTTCAGCGGATGTTGACAGCAGCTGATTCCAGATAAGTAAAAGTAAGAGCGTGAAACATTGCTCCTTTTGGAGGTGAAATAGTAACTAGTTAATTACAGTCCCTACAGCGATTCTGAACTATTAATTTACGGCAACTTCTGGCAATAAAAATTAACACCGCGCGGACTCCCGGCTCCGAGCGACGCACTAAAACCCAGAGCCCTCTATTTCAAACGTCGCCCCGACACGGTACCGACGGCCATCCCATAACAGTTTGTAGAGAATAAAAGACACAAAGGTAATAAGAGGAAACCGTGGGCACCCAAAACTCATTTTGCCTCTTCTGGGGGGTGGAGGAGGCGGGGGAAGGACTCGTCCCGAACCCAGGCTCTGGAAACCCCGGTGATGCTGGTAACAAAGAGCCAAGGCCGCCTCCGGCACGTGCCATGGCTGAAGATGGGGGATGCAACCGCTTCACCCCTTATTAATTGGCATTACCCGCTCTTGACTGCTCAATTAACAGGCAGGGAACCAAGTTCAGGCAGTTCAAATTCCCTTTTCCTCTTGATCAGGCAAAAGACACCGGTTAGGGCGGCTTCCGCTCCGCGCACCCCCTCGTTCCGACTCCCTAGCGCCGACTTAACCCCGCCACGCTCCGCCAGAGAAAGACTGGGGGTAATTAACCTGCTGGAAACCACCCAGAGCAATCGTAAAATAAAAAATAAAATCATTTCTTAAAGATTACCCTACCGACCCAGGCAAACACAGCACGCTCCTCTCCTCCTCTCACAAACATTGCATCCTGCTGCGCCATGGGCACCAGTCTGTTTCCATCTGCCACCCCCCATAGAAGGGAGATCCCTTTAGAAAGCCATCTACCCTGCCAGCAAGTAACAGATATGGGGCAGGACCCTCCTCTCCTTCGACTTCCACAAGCCTTTGGAAGAACCACCACAACCCCCGAGGCGTACCAGAGACTGCATCGAGTTTACATGGGGCCAAGTCTCTCTCTTTTTTGAGATTCCCCAACAACAAGGAAAGGAATCTCTCCTCTTACACTTTTTTCCGTGTTAACGAGCGTGTTTCCTTGGCCAGCTGTTGTGCGAAGCCCCAGGGTATGATGCTTCACTGCTAGGCTCTTGCGTGGCACTGAGGGCTGCTCGTCCCACCTCATCCCTCCTCACCCTCACACCCCAGCTGTGGGACCCTCTCCTCAAGCGCGTCCACGCAGCACAGCAGCTTCTCTTCCCCTTTCCACTACTTGGGGCATAACAGGGAGCTGACAGTGCCTGGGTTTTGCTTTGTGAAGCAACTGAGGACCCTCCCGGGCACGAGTTCGGGGTGACTCAAGCAGAAGTGACCAAGTCTGAAGGCCCCAGCTTTGCCCGTGAGCATGGGCACGAGTATTTTGTTCAGCTTTTCACACCACTCAGGGCTAGACCTGAGAAAGGACCCACCTTTGTGGCCACACCTGCTCATTGCACCCACAGTCAGCCCCGAGATCGCGCTCACGGCTCCCACGTCCTACGACTCCAATATTTAACTATTAAGAGGCACACGCAACACATCTCACAGGTCACCAGCACCTGCAACTTGCAAAGACCTCCAGATGCCCCTGCCTGGCCTGCTCCTGGTCTTCCCACCTATATTCCCCAGCCTATATTCCCCATATGCTTCCTAGACAGCACGCCCTGCCTCGCTGCCGTGCCCGGACCTCCCTTGCGAAGCCGTACCGGGGATGCCCACCCGGCCAGCTCACCTCTCCGGTGCCTCCCGACGCGGCCGAGTCCATCCAGACACCCATTATAGCATCATTGTGAAGAGTTTGGAGCCTAAAAGTCCTTGAAAGTTTCCCCCACAGTGACTTGCCGAACAAGAGCCTTTTTTCACTTTTCTTCTCGGCTAACAATATTTATACTCATTTCTTTTATTGAAATCTATCTGCCGCCTGTTCTATTAAAGCCGGTTGAGTGGCAGCTCCTATTCTCCGGGAGCCTGCAGCCCATCTATTCTCCAGACAATGAGATACAAGCAGTCTATCTTCTATTGTGCTTCCCGGCCTTCGGCTCGCAAATCTTCCCTCTCAAAAAAAGACACGTCGGAGCCGCCTCCACGCGAGAAGATTGGGATCCCGGGCCAGGCAGGGGCTTCCCGGTGCCAGCCGGGCTCGTCACCCTCCCTCCCCGGGCGAGGGGCCCGTGAGGAGATGCTGCCACAGTGCCCACGATCCCTCGGGGATGCTACTCCCCGGTCTGAGCTGCGAGTCGTCCTTAACGGCGGTTCCGCGGCTGCTGCCGAGATGTTTGCACGCCTCAGACGACTTATTTGTTACCGGGAATAAAAGGGAGGCATTAAACCTTTTGTTTGCAAGGAGTAGTTCCTTGGGAAATAAAAGGATTATGGAAATTAATATTTAAAGAAACAAAACAAAACAACTCGGGGACCAGCCACCCTCAAACGAAGCTTTAACTCAGGAGCAAACGAGTCGAATAAAGAATGAGACCTTTTGTTTCGGTGCACAGGAGAGCCAGGCCAGCTCAGAGCTCAGCAAACTTGATCAGCAGCAGCTTCTCCAAGCCCCCGCCTCCTCCAGCGTGCCACCAAGGACCCCAAGCCCCAGGAGAAGGTCTCGACAGCACGTGCCACCCTGTTCGAGCAAATTAACGACGGTCACAGTTCGCCAAGCCCCTAAGCGGTGGCCGGGCTGCAGCAAAGAAGAGCACAGGGCTCATCGGAGGGGTGCTTTTCTTAACAACACCCACGCGTCATCGTGAGCACGGACCAGACAGCTTCCTTCCCAGCCTGGTCCGAGGGCGAAGCGATGGACACCCGCCCCTAGGGGCGAGACCGGGTGCGCCGAGCCGCTTCCCACACGGCTTTTCCGCCTCCTTGCAGCCAGGTGGGCAAAAGGCACGTGAAAGACAAATCTCGAGGCTCCCGCAGAGCCAAGCTCTCTCCAGAGACTTACTCATGAGACAGCATCTCCGCGCTCTCGCTTGAGCGCCAACGATGCTCTCGGGCACCTGAGCCACCCTTCCTCCCACGGCCTACGTCCAGATCCTAACAAGCCGTACAACAAGACGCCCTCTCTCCTTCCTTCCCTTCCTCTTTCTTCCTCCCTGAGATTTTTTTGCCTGCAAGGTGAGAGAGGACAGCGTCGCCGGAATGAAAGATTCTCCTTCGTGCCCTCTCCCAGCAGCGGCCCTAATTCATTTTTCATGGCCCCTCGCAGTGACAAAAGCCGCTGCTTCTCTCTCGTAAGCGTACGCCGTGCAATAAGTCAAAGCTGATGTGCATTTTCCCCCTGGGTGCCGAAGCTGTGCTTTTGATTTAATTTGTCCTGTTGTTTGGCTCTCCGCCTTCACCGGTGAGTTCTGTTGGAGAGGCGGCGAGGTACGGAAGGGCTGCCTGACAGATGGGGTACGGCGGGTAGTGTTTAAATAATTTGCTGTGACGATACCAAGATGCTGGAGAGTGACAGATGCTGCCGAAGGGGGGAAAAAAAAGATACCCAAAACCAACAAACCAAAAGAACTCGCTCCGACAAACACGCGCATCCCGGTCGCGGGAAGAACCGCTGCTCGATTCGATCCCGTGGCGACTCGGCTTTCCTGGAGCCCAGCCCTTTTCTGGCAGCTCGCTCACATCTCGAGGAAGAGCTGCGGAGCTCGAGGCTCGGCGAGGAGGATAACGCCAGGAAACGAGGCGCTCCCCGCCCGCTCTTTGCCAGAGTCTTGTAAAGCACCCGGAAAGATGCCACGAGGCTGGAAGATCCCAAAGATCTCCCATCGCGACCGGGAGATCCGCTGCCTCCCGTCTCAGCCACGCTCCCCCGCCTGCGACCGGTCTCCCCATCCCCTGCCAAGCTGGAAGCATCCTGCTTTTCTCCAGACCTGCCTGAAGAGCAGCTGCTGGCAGCCAGGACCGTAGGGTCCCTCTCGCTGCACATTTCAACCCAAAGGCTCTCTCTGCAGGACAAGCTCTTAAGAAGCAATCGCAATCCCCAGCGTTAAACGGCTGTAACCTCAGTTAAGCTGCATTTCAGCCGCATTAAGGAAATATCCCTAGGTTGGGAAGCAAGTGGCATAATGGCATTAGAGTGAAAAAAATAAGCATCGAGCGCTGGCTAAATCCATCCCCAGCGCTGGCAAGAAGTCGCAGGGAGCTGGGAAACTTTCCCTTCTATCCCTGCACTCAGCTCCTGCTGAGCCCAGACGCCGTCCCTGCCACGGCTCGCTCCAAAGAGGGGATGTTTTCCTTCCCCTGAGACCCCCCTGACCCACCTTCGCCCCCCGTAGCCGTCCGAATGGCAGCAGGGTGAAGCTCGCCGTCGCCTCTCCATCATCTTTAGCCCGTCTTTATTTTTTTCCAGACACGCTATTTTCCAGCCCAGTGGCCTTGCTCTGTCCCTCGTGTTTTATGGCGCTGATGTCTCCATTTCTGGAGGATCATCCGCAATATTGCGGCTTACTGGGAGCAGCAGGGGAAACATGCCCGTGGCGAGATAGAGGCTGGGGGTGAGGGGGGGACAGCAAGGAATTGAAGGGATAGATGATGCCGGCCTCTGCGCACCGGGAGGGACTGGGAAAAGGGAGATGGGGCTGAGTCCCCGTCGCTCAAGCCCCTCATCCCCTCTCCAGGCCTCCTGGGAAGGGATCAGCCCCACTGCAGGCACTGGAAGGGCAGCAAGAGACACTGGTCTGCCAGGGAAAACCAGGGAAAAGTCATTTTAAACAGCCACGTATCACAGGAAGGGGAAACGCCCATGGGCTACAGCACTGCTCTGGCTTTAAATTATCCTGTAGGAAGATAAAAATAAGAGAGGAAGACAGAGAGAGACCAGGAGGAAAAAGAATTGCCATTGTTTTACCAAGCAGATGGGAAAGTTCAGGGGATCAGAAAAAGACTATTATTATCTTGACTCAACCAAGAGAAGATGGGAAAGGAAGAGGCATTTTTTTCCCCCTGCAGTGAGGAATGATGCAGTTGAAATCATTTTAGCGACGACTCAGAAGGAAATGGTGCCACCAGCTCTGGGCAGTGCCCAAGTTGCCCCCACTACCCGGGGGCATCACCAGGATTTGGGTTTCTGTCCCCTTTCCCTCAGCATCACACATCACTATCGCAAGAACAGGGGGGGAACTGGCCCCAGACACCTGCCTGACCTCCTGGCAGACCTCCTGCCTGGCCTCCTCCTACCCAAACTCCTGCTGGCAGGCCCCAGGGCACCCCTCCCATCAAAGGTTACAGTAAATATACAACAAGCATCAAGGTCACAGGATAGGGAGATGAGAATTAGGAGCACAAGTCCACTGCCCTGGACCACCCTTTACCCACCACATCTCTCCCTGCAGCTGGTCACTTGGCCACTCTCCAACTTTTCTCCCTTTCCCTCTTCCTCCTTCCCCTATTCCTCTCTCTGCCACGTGGTCCTTTTCTTGGTCACCAGGCCTCGCCTTGTCACCTTTCCCTCTCTGCACCCAGACGCCCCTATATCCCCGGGATGCAGAGTGGGGCTGGCAACCTGCCCTGCCTAATCCTCTGGCTACCGACTCCTCGGGCACTTAATATTCACGACAGAGAGAAACATTTCACGGCGAATTGGACGCACATTCAACTGGAAATGGAAATTTTATGACTCTTCTCACTCTGCGCAGCAGATTACACCAGCTGAGAAAACATGGAAGCAAATGAACAACCTCTGAACTGTAAAGTATATTAATAATGAAATCACAGCCCGGGAAATGAAGGCTTTATTCTGTTTATATTCTGCTCCATTAATAGAGAGCGCTCGCGCTAGCTCCACCCCATTAGCCGGCAATCTGCGCCGAGGAAGAGCACAAGGACGGCGAGGAATGGAGGTGGGGGGCAAAAACCTCCTTCCGCCCGGGGCAAGCTTCCCAAGGGCAGGATTTTGGCTCAAACCATTCCCTGGCACTGCCTTTGCCAAGGGACGGTGCAGGCAGGAGAATGCAGGGGACACCTTGGTCCTCGGCGACCTGTCCTGTGCAAGCTCGGCGAGCGGAGCCGATGTTCCAAGGGAAGGAAGGGAGCAAACGGTGATGCCGAGAAAGAGAAAGGTGCAGATTTGGGGGAGAAACCAACTCCAGTATCACCACAGAATCATAGAACAGTTTCGGCTGGAAGGGACCTTCAAGATCATCAAGTCCAACCTTATTCCCAGCCCCATCAAAAAACACTACACCCTGTCCCTAAGCACAACGTCTACCTGGCTCTTAAACACCTCCAGGGATGGTGACTCCACCGCCTCCTTGGGCAGGTCATTCCAATGCCTGACAACCCTTTCTGTACAGAAATGCTTCCAAATACCCAGCCTGAACCTCCCCTGGTTCAGCTTCAGGCCATTTCCTCTTGTTCTGTCACTTGTCACCGGGGAGAACAGCCCAACTCCTGCCTCGCTACAACTTCCCTTCAGGTAGCTGTAGAGGGTGAGAAGGTCTCCCCTCAGCCTTCTTTTCTCAAGGCTAAACAGCCCCAGATCCTTCAGCCTTTCCTCGTCAGACACATGCTCCAAATCCTTGACTAGCTTTGTAGCCCAGAAACCCTTCAGCACAATGCCAACTCAACCATCCACACTCAGCCTCACACTTTCCCCCCGTGCCCATCACCCTCTCGCCGGGGCTTGAGCAACACCAGCACCTCTCCGGGTACCTTCCGCATCCCCCCGGGGGATGGAGGTACCCCACTGGTGCACCCACAGCCCCGAGGCCACGCTGATGGCTGCGGGAGAGCATCAGCAGACCGAGCCGAGCTAGCAGGGCTTGGGTAAATAAATACTGCAGTGCTGTTCTCCCACCCACCTACCGCCCTGCTCTCGGCTCGCAGACCTGGGCCACATGTGAGGCAGCCGAGCCAGGCTCTCTCCTCCCCAAAAACAACGGCAGCAGCTTATGCAAAGCACATCACGGGAGCTAAAACGAGCCCGAGCCGAGTTTTCTATAGCTGAAGCGACCCGGTGTTGACAGAATGGGGACGCGTTTCCACAGCTCAGATTTTTATAATAATACCTCGGGGGAGACGGCGGCAAAGTTTGGCCCAAATATAATTAGTTTGCACAGCTATTAGGGGCTGATAAAAGGTTTTAATTTGTGTGGAGATCTCTGGAATCTCAGACACTCCCATCCGTTGCTCTTCCCCACGCCAGCCAAATGAAAGGCGAGTCCCAGACAGGGACAAAGCCACACATTTACCCGGGGAAGGAGGAAGCCCTGCTCAGCACTGCAGAAGAGACAGAAAATCCCACCAACTGACAGCAGCAGCGTGTCGGGCTTTGTCCGCCTTGTCCCACCACGCCAAAGTAGTAACTACCACATCCCCTCTTCTTCCCACGATTAGCCGAGGTGCTCCCAGGGCAACTGCCACCTCAACACAAAGCTGGAGCAACAGGATGCTCAGCGAGGCCATTTTCCTGGGCAACGGGAGCCAAGAGAAGCTTCCCTGCTGCCCTAACCCAGTCCTGCCGCCGTTTCGTGCGCACAAGGCTGAGGAGATGGCTGTGCAAAGGGGTCGGCTCAGAAGCAAGAAAAATAAGTCTCAATATTCTTATTAATATGGCTTTATACAGGGCACCAGCTCCCTCACACTGGGCACGGCGGCCACACAGATCACAGAAAAGACCTTTGAGATCATCAAGTCCAGCCTATGACCCAATAATACCACCACGTGGGCTAGACCGTGATCAGGGCCTTTTGCAACACCACAGCAGGTCTCGCCAGCGACTGATGGGATAAACCCAACAAGAAAACTCCAGGGTGTGAGGAAGAGCTGCCCGCTCTGCCCCCCAGGGGTACGGCAGGACCCGCTGCTCCACCCGCTTCCCCAGGCTGCGGTAAGGAGCTGAGCACGCTCTGCCACCAGCAAGGAGGGAAAGCACGACATGGCAAAGCTACATTCCTAGAGTATGCTGATGCCAAGAGGATGGGGTTTTTTTCCTCCTTTTCTTAAGGGAAAGGCATTGCCTCATTTGTAGCTGGTAGGGGTCTTGTTATTTTTATACCAAGATGCTTATTTTCGAAGTGGCTCTACCAAACACGCAAGCAAATCAGCTCAGAGAGTTCATTCCCACCATGCAGGGAATCAAAAATATTACTTCTATACACACACACACATTATCTCCCCTTGCTTCGAAAGCTGGAGGAAGCAGGGCTCATCAGGGGAAGGGAAACGCTCAGCAGAGCTACCCACAGCCAAGCGCTGAGCACATGGCACGCTAACCGTGTTTCGGTCGCTCCCGGAGCAAAGCAAACCCTGAAGCCCACGACTCAATGCCACCGGATCCCGGCTCCTGCTGGGCCAGATCCCACTCCATGAGAGCTGATGGAGAAGCTGCTGGCGCTCAAGGGGCTTCAGATTCACCCTGCTCCTGGCAGGACCCCGTTGCCGGTCGCGGCAGACGTCCGCGAGTGACCCCCCCCGAGCTTCTTCACCACGAGCACGCACAAAACACCCCGCCTGAAAGCTGCACATCTCCAAGAGCACCACAACCTATTGTTTTGCACCCAAGGCGATGCCGACAGAGCCTGGACACCGGTGACCCTTCTCCCGGCCGATCTATCCGGTGCGTGCCGATTAAGCGCGGATCAAAACCGGTGGCAGATTTACAGGTTAACAGTGATTTAGTGGAGTGCACCGCAGCCAAATTAATGCTGGCTATAATGTAGTTTACCTCATTAAACAATGCACACCAAGATCCTGTCTGTTGTAAAACAATTGGTCTCTGAAGCCTAGTGTTCATCTTCCAGGGTTGCTGGGAGATAATAAATGGGTAATATTCCGGCGATAATGGTAATGGAGTCACGGCTCAGAGCTAATATTATGGCAAAGCAGTAATTATTTCAACAGTAAACAAGGGGACGGTTGAGCTGCCGACAGGATTGGAGCCGCTTGAAATGCTTCAGTTAATTTAGCTGGAGCCCAGGCCTGCAACTGCCTCTTGGAAGGAGGATAAGGTGCTCAGCCACCCAATGAGTTGGACGAGTCTGAGAGACCACCAGGACACCAGGGGGGACACGTGCAAGGAGGTGAGGTGGGATGTGACGTACGGCGTGGCGGCCGAGCCAACCCATTGCATGCCCACCCTGGGAGGACTCAACAACCGCTTGCGTTGGCTCACGCAACACCTCGAAAGGAGACAAGGGACAGCGCAGAACGACGAGACCCGGGATGAATGCAGAGGAAGCCTTACACAAACCATCTGCTCTCCCTCAGCAGTATTTCCCTGCTAAGAAGAGCAGCAGAGAGCACAGCTCTCTGGTCACAGATTAATGAGGTGACTTGAGCCAGGGTTACAGGGAGTGATCTCAGGGGACACCCAGCCGATCGCTGTGAGGGACAAGGCAGCACAGAAGCAGTTTCCCACCCAAGTGGATCCCTCTTCTCTCTCTGCCTCCCAGCTGGACTCCAAATCTAATGTCCAACCTACAAATATCCCCTGCCTTCTGTCCCGAGAGGACCCTGGGAAGATGAACACAGCAAGCCTTATCTGCTTAATGGACAAACCTCTGAGAGGGGAGGATGCTTCCCCTTCCCAGGGACAAGCAACTCTTCAAGATGGATTTTTGTTTTGCAGTTGCTTCTCCTCTCATTCTAAACCCCACCGTGAGCCAAAGAGAATCAATATATCCCAATACACCAGACTTCTCCCACAGTCCCTTCGCTGGTTTGCTGCTGATGTATAGACAGATGATCTCACGAGACCTCTGCCACATCGGGCCACCGTGTCTCATCTACCTTAAGTGCATAGATGAGCTGTGATTACTCCGGCGTCTGAGCGCCTCACGGCCAGAATGGATTTATCCTCCCGCCAGCCCAGCGAGGCAGGGGACTGTTAGTGCACCTCTTCCAGGAGAGCCCACGGGTTAAACGGCCCCATCACAGAGGATACCCGCGACACGGGGATGCTCCGAGCATCTCCCCCAACTGCCGCCTCGCCAAGCGCCGAGGTGGCACCTACCCCACAAATCACAGCTTGGACTCGGCTCAGATCTAGCTTTCAGCACCCAGCCTAATCCCGAGATTAACGAGAGCTTCCCGCTATAAAGACCTCTCCATCAGGCCTTTTATGAGTAAATACACCATCAAGCCAAGCTGTAATGTTTTCTTACCCTGGCAGCTGCTGTCTTAAGCCTTCCACCAGAAACCATTGTACTACAAGCAATCATCAAAAAGCAATTAAGACAAAACCATGGCAGAAAAGTCCATCAAGGGCCGTTCAGGATGATGACTTGGATGCGGCCACTGGCTGAGGACATCTGCTTGTGGCAGACCAGGGCTGGCCAGGCAGATGTGCCAGAGGTGTCTGCATGACCATACATGAGCACACCCAGATTTTTTTTTTTTTTTTACACCCTTTCACATGTCCCTGGAACTGTCACAGCAGAATAACCACACTGGATCATGGAGCCCTTGTTAGCTTTACCGCTAAGCCGTGCCCTGTCCTCCTGGGACAGAGGCTGCCAAGCCCTGGTCCCTCCTGTGAGCCAAACTTCCAGAGGAGGAGACTCCACAACCTCTCCGGGCAGCCTGGTCCAGAGCTCTGTTCCCTACTCAAGAAATCCCAACCTTTGTCCTAGGAGAGATGAAACCAGGCCTGACAACACTGCAATCGCCATGACAACATTGGAGTTACCCCCAAAAATAAATAAGAAGCCCAGTAACTATGGAAACACCTGAGTGACCAAAACCAGACTATCAATGAGAAGACCTCTCCGCAGTTTATAGATGGCACGGGCACCACAAGGCCAGGGACCAGAATATATCCAAGGGTTTGGAAGCAGAGATGCTCAGCACCCATGGGTGCAAGCACCATCGGGCATGGCCACAGACACTGTCTTTCAGACCCCAGGGTCCAAGTTCTCTGCACAATCTACATCTCCTCTAGAAAGATGTTGCAACCTCCATCTTGGATGTTACATCCAGACCATAGTTATCTACATATTTCTCTCCCTCTTTGCCCTCCTGCCTCCCTTCACCCTCCTGAGGAGGCCTCTCTACTGCCTTCCTAATGGTCTTGGCACCACAGGGATGCTCAGGAGGAAGCGAGCTGCCCCTTCTCATGCCAGAGTTTGGCTTCCTGGGCTAGTTTTGGTGAGCTGCATTTTGAAGAGCCAGTGCCTGGCAGCTCCGGTGGCAGCCGTGCTGCCCAGCCCAGGGCAGGGCCCCAGAGCAGTTAAAGCTCCTTCACCTAGGCAGCAGCTATGACTATGCCAGTTCCCCTTCTTATTCCTCCTCAACCTGGACAGCTGCCTTCACAGTTAGTAAAGCACTACTGAGAGAAGAAACATAAAAGTACAACAAGGGGTGAGGCAGAGGGACAGAAGACCAGCTGTAGCACATCTCAGCTGGACTGGCTACAGGTTCACAAACCCCCTTCTCCGGGGCCAGCATCCTTTTTTTTGCTCACCACAGGAGGATGAAGATGGGACCAAGCAGGGCCAGCGTTCACGCAGTTCACTACCAGAAAACTCTCGCTCAGGTTCACTCACATCTTGAGTTACGCAGCGAAACCGCTCTCCTCCTCCCGGCCACGGGGAACTCTGCCAGCTCCCGCACCACGCAGAGCTTCAAAACCAGCCTTAACCATTCCCATAACTCAGCAACTGCCCGAGTGAAAACTCGGCAGAGTTTACCAGACCAAAGTGCTAAACACGCATCGCACTGAAACAGAGAGACGCTCGAAGGTGGAGGGAGCTGGGAGAGGCTGGAAAAGGGTCTCGCGTCGCACCCGTCACAGGGCAATCAAGCCGCTCTCAGTGCAAGTTCTCCCTCGCTAAGCAAACGCTCTTATTTGCTCCGTTCCCCACCAAGAGCCGCACAGGAGGCTTACAGCTGCCAAGAAAATAATAAGGGCCTTCAAGTGCCTTCGTGCCAGAGGAGCCCTCGCCAGTGTAGGCGCGGGGACCGGCTCCTTCGGCTACCGGTCTGTCCGCGCCTGGCACGGCCAGCGCTATCAAAGCCTCTCCCCAGAGACACCAGCGAGAGCTGCTTACCCATCCGCTATGTAAATCTTGAAATTATGCACCAGCTTTCCCCCCCGAACCAATCCTCCCCGGTCCCTTTTCTCCACCACTCCAAGCAAGACTGAGAAAGATGGCGAGAAGGAACAGGAGGCGGCTCGCTCAAGACCTCCCTGGGGATGAGCAGCAGACCTATAACGGAGAGGGGCTGGCAGCTACCTTTGGGTCCCTGCTCACTCCCGGCTCTCCAAATTAAGAGTATATCCTACCAGGGAAAGGGTTATCATCTCAGCATCTGCTGTAGCACCTCCATGCACCTGCCCCGGCTCTCGTTTCAGTCCCCGTGCTCCCAATCTTCATTTCTCCTATGCGCACCGAATGCAAAATGAAGCAGAGGTGCCCCTTGGTGGCTTGGCAGACCCGGAGAGAGCAGCGGAGGAGCTGCCTACGGAGACGGGCGGCCGCCAAAGTCGTCCCCGGCCACCTCAGCGCTCAGCACCCTCCGTGGGCAGGAGACCAGGCTCAAGTAAACCTCCGCGATCAATTTTGTTCCCTCTGCATTTTGAAAGCAGAATGCCTAATCATGGCCAAAAATCAGGTAAAGAGCCACTGCTGCAAATTACACAGCGCCACAGGTAATTTCTGATTAGCTCACTCTTCCTCTGCTGGTGCATCCTCAGTTTCCATAGCAGCTAAGTCCTAAGTAAAATGGAAACATCTGGTTCAAGCGCAGGTAAAGATTCCCCAGGGGAAAGAAAGCTGCTGGATGGCAGAGAACACGGAACACGGCCCTGGCGAAAGGCAGAGGTGTCGGTGCACACCGGGAGCCCGCTCGGGAAAGGAAGGATGGCGAGGGGTGCGGGACTGGGAGATGAGGGTCCTGGAAGGCAGGAGGGGATGTGGGGAAAACAAGATGCACATGAAAACACAGGCGGTTGAATGAGACAAAAAGACCTTGCCAGGGTAGGCAAGGAGAAAAAAAAACTTCAAGGTGGGAGCACCTGGACTTCCTCAACCAGAAGTGCCACCTGGTACAGTGACAGCAACTTGGATGCCACAGAGAGACCCTCAGGGCTGCAGAAGGGCACGCAGATCTGCACCCTGCATTTCATCATTGTTCCATGCCCAGACCCCAACCAAAGGCCACCATTTCCAGGGCATGACCCCCCACATCAGTTAAGCCAACACATGAATTGGGCAGGAATGGTTTTTACAGAGGATCCTGTCAAGGGAAGGGGCTGAGATGCCACCTTCTTGGCTGGCTCTCAGCCTGGGCTATGGGGAGCAGTGATCTGGCCCAGCTGTTTGCCACAGCACAGACAAACAACAAAATAAATATTATGAAAATCAATGGAGCTGCACTGGGCAGCTGACCAGAGAGAGCAGACAGAGTGCCATCCATCACCGCCACCCCCGCATCATCTCCTTCGGCAGCCAACTGGCCCAGCCCGGGCGTCCCCGAGGAGAACTTGCTGTCTGGGACAACAGCCCATGATGGTAAAACCACCAGGGAGAAACAACAAGAGGTTGAACTGAAGCACTTAGGTGGGATTAGAGGATCAGAGCCAGGCACTGCCCCTTGGCCCGTTGGCTCACACCACCTAAAGCCACCCCAGCTCACCGGCAAGATCCTCAAAGCAACTGGGGAATAAGATCCTCAAAGCGACTGGGGAATAACAGGGCAGCAAATCACAAAGCAAATGCAAAAAAACCCCAAAACCATCCGGAAAAAAGGTTTGGAATTAACAGGCTCCCAAATGGGCACATACTGTTTCCCAGCAGTCACACCCACACAGTTCTGCTCACAAATTAACAAGGCCACCAATTAGAGCTTTGTGGGTTTTCCTGCTCATTTGCACTGTTTCCAGTCCTCCTTTGAAGCAACGTGCAGGAATCCCCCAACTTCTTTTCAGAAGAGGGCCAGACAAGCACATTCAATCCCTACGCACAACAAGCCCAACCCAGTAGCTACTACCAGTCCTACACAAGCAAGACCATTAGGTCCTCTCCCAAACCATCAAGATCCATGTTTCTCCACCACAGTACTCAGCTCTTGCATTAAGTCACATCTTTTCGGGGCATATCGACAACTCTTTCCAACAGAAACTCCACGTGAACCAGCCAACAACACGTCCCCAGCCGCTCGCGAACCGCGCCGAGCCCTTCCCGGAGTAGTTGTGGCAACATTGGTCTCCTACCTTTGGGTGAGATGTGTCTCCAGGTGATCGTTGGGTCTGGCCTGCCCGTGGCTATGCAGGTGAGGCTGACATTGCCACCCTCGTTGATGGAGATGTCAGAAGAGATCTCGATGATTTTCGGAGACACTGCAGTGACACAAAGGAGAAAATGAAAATGCAGCCGGTTCTGCTCCAACTCAAGTCTCAAAACGTGGGTGAAGGAGGCTGGATTTACTCCCTCCACCTCGACAAGCTCTGCAGTAGCCTGTCAGTCTCATCTGACTTGACGGGAACACACAGGGGAAAGGGAGGGCAAAGAAGACAGGGTTGAGGTGAGAAGAACTTGTAGCCCCCAGGGAATTCAGTCATTCTAAGGAGGCTCGAGACAGCTCCTCCTCAACACCTCCGTGGTGTGCGAGCCAACACGTTGTGGTTTAACCTCTGCTGGCAGCTAAACACCCGCAACTGCTCACCCACCACTTCTCCTATCCCCTGCTGCAGGATAGGAAGGAGGATCAGGAGTATGGAAAAAAGTGAAACCCGAGGGGTTCAGGTAAGGAGAGGTTAATAAAATGACACAAAGAGAACAACTGTGCCAATGAAACGCTAGACAAAGCCAGTGATAGACAGCAGGAAGGCTCTACCTGTGCCCGAGAGGGCCTTTTCCGTGCTTCAGCCACACTGAAGCAAGCTGAAACCAGGCCCCCAGCCCAGGTCATCCCTCCCCTTATATAGGGGCAGGACTCAGTGTGGTATCACCTCTCCCATTGGCTGGCTGGGTTGTTTATCCTGCCTGTGACTCCTCCCAGTTGACAGGACCAGCAGCTGCTGGTGATAATTACCCCTAACCCAATTAAACCCAGCTGCTGGAGGTAATTAACCCCAAACTAGGACATTCCTGCAGGCACCCGATACCATCAGGGGTTGGTTTTCTGCTTCATCTGCAGCCACCCAGGTTTGAGTGGCCACAGTTTTTGTCACAAGGGCTGGAATAGCTGCAGTGTCTGCTGGTTTGTTTTTGAGTCCCGAGACCTTCTCTTCCCCTTGAGGACACTGAATAGTTTTGAAGAAAGCTCTGCAGGCATGACCCAGGCCCCAGCACATCTCAGTGATTTGTGTCTCTGGAATTCCCAGGCTGATAACATACTTTTTTCCCCCAATACATGACTAGTTTCTCAGGGTTCTGCAGCTGTTCATGGATGAAATCCCAAAACATTGGAGGTGACCGCTGCCCTAGACACTTGCCCGCACTCTCCCACACACCCTGCCACTCTCCAGCCTCAGAGTTATCCCTGAATACAATTTGTTTGACCCTGTACAAGACCTGGGACACATTCAGGAGACACAGCAACAAGAGCAGGCTGGGCTGGACATTACAGGAATACTCAATGTTCTCAAAAGCCAAGAGTTTCCTCCCCTGCCTTGCCCATAGCTCACTAATAAAGGACACAGCTACGCTCACAGCCCAACTTAACCTCATGATCAGGAGTATAATCACATTATAGGCTGACAAAACCCAGTACAGCAACATGACAGCCCTAACCCATTTCCCCAAAATGATAAACACCCCCCCCAGAGAACACATTGTACATACAAGGGTTCAGGTACCAGCACCACACGAACAGATGGACCAACACTGTGACCTCACACTATTTAACCAACATAAAGTGCACACAACATGATTATTTTAACACAGTCTGGTCAGATTTGTCTTGATCTCAACCCTTGGTGCCCCAAGCTGGGCACCAAAAAAAGGACTATGGTGGTTTAACTTCTGCCCCGGGCAAAACGCTCGCAACCCCTCGCTCACCGATTCCCCTGCTCAGGGATAGGAAGGAAAACTGGGAGGAAGCAAAGAGGTGAGACCCTGGGGGTTGAGAGAAGGACAGGATAATAACACAACACAGAAAAAAACAGCAATGCTAATAAAACAATAGACGAAGTCAATGAGAGGCTCTACCTGTGCGTGAGGTGCCACTTTCCCTGCGTCCCAGGAGGAACTGAAGTCACCCACTGCAGCTGGTGAAAACAGACTCAGGGTGGGCCAGCCCTCCCCTTATATAGGGGCAGGACTCAGCGTGGTATCACCTCTCCCATTGGCTGGGTTGTTTACCCTGCCTGTGGCCCCTCCCAGTCGACTGGACCAGCAGCTGCTGGTGATAATTAACCCCAACCCAGGGCAGGTATCTCTTCCCCACCCCCCTTCCAGGTTTCATCCTGTCCTGTCATCCACAATGACCCCTTTCCAGCAGAGCTGCATCCAACCAAAAATACACCGTCCATCCCCTCAAAGGCAGCAGTTGCTCCTGGTGCTACGAGAGTACCCAAAGCACATGTATGCAATCGCAGAGTCATCGAACACCAGGCTGGAAGGGACCTCAAGCATCACCTGGTCCAACTTTTCTTGGCAAAAGCACATCCTAGATAAGATGGCCCAGCGGCCTGTCCGTGGCTTGCAGCTCTCTCTGCAGCCGTGCAGGCTCTGTCAGGCCTTTCAACCAGAAAAGGGTCAAGGGAAGCTGGGCATGAAGGTAACGAGCCTACCGAGGAGCTTCCAAGGTCTATGGCTGTGTAATTCAGTCAGGATGAAACCCATCCCACTGCACTGGCACTGCCAGAGTGAACACGCGGGAGCAAGTCAGGGACAAGGGGCCCAAGAGAGGACACGGATACAGGAGGGGGGTGGTGAGAAGGAGGCTGAGAAGCAGGGAAGGGGTGAGGAGCTTGGGAAGGGGTGAGGAGCTGGGAAGGGGTGAGGAGCGAGCGGCTGCCGCGTGAGCGGAGGATGCGATGCAGCTGCCAGGGAGGGCTGAGGTTTCTACGAGCTCCGCGAGAAAAAACGATCGGCTGCTGTTATCAGCCTGCACCTGCACAACATAATAAAGACCATCACCTTCCTCGGTTGATTTTTTTTTCCAGGCCATTCTCCGGAGCCGAGCGGCAGATTGGCACCCGCCGCGGCGCTTTGCAGGAGAGCCGCAAATCACTGGCAGAGCATCCCCTGCTCCTCCCGCCCACCCCGGGAGAGCCCCCTTCAATCCACCCGCTCGAAGCTGTACCCCCCCTGAGCATCACAACACCCCTATTCCCGACTTTGGAGCCTCCTTCCTTTCCTCTCTCCCCCGCCTCCCGGCACCTGCCCGGGTCCGCGCCGAGCCGCAATGACTGCAATGGCCTTGCACGCGTTGCCTCTGCTGTGCAGGTAAGTAATTTATTGATCCGTAAAGCACTCCAAGACGCTCTGGAAGGGATTATGTCATGCCAGTGCCGTGGCAATAAAATAAAAAATGATGGATTTTTTGTGAACATGAGGGTGATTTAGGGTTTGTAGTTGGAAGTGTAGTTAAAGTACATTTTAAGTGGAAATCAAGGTGGGTAATGAATTATTCTCTGTTTTGAAGGGCTTCTGGGAGTTCATTTTTTTGCTGCTCTGGGCACAACGGCTAATCTGCTAATCATGCACCAGAGGACAACTATGGATCAGACGCCACCGGAACAGCGGGGACTCCGGGGCAGGACAGTGGAGGGCATGAAGACGCTGCCGAGAGAAATATTAATATGCATCAGTGTCATTAAGCCCAGCGTAAGGGGACGGCACCGGCCTCCCGGGACCGCCCGCCCGGAGCTGGGAGATGCTCTGCCAGTAACCACGTAGTCCATCGAGGAGACGCGATGCAATTAATGACACCAGCGCTGTGATCGTCGCGGCGAGGCTGGCATCGGGAAACCCACGGGCGCTTTAGGACCCACCTTAGACTCCTGATGACAAAAACAGGCCAAGGGGGGATTGCCGCTGCCACTGGAGAGGTGGGAAGAGGCAAGCGGAGGTGCAGCGAATCGCCCACCATCGTAGATCTGTTCTGGTTGGAAAAGACCTTTTCGGATCGTCGAGTCCAACCGTTAAGTCCATCGCCTGGGAAGCAGCGAGAGCTTCCAGCTCCAAGTCCCGACAAACCCAGAGCAACGCCTCTCACCTTCCACGTGACGCTCGCTAAATCACGGAGGGGCCTTTCTGATCTTTTTAACTACTGAATCCACATCGACCCAATTCAGCTTGGTTTCGCTCCAAAAAATAAAATCACGTCGGGCTTTGCGTCGCGGCTCCGGTACCGCGCACACGGATTTGCGCCCGCCCTGGCAAAAAAATCTGTAATCACTTCGACTTGACCGGATCCTAAAGCGTAATTAAACCAAATTAAACTTGGATATCCCAAACGAAGGGAGTGTTCTATCCTCCCTCTCGGGAATACAGAAGGAGATTTCAATTTTGCTCAAAGCAGACAGAGGAGGAGGGGAGATGCCGGCGCTGCGGTTTGGCCGGGCGAGGGGAGACTTCGCAGCTCTCTCCGAGTCTCTCAAGGGCAAATCCCACCGTGCCCCGGCGAGCTCGGGACACG
The DNA here is from genome assembly GCA_024336885.1 of Actenoides hombroni. Taxonomy (NCBI): domain Eukaryota; kingdom Metazoa; phylum Chordata; class Aves; order Coraciiformes; family Alcedinidae; genus Actenoides; species Actenoides hombroni. The sequence goes on from WUAM01000179.1 coordinate 34,029,323, forward strand.
CTCGGGGAGAGGCGATTTCCCACGGCCTGCCTGGGAGGAGATGAGGTCGCTGGGAAGTAAACCGGAGCTGTGTCGGTGAAGTCGTTAGCTAACCCTTCATTTAGACGTGCGGCGGTAGGATTTAACACGACGCTTATTGTATGCTAATTAAACGTTTGAATAATTAACCACACGCACTATATAAGATGCCTTTCCGGAGACTGAGCAGAGACATCGTAAGGCTTTTACCACACTAGAGAGGGAAACCTTAAAAAAAATAAATAAATCAGTGATTGCAGGTATACATTTAATATTATTTAACGGCCACCGGCGCTCCGGTTCCCTCCGCATTAAAACACCTTCGCCGTCAGCTGCCACTGCTGCGGCAACGGGGCAGAGGAGAAATTCCTCCCGCTGAACGCGGGACGCAGATGGAGCTGTGCCCCTGTGGGAATGAATAAATAAATAAAGCTAAATAAATGCAAGCTTCCCAGGCGGGAACCCTCTCCTTGCGGGCAGTCCTTTTGTGTTCGGCATCTCTCTTGCTCAGAAGTGATTAAACATGGCAGTGTTGGCCAAGCTGCTCCAGTGACACAGCGCAGATTTCCCCAGAGGCGGGCTGGTGGTTTATTGATCTGATTTCTTTTTCACCAACAGCCCCCCCCCCCCGCCTCCCTTCTCCTTGCCACGATGATGGGGAAGGTCTCTGGGGTTGCTCTCCACCTCCACACTCCTCCACAGGTACCGGGGCCGTGCCCCCTCCCTGGTTTGCCCGGGCTTGGCACCCGCTCGCACACGTGGAGTCCCTGGGACAGAAAGCAGCTTGCTTAAATATTTAACCAAACCATATGGCAAGTTACACGTTCGAGGGTGTTCAGTCAGGTGATATATGTCTTTACGGATCCGAGCATATGTGCTTGCCTACACAGATATATTCCCTGGCGCACAGACGCCCTCCTGCCACTGGCACAGACCGTAGCCCTGCTGTGCTTTCACCTCCGAGCAGCCGTCCCAGAGCCAGCCCAGATGCAGAAGCTCACGCCCCCCACGCACGTACCCCTTGGCCCTGCCATCTCCTACCCTCGCGACTTCCCCGTCCACCCTCCCCACGTGGAAGGACCGTGTCGCTCGCTTCTGCTTCCCTCTCCCCGATGCTGTGTCTCGCCCCTCGGTGCAGCTGGCGGCCCCTGGCACCCCAAATTCCAGCCACACGTCCGGCAAGAGGCCCCTGAGTATTAGGGGAGCATGAACATGGAGTAACCTCTCCACCAGACGCGGGCAAGGAGACCTCAGATGAGCCTCCCCAATCTGGGTGCCTTTGAGGAGTAATTGCATTATTTTTTTTTGGTCTTAAGCATCTCCTTTCTAACCAGTTTTGGGAGCCCAGAAACACAAGTGGGACCTTTCCAGACCCACAAATACTCTCTCGGGCAGAGCGGGTTCTTGCCCCGGCAGCAGCCTGCGAGCCGGCGGGCTCTCTCGGTAAGCCTGGCAGCGCCTTGCTTCCCCTGCGCATAAAACATGCAAACCTCCACCTTCCAGCACGAGCAACATCTGCTCCAGATCAAAGGCAACAACAAAGAACAACTATAAAAGTGTCTCGAAGAAAGAAGAAGAGGGAGATTCAGGCTTGCGTTCTGCAGGCGATCGGTGATGTGCACTGGCAGCTTCCTGAACATCAGGCTGCCGCTGCTCCCGCTCTTAATAACAGCCTCTTACTGCTGTCACCCACAGACTTCCCCGTGTTCTACAGCGCGCTGCTCCCACGGGTCCTGCCTCAGGGACCCAGCGAGGGGGAGCGCCGGGTGCCCAGCCCTGCTCGCGGCGATGCTACAAGTCAGACAGAGCCCTCGCTGCTGGCCCGGTGATGGAGGGGTCCGACAAAGCCACCCGGGACCGGGTGCAAGGTGGGGACCCCTACACCAGGCTCCCCATCCAACCTCTTCAGGTCGTAACCAGAGCAGTTTCCTCTGCGCCGGGTCGGGAGGCGGTACCGCGCTTCGGCTGCCGCAGTGCCGGGCACCTCCATTGTGTCTTCTCCCTCTTTTGTGTTCAAGACCTTTCTGCTCTTTTAAGAGGAGCACATTGAGAGACCTGTGCTTTTAATTACAGGTGTATTATAACGGGCTTTGAAATCAGTTTGTGCCGCTCTAACACAGCCATAATTAAGAGAGGGCTTCATCCTTCCATCGGGAGCCGCACTGAAGCCCACGGGGGGTGCGAGGAAGGGCAAACCTGAGCTGAGAGCCTGCTCGGTCACATAGGCTTCTATACAAACCCCTTTGCGACTAGAGGTGCCGATCCCGCACCCCCGGTTTGCGCTGTCACCCCCTTCCCCGTGGCTGCCAAAGGAGCGACCCCCCTCTCAGCACGAACCCGGCGGCAGCCAAAGACGTGAAGAGAGCAGCCTGGAAACGAAGAGGACGTACGTTAACGACCTTAATAAGCAAATTAATAAATAACTAATGACGACTGCTCGTTTTAAAGCGGGGCGTAATGAGATGTGTCATCCAGCGCCGAGATGCGTCTAAATGATTTCCCAAGCAGGTAACGGCTCCTGTTGCAGCAAAGCTCTCCCCAGCTTGGAGGACGTCGAATTTTTTGCTCCCGCCTCTGCAGCGGGTAATACGGCACAACGTCCTAATAACTCAAGAGGAGGAGAGGAGGGGGGAAACAAGACGTTTCCAATCATTCATTAGTAAAGTATTTGTGAACGTGGTGTATAATTCACCGCGTGAGCAGCAGGGTTTCTGCAGATAAACTTTATAGCTAAGTGCCAAAAGGGAGCCCAATCTGATTCCACTTACGACGGCATAAATCAGCAATACTCCTACTGCAGTCGAGGGATACGCCGGAATAAACGTGGCGCGGAAGCAGAGGCAGGTCCCTGGCACGAGGACTCCTTTCCTGACTTTCAGGTGGGTCCAGATCACCCATCATGGATCCAGGCTGCCTCTACCTTAAGGAGCTGGGGTGATGCATTTGGTCTACTACTTCATACTCCCCTTTCAGAAACACCCCCCACGACACCCAAAACCCTAAAGAACCCCGTAAAGGCGCAAGAATGAAGTTTTTGGATTGCTAACCGAGAAGAAACGCAGCCGAGCGAGGACGGACTGAGGTTTCAGCTCCCTGTCTAGACAGAGCTCATTTTCAGCTCCAACACATGCCGCGCGGAGCAAGGGATCTGGTTTCCAGTTTTTGCACCTCGAGCCACCAGGGATTCCCCTGCGAGTCGAGCGACGCCTCGGGAAAGGCAGAAAATTGAAGGATCTCGAAACCTTAAGACACTTGCATCACCTTCCCGGCGTTATTACCCACCGTTATTATTAACCCCCACCACGGTGACCAGCACACCGACAGCGACTCCATCTCGCCCTGCTCGGGGTCCCCAGCTCTGCCCCTCTCATCCCACCCGGTGCTGGCAGAGGCTCCGTCAGACCCCCGTCCCCCGACGAGCCGCAGCGTGCCGAGGGTGCCCGACGAAGTTTGAACATGACTTCTCGTTCATACGAAGCTTGTCAAACCCGTCACCCAGAAATGCTGAATGTCTTTATTAGATTCTTTTATCTCCCCTCGAGATCGGAGGGACACGACGAGATGATTCTCAGCGGAGATGTCATCATCCAGAAACTAATTAAAGGCTGCGCGGGAAGTCGGGCCACGCACACTCCGGAGAACAAAACGCATTAGCAACCCGAGTTGAGAAAAATATTACAAGTGAACTTCAGACCGGAAAGGGTGAGCTGGGGATTTGACAACAGCTCTCCGCTCCCCGCTCTTCCTCCTGCTCATCCCCGCACTCCATCGTCCTCCACAGCCGTACCCCAGCAGAAGCGGGTCACCCAGGACCTCAGGGCTGTCTGGGACCAGCCCCTGCACTGCCCTCTCCTGAGGGATGCAGGACAATTTTGGATCCTTTCCTCCACCAGGTCACACCCTGAGAGAAAACCATGCTTCAGGGAGTATTTTTTTTCTTGAATGTTAGGAAAGCCTCCATGCTGCAGGTCAATAAGCTGCGGAGAAGGAGGATGGCTTGATGCCTACACCGCTCCCTGCCATGCCAGAGTAGTCCTGAGCAAAACCCTCAGTCTCTTTGGGTTTCCCCTCTCTTTATCAACACAGTGACAAATATTTCTCTTCCTTGCAGGCTTATTAAAAAGACAACGGCATGTAAGATGGTAAGAGACGAGGACCTGTGGTTATGGGAACTGTAGGTGCAGACGTTTCTGCGCAGGGGCAGTGCTACTGGCCACGTCCTATCCATAGCTAAGGCCACGCAAGCCAAGGTGGACAGATCTAGTTCAGGGCGTGCATCCCAAGCAGGTGTTCCTGCAAGCAGCACCTCCTCACCAACCTGGAGTCTCCCGTACTAACGAGCAGCACGTTTACATGAGCAGAGAATCATAGAATTGTTTTGGTTGGAAGAGACCTTTCAGATCATCCAGTCCAACCGTTCCCCCAGCACTGCCAGGGCACCACTGACCCATATCCCTCAGCACCACAGCTCCACGGCTTTCAAACCCCTCCAGGGATCATGGGGACTCCACCACTGCCCTGGGCAGCCTGGGACAGACCTGGACAACCCTTTTCATGAAGAAATTGTTCCTCAGCTCCAACCTAAACCTCTCCTGGTGTAACTCAAGACCACTTCTTGTCCTGTTGCTTGTTTCTTGGGAGCAGAGCCCAATCCCACTCCCGACTCCAACCTCCTGTCAGGGAGCTGTCGAGAACCAGAAGGTCTCTCCTGAGCCTCCTTTTCTCCAGGCTCAACAAGCCCATGTCCTTCAACTGCTCCTCACCACACTTATGCTCTAGACTCTTCACAAGACTTGTTTGCTAGACCCTGCTGACATCAAATGACTGAATTACATTTTTACTTACACATTCCAAGTTCTAAGACGTGTATTTGCAAACTCTGAGTGCTCCCAGAAACTGCAAAGGGAGCTGAAAGAGGAAACTCGAGACACTCTTAAGCATGTGCTGCCCCATGGATTAGGGTATTTATAGAAGACAAATTTCGTTGGGTTTCCAGCCTCTGCTGGTCGGTTTGATGGAAGGATTTGATCATGAAGTGGAAGAGCAGCAGCTTTTGAAAGGGTAAAGAGGCAGCCAAGCCCAGGAGACACACCACTGTGAGGCCAGTGGTAATAAAAGCATTTTACTTTGAGATTCTATTTGGTGTCACAGAAGAGCTCGCTCCTCCACTTACAGCAACCACCCTGCTGTGAACGTGAAATTAAATGCTGCTCTAGATTTAAATCTCATCTCCCAAATTCCCCAAACGAGGAAACTAATGAGGGTTTGTTTCTTGCAGTTTGGGAATTGCTTTAGCCAATCTGTGAACTCTTTCCCACAGGTCACGAAGCAGGATGAGAGTAAACAAGGTCAAGGAGAACAGCCAACAGTGAGCTCAACCTCAAGCCACCGGATGCAAAAGGGCCATCAGTAAGAAGAGCTTAATGAATTTAATTCCTGGGGAATAGTAGTGTCATTATCACCACCCTGCCCACAGCCTGAGTCACAGATCTGGGATCTACAGCGCTGGCACTGTACGGACACACAGTGAAGAGTCAGGTGGGATACATCACACCCAACATGGCAGAATCAGAGAATGGTTTTGGTTGGAAGAGACCTTTAAGACCATTGAGTCCAACCATTAACCCAGCACTGCCAGGGCACCACTAACTCATGGCCCTCAGCACCACAGCTCCACCTGGGCCTTTCAAATCCTTCCAGGGATCATGGGGACTCCACCACTGCCCTGGGCAGCCTGGGACAGCCCTGGACAACTCTCAAGGCAAAGAAATTGTTCCTCAGCTCCAACTTAAACCTCCCCTAGGGCAACTTGAGGTCAGTTCCTCTTGTCCTACAGGCTTCCTCTACAGCCCAGGGCAGAGAAATGAGCCTTTTGAAGGGTTCTTATCTCCCTCCAAGCCAGACATTTGTGGGTGCTCATGTAAAATGTTCCCAGCAGCACCCATTCATCCCTGCTGACTAACAAAAGAGTCCAGGGATGAAGTTCAGATGAAGATATGGTGATGTCCCTGCTCAGGCAAGACAAGTGCTCCTCCCCACAGCTGGGAGCTCTGGGTATGGCTTTGCCATACTGGGTTTAGCACAGTACTGGTTTCAGTGCCATATTGGGTAGGGATATTTCTGCCCTGTGATCCAGATTAGGGGACAAATTCAGATTTTTCAAATTGCCTATTTTTCGAGGTTTCTTCCTCCTTGATCTTGTTGATGGAGCATCCAAACAATTGGGCACAGGGATCCATTCACCCCACAACTGCTGATGGCCCACAGTACGACACCGGGGCTGAACACTGTCAGCGGGACCACAACATCACTCAGGGTTCTACTACATCTCCAGCAGCACTTTGTCCTTCCTCCCTCTTCTTCAAGTGCCAAGAATTCCGGGTATTTATTTTGCTACTGGTTTTGGTTTCAGCATCACCAACATTATCCCAGCAGGACAGAGGCCAATTGAGGCCACACCATCAGGGACTGTCACAGAGTGACTGTGTAATAATAAACCAGGATCTGTCTTTCTTTTTCTTCTTCTTACCTCCAAAAGTTCTGACCTCATGTTCAGCAAGGCAGGAATTTTAAAAGCATGGGGATTTTGGACAAAAAAAAATTCCCCAATCGCTGCTTTTTGTTTTGTTTTTATTTATGATTATTAAGATTTTTTGAAGCCTGAGAAATGGCTTTTGGATGTCTGAAGTCGGCAATGATGGAGCCATTTGATGAAGGTCTAACCCTACACATCTTAGACCAGGTCTAGAGCAGTAAACGCATCAGCAGCTAAAAGAAGTTATTTCACTGAACGTTGAGATGGGATTTTTAAGAGATAAAGGAATTTTGAGAGCCCAGCGAGCAAGGTGGATCTTGTACAGTGGATGACACCAACTAGACATCGCTGAGCAGCTCTCTAAACTTCATTAATCGCGTTGGTGAGATCCCCAGTCATTTAAGGGATTCAATTTTCCCACGTTCCAGTAGCACTGGGGCCACCCTGACCACTGCAGTTGGAGTTGGCTGCTCTAAGCAGCCTAGAAAGTCAACTTGGAAGGAGGGACTGGTTCCAAAGCAGCTTATCCTTCAGCCCTCTAACCACCAGACTGCTGAATTAAAACACTAATTGGATCTGATGAGTCCCATAGAGCCAAACTAAAGAAAAGAGCATTAGGAAAAGGAAGGAAAAAAAATCATTCATTAGGGCTGAGAGGTGAAGATGGAGGCAGAGAGATGGAAAACTGGGCTCTTTACCAACTGGAGCTTTACCAAGTCAAGGAGAACAGAATGGAGGAGTATAAGGGAAGGGAAAGCAACAACAATCCGAGCAGAGAAGGAAGTTAAGAGAGGGGCAAGAGTAAAGGGAAGAAGGAAAACTTGAGTCATGCCCAAGATGATGGCAGAAGGGATGGTGACCGCAGTAGCCCCACAGTTGGATGCTTCAATGGTGTAGTCTTGAGAGAGAAACAAGATTACAGGAGATGTACAAATAGCAAAAGACATAATTAATGCTGATAATGAGACAAACTTGATTTGGCAGACGATGGGGAAAGGAGGACGGCCAAGACAAGCGGTTGTTGTTTCTACATCAAGTTTTCCATGTATCTGGATCCTGTAGAGGGGCAACACCTCACCTGGGCACCATGGGGCTGGGCATGGAAGGACAGGTCATGGAGGAGAATAAATGTGCAGGAGACAAAGACACACCAGTGAGATGAGAGAAAATGCTGCAGAGAAGCACAAGGAGCTTGGAAGGCAGCGGTCGGTGAGCACCTGGTGGTTGCCACATCCTCACAGCATCACAGAGTTGCTATGGTTGGACAAGACCTTTAAGATGAAGTCCAACCGTTCTCTAACTCTACCAGGGCCACTACTACACCATATCCTTAACTACACTACTACACCATACTCCTGAGCCCAGTGGCAGGGTGACGGGCACTGGGGGCCTCCCCAGTTCATCCCATGTCTTTGCCTCCACTAAGCCAAAGGCTCGAGGCTGCACCTTTGGGAAACAGCTCCGATGATTTACAGGCTCGATGGAGGAACGGCTGGGCTGGGTTTCCAGTCTGATCCTACCACTGCCTTCTGGTATCTGGACGTGGGATCTGTGAGCCATCCAAGAAGAGGAGGTGCAGGAAGGGGAGCTTTTGAGCTCAGGTATAGAGAATTTAGAGCCGGGCATTGCCTCATCTAAAAACTTTAAGCAGCAAATAGAAGTTTTTCACCAGCTCCCCCAGTCTCCGGTGGTTTTCCTCCTACTTCTGCCTCCCCACAACAGTTCATCTCCGCGGACGCGCTCGGCAATGCTCCACCCTTCCCTATCCCTCGCCCTACTTCACACCGACTTCCTCCGTCTTCTAAGTGTTTCTTGACTGCCCTAACTGGGAGATAGTCCGGAGGGCAGTGGGTGGCCTCCCACGCCGTCTCACAACCTGATTAGGGGGCATCACACCAAATTCGCAGGCTGTCAACGCGGCCGCTCCGTGCGGCTCACAAACAATTATCAGGAAGAAGGAGCTGGGATTAGAAAAAACCACAGGGGCGCCTCCACCTAGAGAGGAGAGCGAAAAATTGCATCCATATCTGTGTGTCTGTGTGAGTGAAACGGGCAACGGGAGCGGGGAAGGAGGAACAACCCGCGGCCGGTGGCACGGGAAGGAACAGGGCTGCTGGAGTGCTCTGGGTGAGGATGTTCTCCCTGCCCTGGGTCATGGGCAGTCAAGAGTGAAAAGGTAGAATCAGAGAATTGTTTGGGTTGGAAACAACCTCTAAGGTCATCAAATGCAAGCATGAGAACCTGAGGGCTGGAACTCCTCTGCTGGGAGGCCAGGCTGGGAGAGCTGGGGGGGTTCAGCCTGCAGAGGAGAAGGCTCCCCAAGGGGAGACCTTCTGGGGGACTTTCAGGACTTGAAGGGGCCTGTCAGAGAGATGGGGAGGGACTTTTGATCAGGGCCTGTTGGGACAGGACAAAGGGTGACGGTTTGAAACTAAAAGAGGGAGATTTAGACCAGATAAACAAAGCCAAGAAGATAGGCCTTAATAGAACAAGAGGAAACAGTCTTGGGTTGCCCCAGGTGGGGTTTAGGTTGGAGCTGAGGAACAATTTCTTCCTGTTGAGGGTTGTCCAGGCCTGTCCCAAGCTGCCCAGGGCAGTGGTGGAGTCCCCATCCTTGGATGGGTTTGAAAGCTGTGGAGATGTGGTGCTCAGGGCCAGGGGTCAGTGGTTCCCTGGCAATGCTGGGTTAATGGTTGGACTTGATGATCTTAAAGGTCTCTTCCAACCAGAAGGACTCTATGATTTGAAGAAATCTTTTACACTGAGAGTGGTGAGAACCTGTACCAGGCTGCCCAGAGAGGTGGTGGCTGCCCCATCCCTGGCATCATTGCAGGGCAGGTTGGCCGGGGCTCTGAGCACCCTGCTCTAGTTGCAGATGTCCCTGCTCAGTGCAGGGCGGTTGGAACAAGATGACCTTGAAAAGTCCCTTCCAACCCAAACTGGTCTATGATTCTTTCCAAAGGGTGTAGGGTTGGTGAAGTGTCTGGAGTGAAAATTGTCCATTTTATTGGATATGCTTTTGCTGGAACATTTTCTGTGTTGCTGGCTGGGCTTGCTCACCAGTTGCCGTAGTGCTCCTGCGTGTCACCTGAATTATCCCTGCACTGCTGAACTAACCCAGACTGAGAGCACAGACCAGCCCTAAGTGGCTGGGTGCTCCCCAGGAAGACGTGTCCACCACTCCAGCTTCACGCTTTAGCAGCTGAAGTACAATCTGAGTCCACATCCCACCAACCTCAAGGCTTCGCTTCGCTGTTCTCTCTCCGCTGTTCCACAGCGTAGCGCGGAAGAACCTGCTTCTCCTCCTCAGTCCTTACTTAAGAACTTTTCCCACCTTCTGAGGTAGTAAAGCGAGGCTCTCAGCTTGCTGCTCCCCACCTGCCTTCCAATCCCCAGTGCCGCCGCAGCAGAGGTGTGATGACTGACCTGGTTCCACAGCGTTGGCATTAATGCTCCTCTCCATTTTGGCCACAGGGGCAGATAGAGGCCAGGAGACACAGAGAAGTGATGTTGGCAGAGTTTTGTCACCCCCCCAAGAAGCTGACAGGCTTTGGTAAGGAAACCGCTTGGCTGGGGAGAGGAGATGTCCATGTTGGGACAGCTGATGCAGGTCTTTAAAATCTCTGGTTCCTTCTCAGCTGACTGGAAAGGACCTGAAGTGGGAAGATAAGTTCAGAGTGTAGAAGTGACCATCTGTAGTGCTTGTCCTTTGAAACGGTGTGAAAAGTTACATCATGTGTGAACCTCATGAGGTTCAACAAGGCCCAGTGCAAGGTCCTGCACATGGGTCTGGGCAACCGAAAGCAGAAGCTTTTGTGGATGTCTTGTGATAACCCAGAGCAACTTTTCTCACCTGCTTAGTTCCCGGTGTAGAGCAGCCTGGAGAAGAACCTGCCGAGCAGGGAGTAATTTTGATATTGTAAATATCTGGATTAATAACCAGCATCTCCTCAAGCATTTGGGTTTTAAATGGTGGTGACAAATATTAGAGAAACAGCCCTGAGCTTCACTACGTTGGGTTGCAAGGGCCTCAGCCCTCATTAACCCATCTCTGCTGTCAGTTGGCAGCAAATCACCTCCCAGTGTGAGCCTATTAGGAGGAGATGACCTGAAAACAAGTGCCACTGCCTCCAGTGGTCTGCTGAGCGCCGGGATTAATTAAAGCGAGACCCTTCCATGGTTGCTGTTGGCAAGCGACGCGGGGAGAGGGCACCCGGCGTGACAGATCAGTTGACCTGTGATTGTGCTTCCCATGGTCATCACCCTCCGTGTCTTTACCTAACGAGGGGGACAAACAAATTGCTTTGGGACGCGTGCTCAGGAGCAGGTTTGGGCTTGACGCTTCTTGCGATTGAAGCAGAAATCGTCGCAAATCTTTGTAAATAACAGATTTTCCCGTTTTAGAGAGGGAGGAATTGCAACCTACAGCCCAAAACCACAGCCTGACAGGAGCGTAGAGCCAGGTGGGGTTGGGCTCTTCTCCCAAGGAACAAGTGATAGGACAAGAGGAACCGGCCTCAAGTTGCCCCAGGGGAGGTTGAGGTTGGAGCTGAGGAACAATTTCTTCCCCTGGAGGGTTGTCCAGGGCTGTCCCAGGCTTCCCAGGGCAGTGATGGAGTCCCCGTGATCCCTGGAGGGGTTTGAAAGCCGTGGAGCTGTGGTGCTGAGGGCCATGGGTTAGTGGTGC
>WUAM01000179.1:34104685-34117039 GCA_024336885.1 Actenoides hombroni
GGGGGAAGAGAAGAAAAATCCCAAAGCTCAGGCACCGTGCATTTTTCAGCCTCTCGAGGTTTTTTTGCTCAGCTTCAGGGACAGCAGAAGGTGCTAGGACTGGTTGCTGGATGCAGTTTGTTTCTAGCCCATAAAAGCACTTACAAGGTGGATTTTCTTCCCTTTCCACAGAGCCCTGCACACCGATGCTGAAAGCTCTGCTAAGAGGAGCTGTCAGGGCACATTATCCAGAGGGGCTGGCACCGCTGGGGAGAGGGAAGTTGAAACTATGAGCGAGAACGAGGAGAGATGACTGCCCAATGAGACAGGCATTCACAGAGAGGATGACACGAGCAAGAATTTTCCAATCCATTTGGAAATGTGCTGCTTGGAGGACTGACAATGCACTGACCTGCTGCTTCAGCAGGCAGGACATCGGGCTTTTTACCTACCCTGCAACCACCGTCCAGTGGCATTGCTTCCTAAAAGGTGGGATTTGTCCTTCAGATCAAGGTTTGCAACCACACGATGCTTGTATCGATGGCTGCAGCCTAAAGTCCTCCCATAGCACAAGTCCTACGAATTCTCTTCACCATCTGACAAAGGTTGGGAGGAGCTCTTGGAGACGTCCTCTGCTGATCCCTGATGGGGATCAGAGGACCTCCTCACCCACCACCAACCCACGCTTAACAGCTGTGTGTTTACAGAATCATTCTGGTTGGAAGAAACCTTTCAGATCACGGAGTCCAACCGTTCCCCCCAGCACTGCCACATCACCACTAACCCATGTCCCTCAGCACCACATCTCCATAGCTCTGAAACCCTCCCAGGGACGGGGACTCCACCACTGCCCTGGGCAGCCTCTTAACTTCCATTTCGGTCAGATGAAGTTCGTCCTACGCACACAGATGGTCAGCTGGCAACAGAACATTTTCCAAAATTCACAGCACATCCTTTGTGGTCTCCACCAGCAGCCCAGAAAAGCAGTAAGCACCAGAACTGGGGCTTCGCCTTGTGTGCTGCTATCACCCAGAGAGGCCAAAATCCAACGCCCCAAACAAGAACAGGGAGATAGAAAAGTGGCCACCCCCAAAAGCAGGGTGATTCTCCCAGCAGAGGTGCCTCTGCCCATAGACAGCCACCTCCAGCTCAGCAGGACACGGCAAGAAGTACCAAATAATCAACTTCTGAGGAGCTTTGTTCCAAACCCCCATCTCTGACAAAACAGTCTGTAGTTTGAAACCGATTTCACAGCCCTTTTGCACTTGTTTTATTGTAGGTTTATTTTTCCTAAGCCTAATGTACTCACAGATAAGTCTCATTCCCTACGTTAAGTGCCTAATCCCCCCAGACCGAGTCGCGGCGCGAGACAGAAGTGGACAAGAAGCAGCACAGCAGCTTGCAAGGTAAAAAAATTTAGCAGCAGCACATCACTGCGGAAGGAGGAGGAGGAGAAGGAGGAGGAGAACGATGACGAGGAGAAGGACAGCAGAGGTGTCACCAGGACTCGACTCAATCCTGCAAGTCACCGTGTCTTCCCCCCTGAGGCCCCTGTCATCCCTTGGCTCATTTTAGACCGGTGTGAGGATCAGCAGCAATTGGAAGTCTGGGGTTTTTAATGCCTGCAGCCTTAGCTTTCTCCTGGCAGAATTCAGAGGAGCTCTGAAAACCCTTCTCGGAAGACACTGAAGGTCTCTCTAATTGGCGCAATGCAGCACTGGAAGAGAGAAGTCCAGAGCAGGTGTGAGAAAGCTGGTTTGGGGACCAGAAGTTACGAGCGTGGCATCGCTAAGCCCTGTCCCAGCTAATTAGCCCCTACAATCAATAGGGCGCGTTAATTTGCTGGGGATATCCCGATAAACCAGATTCCCCGGATCCCTGCTAACGAGGTTGAGATGCTCACGGAGCACCGCACGACACCCCGTGACGTGTCAGGGCTGGGGCTGCCCCTGCCCGCTCTGGGGGAGGGTTTTCCACAGCTACCCAGCGACCCTGGGGACGTGATGCAACTCCCTGCCGGGCAGCACCTTCCACAATGGCAAATATCCCTGGTCTGAGCATCCTGGACCAGCGTCATGCTCCCGCTGCGAGGGGAAGGCTGAAAATTATGCAAGCAAGGCACAAACTCCAAGGCTGTTTGGGGAGTGACCGCAACCCTTCCTGGCAAATACCACCCAAAGGAGCCATTCACCCGCTGCTTCTCCATCCAGCCGTGCCACGGGGCCCTCCTAAGAGGTGGCAGGGACTGGAAAAATCTCTTTGACAAGAAGAAAGGTGATGTTACTGGCATTAGCGAGTGATGGGAATGACTGGCCCGTCAAAGCCTTTGCTATAACCCATTGAGTTTCCTGCTCGGCGAGCCGTCGATCCCTTAGACCCATCGGATACCTAACGGACAGCGACCGAGGCGAGCAGGCAGCGAGCGCGACGGGGAACCGCAGCTCAGCCTGGATTTCGACACCAGCACCAGGCTGCAAACGAGGGGAAAGATAAACAGCTCGGTCCCGAGGAGCTTGATTGGGGGAGATAATAAATTAGAGCTCGCAGGCAGGCAGTATTGAAACATCAGGGTCTAAAGACCGTCAACGGCGATCATCTAACAAAGGAGTATTCATCTCCTCCGTGCAGGGCTCGCGGAACATCCTTCATGGTAAAACACCGCAGGCCTGGGTACCAGGGACAGCATTACCCTGACAATGTAAACACATTAAGAAAGCAAAGAGTTACAAGCTCAGATGCCGAGCGTCGGAATCACGTCCAGCCTATTTAGCAAATAACGTGGAAAGAAGACATGATGGATAAAGACGAAATTAATGACTGAACCCGCGCTCAGTGATTATCAAGAAACTAGTGATGAGGACCTGATTACATTCACGAGGGATAATAAAGGCTTGCCCCAATCAGTAATATATATATACTCAGTGCTTCAAAAGGACTCGCTTCCGACGCTGGGGAAAATTATGGGAGAAATTGGCTGGAAGGAAAAACGTCAACAGAGAGACGCGGGCTCGTAACGCAAAACTTACTAGCGAGCCAAAAGGCCAGGACTCCACAATTCAAAACAAAAAAAAAAGAAAAAAAGACAATTTTGGCTAAAAGCCCTATTCTTACAGCTAAAGCAGCAATCAAGCGTAACGCAAAAATAAAAGGAGGAACAGACAGCAATCAGTGAACGTTAGAAGTTACGAAGTGCATTGATCAGGAGAGCTAAAAACACCACAGGGGTGGCAAGTGCTGGCTGGCAGAGCTGCGCGAGGTGATTTCACTGCCTACACCCCAGCCTAGCCCGAGGCGAGCTGGGGTCTCACCCCCAGCCTAGCCCAAGGCGGCTGGTTTCTCTCTGCTAAAAGGCAACGCTGGAAATAAATGGGCTTTGAGACCCTCTGCAACCCCGGCCGTGACGTTTCGCCCCTCCGCAGCCCTGCTCCCCGCTGAGCAGCGGGTACAGCGACGGGTCCCGTCCCCACGGTCGGGGTGTCCTACAAAGAGACGATTTCCTGCCGCCGTCAACGGAGCTGCCCCCACCCACCTGTCCTGCGCCCCCGTCAACAGGGCTAGAGCCAAAATCACCGCGAATTCACCTCCATCCCCAACGGTTTGGACCCCAATCCCCCAGTTTTGACTCGGATTTTGGCCCAAAACACGAGTCCAGAGCCCTTCTTCCAGATGTTGGTTCAAGCCTTTTCCTGAAGGCTGTATTAATTACTAAGCAGCACCAGCGGGCAATGGATTTTGGCTGAAACAACTACCAGGGTACTAACATTGGGAAAGGAGGGGCTGCCTACTACATTTTGACTTAGGAACCCCAAATGCCAGGGAAGTTCTAGCTCAGGGGATTGCAGTTGATCCCCCCCAGATGCTCTCGCAGAGGAAGATGCCTTCCTCCCACCCGTCCCCGCGCGGCTGAGCTCTGACAAACAGATGTGCCAAGGCACTGATATTATTGTAACGTCTTTCAAACAAATTTGTATCCCCAGAACGGTGGTAAAGAGATATTGTATGGCAAATAAATTAAACCGTTTGGCCATAAAGCCAATAACAGGGAGAGAAAGAAAGAAGTGCAGACATTGGAGGAGCGACAGGTTTTTAAATGAGATTAAAGAAAGATGGAAAGCCAATGTGGGGGGAAAAATGGAATCCTAAAAAAATAAAATAAAATAAAATAATATTAAAGCAGCAGCAAGGATGTGCTTTCTGGGATTTGCAGATATGGCTCGAACACAAGGGCAGCCCGTTCGTGCCAGTCTCGTGAAGGTGAGAGGTGAAACCCCCCTGAGCACCCGAAGAAACAAAAACAGTGGAAAACAGAAAGGCAGGGGAGAGGAGGAAGGGGAGCTGGAGCTGCTCCGCTCGCTTGGCTGAGCCACCCCGCTCACACCTCCCTGCCCATCCAGAGCAGGAGGCACAGGTAGATTCATCGCTCGCACGACTGCTGCTATTTACTCCCGAGTCCCTGGGATGGCTTAAAAAATATTTTTATTAAGCCAGATGGAGAGAGGGGGAAGGGAAAGAGGGGGGGGAGGAGGGAGAGACGTCTATGTGCCAGGTGCCAACAAGGGGGAAGGAAGAGAAAAAGAGAAATCAAGCGTGGAAAATAAAAGAAAATGTAGTCAGAGATATAAAGCCTGTCAAATTGGCTGCAAACAGTAACAAAAGCAAAGGAGAGATAGTTTTCTCTTTAACAAATGCTTTGATCAGCTGTAGTTGATATAATTACTATATAAAGCTACAGCAAGACAGAAATAAGATACATTTATCTTTGCAGAGCAAAGAGAACCTTTCTGATCGCTTCCTTTCTCCCCCGAGCTCTGACAAACAGACTCCTGGCTGGAAGGTCACAGAGCTGAGGATCTTGCTGGTCCCTTTCTGCAGGGACACGGGACCCGAGCCTGGCCCCTTGGGCTCAGCTTTGCTTGTATGGCCCCTGCGAGCCACCATGGCTCCCGCAGACCATGCCAAGCAACGGGCTGGCACGATGGGCGATGCCCTGGGCACATAGCTGGGGGAAAGGAGGCGGTCATGGCGATGGAGGAAGCCACTGGTGTTGAGTTTTCCTTCCTCTGGTGAGGATCACCTCAGGGAAGGGGAGAGGCATGCCAGCTGATAACTCTGGCTGCTGAGAAGAAGATGTCCGTGGAAACGGGAGATGGGGATGAGCTCGGGGTGAGCAGCGCACGCACACCCAACAGCCCAGGGCTGACCTCACCGCCGCCTTGCGCGGTGCAGAGAGGAGGACACCGGCCAAGGGAGTTCCCATCGAAAATCCAGACCTTAGACTCGCTGCCACAACTGCTCCAACCGCACGGGCTTCGCCTCTTTCCTCCTGCTGCGCTGACCTTCAGCACGTCCCTCTCTCTTCCAGCTGCTTCACCCCAGCAGCTGGGACTCCCAGCACCAGGAAACACCTCCCTGCCCAGGGACCCACCCCAAGCGTTCTCCCTCTCAGGTCCCGCCACACCGAGAGCTTTGATTCCGTCGTTTGCAAACATTACATTTGAATTTCAACCACTCTTATTTATCTCGGCCTAGCTAGAAAACGTTAAGGGAAAAAAAAAAAAAAAAGCCACAACAACAAGCTATTTCTATGAAATATTTCCCTTTTGACAGCCTGACACTGCTCAATGGAAATACAATCGAGCCGGAAAACCCTGCCAAACCCCAGCAGCTCGCGTCGCAACCGCTGCTGCGCGCAAGGGTCTGTCCCTGCCTCGCTGACAGCCACTACAGCACCCGTCTGTGCAGAGGGAGCAGAGACAGACCCCGCTGGGCTTCCAGCCTGGGGCACAGGGGGGACGTAAGTGATGATGGCCAAGGGCTACAGGGCAGCAGGGAAAGCCTGGATTTGGGCAGCCTGGGTGCCTCCTTCAGCGGGAGCGCGGCCGGCATCGGAGCGCGCGTCAAGCGAGCCGAGTGACGCAGCAGAAAAGCGTGCCCGAGGGGAGCAGCCGTACCTACAGCCCGGCAGAAAGCTCTGCAAAGTGTCACCCTGTCTCGGGGTCTCTGCGAGGATGGCAGAGCACAGAGGTCACCGGGGACTGGGAGTTTGCACGGGTCCCGCGTGGGGACCGGGGACATGTGGACGCGGAGCGCACGCGTGTCACGGGCGGCTGGCACAGGGAGCGGGGCTCCTCGCTCATGCTACATGCAAAGCCCTGATTTATTTAGACTGGAACAATTTGTCGGCGGCTGTAATTTTAACTACCTCCGTGCTGAGGAGCCAATCAGGGGCTGTGCTCATCGAGGCTTTTATGAGTTCCCATAAAAGCAGCAAAATGAAAACTCAGGGGCCCTTAAAATATACTCCACGGGTTTGTGCAGTGCAATCGGAGGCTTTTATGACTCCTGTCAGGGCTTTTATGACCCTGTAAAGCTGTGCAGCAGCCCAGCCTGCGATGAAAAGTGGCCTCAGATGTCTTAAAAGCCTAAATGGTCCTGTACATTTACAAGACCTGTTGGTACAATGCAGGGAAGCCCTGGGGGACGTCACCCTGGCTCAGCTCTGCCGCGGCCGGTGCCGGGCGCTGCCGAGGAGGGTGCAGGATGAGGGTTGAGGTTTATCGCCTCCCTTGCTAAGGCAAAGCCCACAGCTTTCGCCAAAATATCGGGGGAAAAACAAGCAGCTGCCCTCCTGTCAGGGGCAGGGCGGGGGCCACGGGAGACGTGCTGCCGAGCAGTGAGCTCCCTGGCTCCACAAAATGCCATTTGCAAGCAGCCGGGATGCGAACCGAGCCAATCTCCAGAATAAGTGAGTTTGATGGCATCACTTTCTCATTTCCCAACACAAACACCACTTGATTTAGCAGAAGCAGCAGGGTTTTGTTTCCCCCCTCCACTTAAATGAAGCCAAGACTCTGAGATTAGGGATGCTGCAGGAAAGCAGAAAGAAAACCCATCAGGCAGGCAGTGACAAAGGAGCGTTAATAAACTGTACAAGGTACAAAATGCCAAACAGGAGCAGGGGAAAGGGATGAAAAGCAAAAAAAAAAAAAAATCAACCAAAAAAAAGGATAACACAAGAGCCAGGGACGCAGCCAGAGGTTGCAGGATGCTCAGGTTTGGCACTGAGAGCCAGGGCAGAAGCACACTGGGTCACCAAACCAGAGAATGGCAGCAAATGGTGCAAGTAAAACCGGCAGCGCATCGCAGAGGGCATTAACAAAACACATGCCTGATCCCATCAGAAAATAAGCCATCTCCTTATGCTCTCCTGAGCAAGAAAATATGCCACGGTCTCCTAAAATAAGAAGAGTTGCTTCACGCATGAGAAAAACGCTGGTACATCAGGACAGGCAAACTTCCAGTCTCCTGCATGCCACGTCTAAGTATCTGGTTTACGGCTCTGTGGAGGCGAGCGAGGAAACCCAGCCCCTCCTGGGTCACGTTCAGCAACGCTGAGCCTCAGCTGGTGCCCAGGCAGAGGCTTTGCAGCATTTCTCAGTGAACTGCACACCAAGAATGACCAGTGAGCACGGAATACAAAACAAAGAGTTGGGAACAGCGTGGCCAGAGCGCTAACAACCTGCCCAGGCTCACAGAGCTTGAACTGGGTGACGTTATAATCCAGAAGGAATTCTGCCACGGGACTCCAGTCCCAATATCTTGATTCCCCCCGCCCCGGGCGATGGTGGGACCAGCAGAGAGATTGTGTCTCTCTCCCCAAACTCTGCTTTATCAATCAGTAATTTTTAATCCCAGCTCAGTAAAAATCAGCCCCCGAGCGACACGGTGAACAAGGAACAAACCCAACTTGGGATGGGTATTTCCCACCGTGCTTGTTGCTTCCCCTGCCTCTTCAGCAGCTTTAGCACGGTGCCGGCGAGCGCAGGGAGGTATGAATTCCACTCAACGAGGGTCGAAATGAAAATGCCAACAGATCGGCAACACCCCGGACTCGCCAAAAATGCTGCAATCCATCTGGAACCGGCTCCTGTGCAACTCTGCACACCCAGCAAAACCCAAATCCCACGGCTACGCCTGCGTTGAGCACGCAAGTTAACGGCGATTAACATTCAGGGCAAACACATGCACAGAGGAAAGAGGAAGAAAAAAAAAAAAGGGGGGGAGAGAAATTATCTTTATTTTCCTTTCCTTCTCCCCTCTCCCTCCTCTCCCTTTTTATTTTTTTTTTTTTTTTTTTTTTTTTTTCCAGGAACAGAGCATGGATGTGGAAAATAGCCTATTGAGCCCACTTCCCCGCCTCAGAGGAGCTGCAAATGTGATCCTTTGCTAGCTCAGACAAAATCTGCCATGCTACATTAGGCTTGATAGCAAATTTGCTACTTGCAAGCTTTTATCAAAACCGTGTATCTAAAAATCTTAATAATAGAGAGCTTTCGGTTGGCCTGCCCGGCTGCCTCCTCCCACCCCGCCCGCATCCCTCTCCCCGCCGGGCGCACGGGGTTCTGCTCGGAACCAATTCCCAATTTGGAGCTCAGCATTTTTAAGCCAAGCGAGGAAAGGGGAGCGTGCCGGGGAGGGGAGAAATCGGCCCCATCTTCCACGGCTCCCATTTATGCCGGCGCGGGGACGGCCGAACGAGCCCCGTCCGCTTCTTCCATCCTGCTCGTGACCTATTTCGAGGGCTTACACGTTCGTTTCCGAAGGAACAAGCCCTCCACAGTCAGTGGAACAAATGTAACACGGCCTTCACGGGCTCCACAGCCAGGTTTCCCCGTGGCTCTCGGGGTGCAAGCGCCGGTCAAAGGGTTTATTATTTATTTTGCTCCTGAAATTGCTCATACAGAGAAGCCTTTCTCCTCAGGTACCGTTTGATGTTTAACAAAGGCTCTGCATATGCTGGAGCCTCAGTCTCGTGGGGCCGCTGTAATAGCTGGTCCCTTCTACCCAGCCACCTATTTTAATGAAATTTATAGAAATTTAATATCTCTGAGACCTCTTTCCTTCTGTCAAATTGGGTAGAAATTGGCCAAAGGGCTCAAAAAAACTACAGTGGGGAAGGCAGACAGACAGGGACTGCATGATTGCACAGTCTCCTCTCTGGAAGGATCCAAAGTAGAAAAAAAATAAAATAAATCAATATCTTTTTCTTTTGTCTCTACGGTTTTGTATTTCTTTTGTGGTTTTTGTTTTGGGGTTTGGTTTTTTTTTCTTCCCCCTTTATTTTTTTTTTCTTTTTTTTCAGGGCATTTTTTACACAGCTAAATTTGCCCTGAAATAAGAATAGCTGCTCCCATGGCAGATGTTCTATGGGAAGCTTTCAGCCAGCATTGCTTGGAGCTGCGGGACAGGCTTTGGAGAGGGGATGGCATCACTCGTCCCTCCTCCCTCCTCACTGCTCGATGTCGGGGGTTTTCCTCAGGCCCATCCCCACAACATCTGAAACTACAAGACGGGTGATGGAAAAGCAGAGGAGGTTTTGTGCCTGAAGCAAGGCACGGAAAGGACCCACGCACTGCTCTAGTTGGAGGACCAACGCCATGAACTATGGCACAAGACACCTCACCCCCCCAACAACACCGCTATTCTCCGTGTGAAAGCCTCAAAACCAAGAGAAAATGGGGAACACCTTTGGTGGGGCCACTTAAACCTCTGTTCCAGATTCACCTCCAACCACAGGCGCGACATCGGACCGGTCACATTTTGTTTCTGGAGTGAATTCTATCCCCCAGCAACTGCCTGAGCCAGCTGGGAGCGGAGGGGTTTCCTTGAATTATATTAGAGGGATAATCTCCACGCCCTGGCTCAGGAAGCAAGGGGGGGGGGGTGGGGTGTCTTAAATCCATTACCCAAGTCGATCGAGCAGATGGACGCAAAGCTTTCTAGGAAAATGGATGTGCCGCAGATGTCCACGAGCTAAGAGGGGCAAAGGCAGAGAAAACCATCGGAGATGGCAGCGAGGGGACCGCTGACACGCAGAGGACTCCGCTTAATTCTGAACGGAAGTTTGTTCGAGCTTGAGCAAAGGACAAAAGCCTTCCCCGTCTGCGAGGAGCGCGACGCTCTTGCCAAGTCCAACAATATCTGGATTTTGTAGCTTGCCCGGTTCCAGCAGGCCAAATCCTCAAATAAATGCTTCCGGATCTCCTCCGAGGCTCTGAACGCGGCGAGCTGCCGTCGGGAGCTTGCTAAGGCTTCCTACCCGAGGGGTGACCGGCGCCTTGGCAGCCTCGCCTGAAATTCAGCTTTCAAAGGGTGGCTCATGAGATTCCTTCCTCTCCTTTCAGCCCCTTCAGAAAGGGCTGGTTTCAGGTAAGACCTCGTGGACTCGAGTTTTCGGGTTTCTTGTTTTTTGGTTCTCCTTGTAATGATAAGGAGGGAGAGGTCCCGAGGGTCTCTCTGTTCTGCTCTGGGGCTTTCTTTCAGGCAGCCAAAAGCCCAGATCTGCCCACGCTGGTCTTCTCCTCACCAGGGAAATGGCAAAGCTGCCAGTATCTCCTTCCACTCCTCAAATCAATAATGAAGTGTCAAGCTGTCTAGTCTCTCCCAGACAAGTCACCGGGATGAGTATTTTTGCCACATGAACCATCTCACTCTGCTGACTGCTCAGTTACTCTGCGGGACCCTCTGTACTTGCATCAGGAAGGGAAAGGGATGACAGGAGCACGGATCCCTTTGGGTTAACCTTGCGTTTCGTCATCTTTCTTTTAAAGCAAACAAAGAAACAACCTGCAAGCATCCCTCCTCCTTCCGGGAGAGGCAGAGGTGTGCGGCTACAGGAGGCAATTCCCAAACTCCCCAGGGAAAACAGCTCGCTCCAAAAGGCACTTCCTTGCACTGTCCCTTTCTCGGCTACTTCAGAGGGTTGTCACCTCTCTGGTTGTCACCTGGTGCTCTGCCCCTCATCCCCCCAGCCACGCTCAGCAGGCTGCATTCCCAACGGGGCTTCGGTCACAGCCACGCTCCTCTGGCAGCACCGATTCCCTCAAGCACAGCAACCAGATAAGACCTTTATCAGCCGCTTCTATTCTGCAACAGGGAGAACGCGGGGTGAAATTCAAAGAGCTTGGAGTTGGACTTCATAAAAAGGGCTGATTACCCACTTCACGAACCGGAGCAAACCGCAGCAGCTCCCTGCACCTCTCCATTTTCCCCCGGGTCGGCTCGGAGGAGGGATGCTCAAACACAGCGAGAGCACCCCGGATTCCTTCTCCTTTCCCAGCCAAGTGACATCTCTATCAGGGCTGCAAAGGCTCCCCCAAACCCACGGCTCCACACAAGGTGTGAAGCCATCTCTGTATTTCAGCCATGGCATGGAAGGGAAATCCTCAGGGGGTTGAGATGCTCCTCGGCCGGGAGCAGCTCTCAAGGGAGCTATTTCCTCGCCCTGCTGCGCTGCTCCACCACCGTCCAAGGGAGCAGAGGACGTGCTATGGCACAGACCTGCGTGTCACGTCCCAGCCTGGTTAAAAATGAATGGTTTCTTCTATTTCCCCCGAGGAGAAAGGAGCACACGCCCGCACAGACACACACACAAAATCGATAAGTCGTTGGGGCTCGGGGAACAGCTCTTTTAATTACAACTCTCCCCCAGGCTGGACACGGGGTAGGGTTTGCAGGCTGGTGACGAGGTGCCTACAGCAGCACGTGGAAAAGGACAGTCCCAGGGGATGGAGGGGGACCAGGGGGACCGTCGGTGATGCCGATTACCCATTTGCCCCAGTGCACTCCCAGTGCCACCTGTGGACCGCCCAGATCTGATGGTGCTGGGCCAGCTGGCCAGTGCAACCAGCGCCTCTCCTTACCCCGTTGTGAACCTCTGCCTCGACAGCAACACGCCTGCTATTTATCATAGAGGAACTTAATCCGAAGAACCTTTTGCTGCTGGCTTTATCCATCGCATTTATCTGCTGATCTCTCCCATCTCATCTCGCATGCAGCGCAGCCTCCCCTGAGCTGCAGCTGGTTTGCGAGCAGCCGGCAGAAATCCTGCTTTAATACCCGGGAATGGGGGGCACTGCCCTTTGCTGGGGAGCAGCAGCCGGGACGATGCCTTTCCAAGCAGCAGCAGGATGCTGCTGGTCCCATCAGGCTTCTCCAGACAAACAGGCAGCCCGGAGCCACTCAATCCCCCAAAAGCGTTGCCAGAAGAAGGTGAGACCTTCGCCCTAAGTCTCCCCTCTGATTCATCCAGCTCCTCCACCCCTCCTCCCTCTCGGCCCTTCTTTAACTCCGCTTCCAAGTGCTGAGTTACTATCCAGGAAGGTTTAATAGGGTCCTGGATTTTAAAGCCACTGGCAACACAGTCTGGGCCTTTTATGGTTAGTAATGAATAAAAGAACCCAAATCACCTTTTTTTTTTTCTTTTTATTTCTTTTTTTTTTTTTCTTTCCCCCCCTCTCCCTTAATATTTTCTGCCCTCCAATTAACGTTTTCGTGCTTCTCTCTCTTTCTCGTCCCTTTTTTTCTCCTCCAACA
>WUAM01000179.1:34176271-34194927 GCA_024336885.1 Actenoides hombroni
TTTCACCCGGAATGAGGTTATGCGGGGGCGTGGAGCGATTCCCCCCGGCAGGAATCCTTCGGAGCAGGGTAGGGGTGCAGATCCATCCCCCCCCCCCCAAAAAAAAAAAAAACAAACCAGAGCAGGTTTCAGCAGCTACGAGGAAGCAAAAGCAGCACGAGTCCTTATGGCTCTTAATGGAAGATGTAAAACCCCACGAAGGTGGAAAAGACGAGGGCCGAAATCTGACGCAAGCAGCACGGCCGGGGAACATAAATTGTCCCATTCCTCCCGACTTTGACCCCCGGGAAGCCCATGGAAATGGAACCACCAGCTCCCACCAATTTAATCCTACGATAATTGCAACGCCACGCTCCCGGGCTGGGTTTTGATTTCCCAGAGCCTGGAAATCTGAACGGCCAACCATCCCCTCCCTGAGGCAAAACGGGTCCTTTCATCCCACCCCTGAAAGAACCGGTCAAAGTCCTGATTTCTCTGAATTTCTCCCCATGCTGATGTAATGCAAAGAAGAAAAAAAAAAAATCGCAGGGCCGGGGTGGAGGGGGAAGTGATTGACTGGAGAACAGGGCAAGTTTCGCTGTGAAGCGGCCGGTCAAGGGGTCTTTTGTGATTCATCAATCTGAAACTCCCAGAGGGAGGGAGGATGGCCGGAGGGAAAACCTTCAGACCCACTTCAGGAAGATGTTTGCTCTCCCCTGTGCTTCTCAGGGTGGGGAATGTGGTTCTCATGGGTGGCACCTCGGGGAAGGACCCAGCTCTTCCCAACTTCAGGCACGGGTGGATCTCCAAGCCCCCTGAAAGCAGCCCTGGTTCACTGAAGGTCTCATCCTGCCCTCCCATCACCCTCCTACCCCAGCACCTGAGAGAAGGAGACTTCTTCTTTCCAACCTACTTCAAACAGACTCTTCTTCTAAATGAACTGCTTTAACAGCTTCAGCTCTTCCCAACAGCAACAAAAAACTCAAATCAGAGCAAAAGGTGGGTGGTTTTAGCAGCCAGAGCACCGGCAACGTTTCTGATCTGGATGGCAGCTCCGTAGCTCTTCCTTTTCTCTCTTTCCTACTTCTTCAGTTGTTTTCAATTTTTTCTCTTTTTTTTTTTTAATTCTTTTTAAACAAAGCTTCAAGATCCTTAGAAAAAGGACATGGTTTTTTTCTATTCTGTGCTTGGATGATTCTCAGCCCCCTGACAGAGAATCCAGAGGTGCTAACAAAATACAAATAGATGATTAATCATCATAATTGTGGATTGGGTGGTTTTTATTCACTTCCATCTCCTCTGTGGTGTTTCTTCAAAAGAAAAGAGGGGGAACAAAAAAAAATAAATCTAGTAGAGAAGAGAAGAAAAGAAAACCTGAAAGCCTAAATGGGCTGTACAGATTTATGGAGAATTAGTTTAGTCCCAGGGACCTTGCGACATGAAGAGTCCAACCAAACTCCATTCTTGGCTTTATGATGTTTTCAAGCCTCCTCAATGCAATTATTTCCTTGTCTCCCTACAGCCCATCCATTATTCTCTATAATAATATGTTTTCTGAAACTCCTTTCCATAAACAACTATAGCAGGCAGCGAGGAACCTCATTGTTATTGATATCATGTCACATCACCAGTAAAAGGGCTTATGGAAAATGGACTGTGAATGGAGATGGTTTCAATTTAAAACATCCCGACCTTTTACATCATTCTGAGATCAATCAAGCTACCGTGCAGTGACGTCACGCGTGGAAATTCAACCCCAATCGCGCCGGTGACTGGGGAGGGTCATTTTAGGGGCAAGGTTGAGATGATCTGGCTGTGGATCCCAAGTTGCTGGGAGGAAAAGGGTCCCCAGAGGAGTTTCTCTGGCTCCTTCCACCGAATCCAGCCCTACACCATCGGTCTCAAGCCACACCCATGCTGCCTTTACCCTCAAGCACGCGGATCGTGCTCGCTCCATCAATCCAGACAGTCCAGTTATGGTGCTGACAACATTAAAAAGGGGGCAATAAACTTTCTACATCTTCTAGATAGACTCAAGAGTACGCCCGACCCCCCCACCCATGCCAAACATCATCGATGCCTCTAAAAATTTCACATATAGCTGGAATGACCCTCAGCCCCGAAAATAAATCCTTACGATGGAATCAGCCTATTTGTAGACGTAAGACCAAGTATTTTGTATTAAAGAGGGAAAATGACTTACTTGGCACTTAGGGAGGATAAAAAATAAAACCAGCGTGCCCCAGCAGACCTGGAAGCAGCCCCGTAGGATGAGCTAACTGATGCCAGAGGCCCTGCATCCTTCCTCACCCTCCTGTTTGTTTTGACATGCCGGCAGTAGGTGCAGCCAGGCAGTGTATTTTCTCAGGGACCAGATTTTTATCTTCCTAATCGTGGGCCGGGACCGATACACGGAAGCGTTTACTGGTCCAGAAAGCATTTGTACTGTTCCAGTAACTAAGCGCTTTTGAAATACTCTTTTCCACTTGATGGTAGGAGCTGATAGCTCACGAGCCGCTAGCTAGAGATTGATGCTTCATATGTTTGAAAGCTAAAGCTCCAAGAAGAGTATATAGCACTGGTTTCTAGCTCTAGTGGTTTTCATAACACCCGGCAGCAATATCATGTCAGAACAGCAGCTGCAAAATCTGGTCTTCAATTATTGCCAGCTCCGAGTTCAAGGAGAGATAACATCCAGGGGTTTGGTGCAACCTGTTGTAAAATGCAGCTCCTAACAGGGCCCCCTGTTTCTTTTGCCCTCCATACGTATTTCAGGAGCGACCGGGAGTCTGCGCTGAATGAGAGAGCACGGAGGGGAAAGGGGTGCGTTGCCAGAGGCAGCCCCTGCCACCCACGGCTGAAATAAACGGGATAAATGGTCCGGGCAAACAAAACCTTAGTGCTTTCCACCTCAGTCAAAGGGGGGGCCTTCAACCCTCTTCCCTCTGCCACCACCTTTTCCCAGCTCGCAAAGGGGCAAGTCGAGCAGCAGAAAAGGTTGAGACCCGCTGTCCTTCCCGGGGAAAAACGCAAAAGAGATTTATTCCCTCTCCAGGGAGGGCAACCTACAGCCCATCAGCTTCACAGACAACAGCCTCAGAGACTTAGGGATGACAGAGAGCTGGGTGCATGCTAACCCCACACCCCCCCCCCATCGCTTTAGAGCCTTCTTCTGGCCTTCCCCACCACTCCCAACGGGAACACTGTGGCAGCTAAAATTCCCCAGGCTACACATGTTCCCACAACGGGTTTTTTCAAGAGATGCTGAGGTGGGAGGACTGCTGAGCTCCCCCCCCCCCCCATGTTGCCCCGTGCAACGTCCCAAGCAACGCGGGGGATCTGGGGGCCCGACGCACGGGTCGCGCAAAACCCCACAGCGAAAAGTTTCATTTCACCTCACAGAAGCAGGGGCTCGGGATATGCTAACCCTTTGACTTCTGCAAACAAAATGAAGGCTTCTCAAGCCCCACCAGGTTCCTCCTCTCCTGCGAGGGACTGACGTTGGCTGAGCTCCCGAGGCACGTGGGAATTTCATACTCCGGCGATGTAAAAGATGAGGGCTTAGCACGCAAGGAAGCGACGTAAGGACACAAGAGAAAGGCCGTGATGAGTTTCCATCAATCCACGACGTCAAAGGCCAGAAGAGACAATCAAACCTGACAGCCTGAGATGCCGTGCCACACAATTTCACCCTGTAAGCCCTGTAGCAAACAGCAGGATTATTCCCCCGCTCTCAGGCAAACACCATCAACCCCGATAACTTCTTGCTGATGCAATGGATAGGTTTCAGCGGCGCAATCAGTCTTGTTTAAAAGACTTCAAGTGATGATGAATTTACCATTTTCCCCACGTAATCAAGGGATAGCTTGGTTTGCATCTGGCTTCCATTTTCCCCGAGTTCAAAAGACGTATTACACAAACCAGCCCGGATTCAGGTCATGTATCACTGACATCTCCATCAAAAGAGTGAGGCTTTGCCAGCATCTACAAGCAAAACTCCTCTTCCTCTGTCCCAGTGGCCAGGACAGAAGCCATCCTAGCCCGGGGTTGGTAGAGAGCACGTGTCCCCGTGCTGCCTCAACACAGTCTCCAGCCTGGAAAGCTGCAGAGAACCTCCACATGCTTCTTGACGCCTCCACACCAGTAAAAGACGGGTCAAAAGCCTCCCAAAAACCTGCTGCAGTGGTCAGCTCGAAAGCAGAGCTTCCTCTGGGTCCCCTCTGCGGGGTGAGGAGGGGGAAAATCTGAGCAAAATAAATAAATAAACCCCCCCATCTCCATTTGGAGGCACTAAATCCCCACTCCTTTCCAGATGGCTGGGAGATTTCTCCCAGGTGGTAAATATATTATTAAGAACTCATTTCACCGTGAAATTGAGTATTCAAAACACAGACAGAAGTTAATATATTAGGACAACCTGTCTGCAAAACCCACGTGAAGAGGGAATTTATTTTTGTTTCATATAAAACGTGGCACTCCACACATGGCCTTCCTCAAGCTGCACCCCAGCAGGAACATGCATTCCTCTGTTCTGCTACAACAAGACAAAGATCACTGGATGAAGTCACCGTCACCTCTGGGGCTGCCCAGTCGTCAAGGGCATCGTCACTGGGAAGTGGTACCCGTGCCCTGGCTAGGATGCTTCTCTAGCCCTCCTTGACCAGCTCAATGCTTTCATTCAGGAGTCCAGCACTTAGAGAGGAAACCGAAGGATGGTCATAATAAAGATCAACTTTTCTCAGCTGCTTAAACTTCCTTCCACTGACTCTGAAGGGTAAAACCCAAGCAACCTGAGGAGGACACAAAGAGTGTCTTTCATAGGGGCATCATTCAGGTCAGAAGAGCCCTCTGGAGATCACCTAGCTGGTCCTCCAATCCAAGCAGGGGTAGGATCCAACCTAAAGTTGAGCTTAGACTTCCTCCAAATTTAGGTCAAGCCTACACCCTGAAGTTGGTTTCATTTATGTCCCAAAACCAAAGTCTTAGGAAGGTTGGAACCTCCCATTACTAACTGTACAATTCATGCATTATTTCTTATTAACCACTGTCTAATAAACAGATGCCTAAACTAAAGTGTTTGCTAAAGTTGAGTCAATTGGTTTGATTTGGGCAATTAAAAGTATCCCAGATACTTTTTTTGGGGGGGGGAGGTGGGGGGGAGGGAGCAGCATAATTTTGCTAATTGGTAATGAACGAGCCTCAAAGGAACGACAAATACTTTTTAGCGTTTAATTTGCTTCACAGCCTTTCTGTCAAGGAGCTTCAGCTCTCCTTTGGTGTTAAGATCTGCCCGGGGGAAGGTCAATGAGGGTGACCTTTTTCTCTCCCCACTTAACAGCAAAGGATGAGAGTCTGACTGTTGGCCACACACAGACTTCAGAGCGTGTCTTCGTTACAAGCTACACAACAGCTCCTCTGGAAAAGCACCGGTGGAAGAAACCTCTGCAAGTCACGGGTCTATTAGCTCCCTTTCATTTTATTTCGTCTACTAATTAACTCACTTGAAGCCAAACGCCTAGAACTAGGATAAAGCAAACCCTTTGCAGACCTTTGGCCCAGGACGCTCGTGGCTTGACAGCTACCTCAGCTGAACTTTGTGGCAGGGGAGGTAGGAAGAGAGCTCTTGAAAGAAATGCCCCAGCATCCCTGCACTGTTTGTCCTCTTCTGTGGTGCTGGTTGGGAGACCAGGTGTACGTCAGCCTGGGCAGACACGATACAGGTTGTACAAGTCGTCCTTTGAGAAGGGAAGCTGGTGGAAGACATCTGAGGAGCACAGAGGTCCAACAGATAACGTGAAGAGAAACGGTTATCTCACCCTTGGAAAAAAAGTGGACACTTCTAAGGACCACCACCTTTCCTAGAGCTTGGAAAAGTTCTGTATAGAGAAATACAAGCAGTCCCCTGCCAGCCCGATTTATCAGAAGCAATCTCCAAAACCCAGAGTAGCCTTTGTGCTCAGGCCTGGAGCAGAAAACTCACTTGAACCCTAAAAAAAACCAGTTATGTGCAGAAGTAAAAAAAAAATCACGGCCTCTCTTGGCAACTCAACATCTCAGCTATCAGGCTACAGACTTGGCCTCTGGCTCTTTCTCTCAGCCTCTTCTCTGAGCCATTCTGCTGCAGATAAATAATTAAACACGCGTTGGAACGGGGACCTGAGCACACGTCTCCTCCATCCAGGCTGAGTGCCCGAGATGATGGGCTATAAAATCTCTGCTGGCCCAACAAATATTTATTCATGCAAAATGGAGCAGCTTCGACCAAAGAGAGCCGGAGCCACGCTCTAGCCTTTTGCTCTTCAGAGAACTCACCCAGGGGGCAAACACTGACAACATGGTTTTGTTGGCCAAACTCAGAATGTTTTCATCTCTTGGCTGAACTCGTCAACCTTCCCAACTCAATCACACAAGTAAAAATAACTGTAATTATCGCAAGAGCCATTTTCATTAATAAAATAAAATAAAACATGCTTTGGAGGCGGAAAACGTCCTCTCCCAGGGCCACCCAACTGATTCCAAACTCCGCCAGCAATAAAAGCACAGACCTTGAGGATGCTACGAGACACCCGGCCCTTTAGGAAGCCCTCTTATTAAAGCTGTCCTACCTTGATCTGCTAGTCCGTGCCAGCAAATCAATTCCTAGACAGAATTTCTCTCTCTCGGACCCCTTGGTTTTGATTCTCTCCCATCTCCCTCCTCCGCTGGAATAAGCGATCATTAATCCCGTCAAAGGAAATGAGACTTTTGCTAACATATAGGAACACATCTGAAGTTCCTGCAAGAAGTAACACATTCCCTTGCTACCCTGACATCGTGAAAAATGGGTTCTGGGGAACGTGTCTGGCTTTTCTTCTTTTTATCAGTTATTCACTCGAGGCACCCAAGCCAGCTACTACGAGCGGCTGGAATTTGCTTTACAGAGGGAGCAGAGGGGAAATAAATAAATAAAATAAAATACAAAAAAAAAAGCTTCCTCGGTGCATAGATTCTTTCTACAAATCTGAGTGCTAATAGTATTTGGCATGTTGGTAATTTGGGGTTTTTACCATAATTCATTTAGTGTGGTTCTGCTTTCTCATTGTACATTTTACACAGCGATGCGCAGAAAATGATGTTGCTTTCCCCCCCCCTCCCTCCCCTTAAACAATTTTATTACTTCTAGAAATCACTCATTCATGCCAGCCACATTCGAGAGCGGGAGGGAAGGAGAAAAAAGCAGAAATCAAACAGAAAATAGGCAGTGAGAGAAAATAAATTAATATAAGGCAAGAGAGAAAAGACAATAGGAAGAGGAAAATAAGCCGAGAAATTAGGCAAATAAAAAAAACCCAGAGCCAAGAGCCCGAGGGCAGAGAGAGGAGCCAGGTCGCTGTGTTTTGGGGGAGGACAACCTTCTCCTGCCCAGATGCCGGAGGAAAGGGGAACTGAAGTAGTTAAGACTCATTTGTGTTTCTTTTCCATGGAGCTGAGCTACTCTTCCTTCCCGAATTTCTTCTCCCTGCTCAGAGTGTTTGTGTGACATTAGACAGGATGTTCTTCTGGAAATCTCTGCAGTCTGAAAAAAAGTTGGGCAGAAAATAACTGTTCCCGCTCTATAAAAATTTTGCCCTTTCCACTGAAGGGAAGGAGGGTGGGAAGAAGCCCTGAAAGATTCACAACCCAAAGTTCTCAAATTATTTAAACTCAAGTCAAAATCAGGCCCAAGTCAACATGATATTTAAATTTCAAGGGTTTGGGGTTTTTTTTTTTTTTGCTTAGTAATGAGAAGAAAAATTCAGATACGCTTCAATTTTTCCTTTGAGCCAGAAAATCACTTTTTTTTTTTTCCCCTTTAAAAACAGATCAATTATACTTTAAAAGCTCGCAAAATGCTTTAAATTCCCCTGCATTTGTTAGTTCTGCTCAAGTACTCCTTTGAAACAGGCCTGTTCGCCTGGAAAGGCTGATCTCCCTACATCAGCACACACCAGCTTCAGAAGAACCGACCGCCTTCTGCCACCACATCCTGACCAAGCGCGGCAGAAGAGGAATCCACAGCAGTGCCACGCATCTCAGCCCGCCCTCGGTTCCCCGTGGGCAAAACGAGGAAGGATTTGGTCCCCTCAGCTCCCAGCAGCTTGAGATCAATGGGTGGACAGGAGATGGAGTCAGTGTAGGTGGATGACCAGCAGTGGAGACCTGGATAATCCACCCAACCTCTAGTGATGGGAAGGAGCCACACCGCTCCCAAGCCACGGCTGATGTTACTACATCTCCCCGAGGGCTTCGTGCCGCCCGCAATCCCCTGGTAGTTAATAAGGAAGGCGAGAGATTCAACAACTGTTTTTGCTTGGGCTGCCTTGTAAAGGCTTCGTCGCTCGGCAGTGAAACAAAAGGGGACTAATAACACCCCGCGCCGCGAAAGCGAGTGCCAAGGAAGAGACAGAAATCAATTATCTGGGTGAAATTCAAAGGGAGAGGAAGTGGCAACCACGTACACATCAGCAAACAGCACGCATAATCCCATTAACACAGACGTTGTCTCCCTCGCGGGAGCGCCGAGCCAGGGAGAAAGATGAGAATTAAAATAAACAAACAAAAAGTAGCCTCGACTCCACGACTAAGGGAGGACGGGGCGGCTGGCTGCCACCGGGACGTGGCGGAGGGCAAAGGGGGGAGCCCAGGTGAAGCTGGCGGGGTTGGGACCTTGCTGGGAAGGCGTTTTGTGAGGGAGAGGCGGCTGCACGCTGGGGAAAGCCACCCTTCCCGTCACCAGATGCTGCTGGAGGGCCCCTGAAGGATGGGGACAGCTTTAATGCCACCTGCACGAGCGAACCCCAAGCAGGGATGAACACGCTCTCAGGATGCGCTGCCGTTCCCCATGGCATCCTCCTCGCCCCGTTCCACAGCGCTGGAGAGGCTGGGCTGGCACCCTGGCAAACGCCCAGCCAGGGGACAGAGATGACCCTTTTGGTGTCCCCACAGGTGATGAGATTTCAAATCCTCTCCTTTATCTCAGGAACCCATCTGGGCAAGGACGGGTTTGGCATCATTGTTTGCGCAGCCCCCATCACAGCTTCCCAGATAAAATTTATTACTCCAGCGTCTCTATTACTTTTTTTTCCTGAGCATCTGCTGCTGGCAGCTTTTGCTCTGCTGATCTGGTATCGCAGTCCCCGTGGATGCTCAGAAAAGGGCTCTCTCCTCTGGGGCCTGGGAGAGTTAATGGGAAACGGGATTCACACCGTCTTCCAAGGGTTTGGGATCAGAACCAAAAGGAGCTCAGGAAGTCAAACAAAGTCTAAATTCTCTTCCCCCTCACCCCCAGGACTGCTCTCCCTAAGCGAGCACCTTTTGCATCCAACCCTGGCTCAGATGGATGGCTGTTCTATAATTCATACATTGTCTCCAAAGACGACAGAGCAGCTCATAAATTTATTAAAAAAAAAAAAAGTCCTTTGCAAGGATGATTTTAATAGTAGGCTTTCCATTTAAGGAAAGAGCAATTCAAGTTAATTCCTGGAAACACCGTCCTTGTCCCGCTCCCCTTGGTCCATCTGTCCTGGGAGCATCAGCAGCTGGGGACAGGGAGCGAAACTGCAGCCCGAGGCAGAGCGCTGGGACCGGCGACGCATCCCCACCAAGGAGGCAAGATTAAAATACAGTCACTTAATCCCTTGCAAAGCCTCTTAAGCGTTTAGATCAGGGTCAGCTCAACCGGTGCTTAGTCAACCTGCCTTTGAAAAACGTCCCAATTTAGGCCCTTCTGCTGACTGTCAAGTAGGCTGAAATGAGGGATGGGATCAAAGGTGACAGGGTCCAAGTAGATGAAGGTAAATGCCATGTAAGTAACCCTCGTTAGGAATCAAGGGCCTCCTCTAGTCTCCCCTTTCCCATCCATCCCCTTCCTGGGCAGCTCGAGTAGCTGCAGAGGGAGATTTTCTCTTCCCTCTTCAGCCCTCAACACTTCTACAAGAGATAACTGGGGGTGAGTCCATCAGCTTCAGTGGAGTCATTAGCACCAGAGACAGCTACAGTGCCTGGGCCGGGGGACAGCAGCGAGACTTTTAGCTGGAGTGGTTCAAAAAAGAGTTAAATCCTGATAAAACCATCCAAAATGGGGGTCTTTGACCCCTTGGACTCCTGTATCCCTTCTAGGCGTTGCAGCAGCAGGGCACTGGCACCCAGAAGCAAAAGGCTCACTTCTCCTAACGACCTTCACCCAGGGTTCTCAGAACAACCTTCCCCAGGCTCCTTACGAGCCGCTCACCAAATCTTAGTGACATTATGCTAAAGAAATAAATGGAGGCTCACGTTACAGAGAGCAACCCGGAATTTTAAGGGCTTGCAGCAGGTGTAATGAAAACAAAACATCCTTTGACAGTTTATTTCAGCCAGGCTCTCTGCTCTGCCACATTCACTTTCTATCAATGCAGCAGGCAAAATCTCTTCTCCTCTTCTTCTCCTCTTCTCCTCTCCTCTCTTCCTTTTTTTTTCTTTTCTCTTTTCCCTTCCCTTTCTCCTTTCCTTTCCCCTTTTTTTTATCCCCCCCACCCTCCCCTTAAATCAACCAAAATTAGAAGGGAGATCCTGAGCTACAAAGGCAACAGCTACACCAGCCCTGCTCCTGACACGGTGCAGTGATGATGGGAGTGCACTGAGAACTGGGTTAATGGTGCTTCAGAGCTGGAAACCCAGCCCTGTGCTGAGGGATGTGCTGAGCCCCGGGCTAGCAGCCTGCTCTTGCCTGGAGAGAGTTCTTCTGAGCCCAGTTACCAGCACGAACCCGGCTGCCTCTGCTCTGCAGCAGAAAGCGTTGGAACCGAGGCTCCTCCAAAGCTAAGCAATAACTGGCTTCTCTGGGAGCTGATCTCCCCGAGGACGTAGGAGTGGCACAAACTATTTTTGCCTGAGCCAAGAGTTGATAACGCTACACGGAGCTGTCTCCTTCGCCAAGACACGCTGCGCACGTAATTCTAACCGTAAGCACAAGTGTCTATATACGCTCAAACACACACAGACAGACACTCCGTTTGCAAAGTCCAGGTGATCCTACAGCTGTATTTTAATATTTCAATACCAGGGTCAGAGCGAATCTCACTGTCTCCCTCTTATCTCCCCTCCGCATACCAGCGCTGTCAATGCCATCGGCAATTTTACATGTAAATGAGCCCATCCATCACTCCCTGCTCTGCAGCGCCTCACTTCCAAGACTACCATGGAGTTACACCATTAAATCTCCCGGCTTTACAATATACATCATGACATATTTGACATCAATCAGCTGTGTCAGTCCGCTCACTGTAAACCATAAACTTGCTCTGCATTCCAGCTCCGTGCACAGTGATTAAAACCTTCTCAGCCTGGCTTCCCGATTATGGTGATAAATGAGGATGCCTTCCCTTCTGACTCAACGCTCGCCCATCCTCCCCTGGCTGCCCCCACCCAGGCTGGCACTCTTCCCGAGTTATCCGGGGGCACTGCTCACACACACACACACACACACACACCCAACCCCATGCAGCTCTCAGGTCTTTCCCGTCTACTCATCCATCCAGTCAGCTCTCCACCAGCACGTGCATTTCTCCTTCAGCTCCACCTGCCCCACACGTCCTTCCAAGTAGCCACTGGCTGGGCTCTGATCATCTCTAGAGTTCAGGCAAAGCGTCGGAAAAGACCTTCTTGGGAATGACTGTGACCTGGGTGGATGTCAAGACGGTGACCCAAAGTCATCCTTCACACGCACAGCCAACATCTGACAGACCTACACAGGTAAGTCACCTTTAGGTACCATTCAGTGGGTCGAGCGACTTCAGGCAGACACACCATAATCCTGCTTCACGCAGCACTCTGCTTTGAGGCACCTAAACCCACCCCCACGCCCCCTCTCACTTGTCAGAAAGACTGATCCTTCCCTAATCCCATTTGCTTCCCGAAGAGCGAGCGACGCTGTGCGACTCCTGTCGATGTCGAGCATCAGGTCTGTCGAGCCAGGGACCAGGCTGCACAGCAGAAATGCAAATTAGAAGGGGGGTTGGCTTCAGGCTACTGAAATTTCGGCCTTCTCCTTCATTTTCATCTTCCTGCAGGAAGAATAGTTTAGCTGAGCAAGTCTAGACTTTAGTATCTGGTTCTGGGGGCTTCTTTTTTTTTTTTTTTTTGCCAATCTCCCTGAAACTGCAGAAACCCGGTGTTGTTGCCACGTCGTGTTTTGTATCATGCACACACACCATTGTTCTTCTAGATACACTCCTCTGAACAACCCATCTTCCCAGTAACTCCGGCCTGAGATTGAAGCCATTCTGGGAAGCGTGATCGCATCGCTAAAGAAACAATCACAACAAACTTGAGCAAAATCACATTACCACCGAAGACGATGTTTTCAGACGGGTCTCTCCTAGGTTAGGAGATGGAGCTATTTGCACAAAAAGAAAAGATCAGAAGTGAATTCAAGGAGTCACAAACAGGGAGATCATTAGAGCTTCCAGCCAACTTATCTTGCTGGAGTTTCTTTCAGCACCTAATTAAAGCTGTTTCTTGCACCAGAGGAGCCACAGCTTCTTGCCATCACACCCTCCCTCTGCACATTCCCATCGCAGTCGGGGATAGAAGCCTCATTAGGACTTGCAGTATCTAAAATAAACTCCTTTGGCTTGTACCATCCCTTGGGACCTTCCCAGCCGGCCTTTCTGTCACCACAACACCTTCTGGGCACCCGAAGGTAGAAGGGGAACAAGGACTAGCTCAGAGATGATGTTGTTCCCATCTGGTGCTTTGTAAATGACCTGAGATGAGGCACGGAAACCGTGGGGGAAACCAGACAGGTGGGGGTAGAAGAGGGAAAAAGTTAGCAGCTTGCTTTCATTCTTGGGACATCCACAGAGAAATGATCCCTCCTTCACTGCAAGATGAATGGGCAGCTGTACAGGTTACGAGGGAGGTTTTATTGCAGATCGATAAATCTGTGTCAGAGACCCCATCTGGAGGGAGTTTTAATTTAAAGAAAAGAGTGATGAGTGCCAAAAGGCAATAAATCAAAAAAGTTGTGAAACCCCACCGACGTTAACCTTCTCCCAACGCAAACACGGGCTCTGGGGCACGGGTGGGGACGAGAGTTTGCCAGCCCCACGGACGTGGGTATCGGGGCCATGCAAGGCAGGAGCATCAACGGGGAGGAAGGAGGCAAAAGAAACGCAGGATTTATTACTGTGGTGTTATCAGAGATCAGTGGGTGTCAGCAGGAGACAGCTCTCCGAGATCCAAATCAGAGAGCGAGCGAGGAAAAAAAAAACAGACCGGGGAGAGAGTTCACAGCAACAAACTCGAGACAGGGCTGACAGCAAGAGGAGAATATCAGAGATTATCTCAAATCTCTCTTCTCACAACACAAGGAAGGAAGCTTCCCCCCAAAGCCCTCCTTTTCATCATGTGGCTTTCTCCATCTGCTAGATGCTGGCTCGGCTCCGAAACAGGAGTCAACCGCAGCTCCCACTGCGAGGACAACAGTGCAGCTCTAGCTCAGACAGGAGGACACGTCCACAACCCCAAACAGGGCAAAGATGATGGTGAGGGAGGCTGCATTAATGCCAGAAACCTTCAGAGAGAGCTTCGGGAGGAAGCCCCAGGCCCACGGATTGGGATTCCCAAGTACTCCTTGGTTGAGGTCAGTCCTGAACGACTTGGTTTGGTCTCGTGGTTTAAAACATCCCTCCATTTACTGGAGCTGGAGAATACACTTCTTACCCACACCAAGAAAAGCCATTTTAAGGCAGAACTGTTTTATCTGGGTGGCCACAGTTATTTTCTGGGTGATCAGTGACTCAGGGGGGTGGCTCTTCAGACAATTTACAGAGATCTGATTTTGCACGAAGCAGGGGCTGGGAGTGCACCAGACAGAAAACTTTACAACTGAGAGGTTTCTGAATATCTTAAACACCAGTTGCTTTTAAATTTTGGAGCTGTGCACTTTATTTTTTTTTTTCCCTCTGAATTCCTGAGCTGTGCTATTAATCTTATCTTCCATTAGGAAAACGAGAGCTTTTTAAAAAATCCAATTTACTTTTCACCATATACACTTCAGCTTAACTTTATTTTTTCACGTTACTCAGCTTGAACTAAGCAATAATCATTTCCAGATTAATGATGATAATTTCAAACACTCCTTCAGAGCAGGCATCTTAATATCCTCTCTGACCAGCGAAGAATTTCCTGTTCTACAACAAGATTACACTTAGCAAGATGAAACGTGTTTCGGTTTCGCTGGCGGCGGCGGTGACAGGGACTTTGCCAGAGGCTCTCAGAGGTGCTCTCCACCCAGGACAAGCTCAGGAATGCAAAAATCTTGCTTTCCCCACACCCTAAAAATAAATACAATTCATTGTAAAAGGTCCACCCCCGTAGCAGGCCCTGGAAGCAGCCATCCTGCTGGAAAAACACAGCCCCGTGCTACGCTGTGCTCTGACACCAGACTCAAACGCTACTTTTTATCCCCAATTCCATTAATTTAATGTGCTCCCCCCTCCAGGTCTTATCCTCCTAAAATGCCTGTTGGTTCCCCAGGCTGCGGCAGCAAGGGAAAGATTCACCACGTTCAGACCTCAGATGCACTTTATGGGGCTAAGTGCCATCAGCTCCATCCTGCAAAGGGGAAGCAGAGGCCAAGGGAGGCGATGCCGTCGCTGAATCGACGCTTACGCTGCAAACACAGCTTCCACCCCCGAGGGTCTCGTTGAGCCAACTGAAAGGGTGTTGTCCCAGGGGGCTGATGGTGGAGAGATGAGAAAAATCCCACTCCTGCCTTCTGCCCTGCTCCTAAGGAATTCGGTTCCCTTCAAAAAGACCAACGCTGTAATATGAGAGGATGTTTCACGCCGGCTCTCAAGGGCTTTTTAGGGGCTTTGAGCCACCAAAACAAGAGAGAAAGCACAGCAGGCACTTCAGCAGCAAAAAGCAAGCCGACGGAAAACACGGACCTGTTTGGATGCAGTCGATGCTCCTGCAGTTCAGGAGCTGAAGGGAGAAAGAAACCGAAGGGATAAACAGAAAAATACGTGATGGGGAAGATGTGAGGGAGCTCTCGGCATTCAGACGACACGAAGTTGTTGCTGCTTTTCCCCTGCCCAGCAGCTCAGACCTGCCCCCAGAGAACTTAACCACAGCCCTGATCCAAGACCCCGTCGCTCTCACTGAACGGGTCGAACGGCAGCACGGATTTCTGCCCTCAAAAACCAACGTGTTTTCAGGCACAGGGAAGGAAAAAGGGTCAGGAATTCACAAACCTTCGCTAACGACTTGTACATGACCCGTAATTCGCTGAGCTGATGATTGCTTCCTGGTCCCCGAGGTCTGAGCTTGAGTTTTCAAGGTAGCGATGCTACCCTGAGCAAGAGCTCGAAACGCCTGGAGCCATTCAGAACAGGACTGCTTAACAAATAAATATATTTGTAACAAATTCCAAGCAAATTATAATAAAATCCCCCAAATCCTTCAGGCAGAATGGGCAATCTTAAGGTTGGAGCAAGGCTCTACATGATCAGAGTCCACTGCTGCAGAAGATGTCTCTTTAGAGGCTGCCTTTCCAAAGAAATTTTACTGGGGTTTGTCTTTTGAAGTGGAGTTAGGAGTGACCTGAGGATCTCCCAACTGCAGGACAGGGTTCGGGGTGCAAACCAGCAGCCTTGCCCGGACAGATGGAGAAGCCCCGGGCTCACGGAAGGCTCAGGATCTCGTGCCATTTGGCTCAGGGTTACCCTTTTGAAGCTGATCTGTGCCAGACATGGGCTGTGTGGGGAGATGTGCAGAGGTGCCGGGGACTCTGCCAGACAAAGCCACTGCGAGTCCCAGAGATCTTGTCAAGTTTTTTTCCCCAGCCCTTTGATCCATCAGCCTTTTGTAAAATTGATTTTATTTCTCTCTTCCCAGAGGACATTTGCTCCTATCATCAGCA
Source organism: Actenoides hombroni (assembly GCA_024336885.1). NCBI lineage: Eukaryota > Metazoa > Chordata > Aves > Coraciiformes > Alcedinidae > Actenoides > Actenoides hombroni. The sequence goes on from WUAM01000179.1 coordinate 34,192,176, forward strand.
GTGTCACTTTCTAATCGAGGCTCATTTGGGACCCCAATCCCTCCCATAGCCCAACAACTCCTCCCAGGGTGGGTGAGAAAGAACTTTTTTTTTTTCCCCTGCTCAAACCTGAAGCCTTTGACAGAGAGCCAGAGCGAATATTAGCGCACCGGCTTTTTGGGTCACCATTAAAAAGGATCATGTGAAAGGAGGTCAGATAAATATTTAACATGGTTATTAATATCTCCTCCTAATTTCATTCCTCCTCCTCCCTGTCCTCGGCTCCTCCCTTTCCTCTTCATCTCTTCATTTTAGGCAGTTGATCCCTTTTAAGAAGGTCAGCTGGGATCATCGGCTGGCGCTGGCTGGCAAAGAGAGGGCAGAAAGAGATAGCTGGAACCTTGCTCCTGGGGAGCACGGCCTGAATTAGGCAGCTCTGCTGGCGATGGATGCCGAGGCATTAACCATCCCTTGGGTCCCTCCTCTTAAGTGCAGAGCAACGTTCAACCCCGGCATCAATTGCTGCTTAAACACGGGGTTTAGCGGCGCACAAGCGAGGTGCCAACACCCTCACAGACGCGCACACCCACGCAAGGGCCAAGACCTCGTGCAGAATTGCTGGCAGAATCCCCCGGAGCCAAGAGGGGACACGTTCTTCCAGCAAAAAGGGCTATTTGCATGCACCAAAAGGCCTCGCCAGTACTTCTACGGCAGCAGCAAACCCAAGCAGGCGCTCAAAACCCACAGACCGATCTCTTCCCCCCCCTGGCTGCCAAGCCCACACCTCACTGCAAAGGGGTTTCCCCTGTTTCTCCCATGGGAAAAACAGGATCGAGGTGCCACTTTCCCCCTTTCCTGAGCCACCCACGCAGGTCTGAGCCACTGTTGCTGGGACCCGACAGCGCTGGCAGGCAGTTAACGCTGATGGACGTGCTGCCTTAGCCCATTTAGGAACTTTGCAGCTGCACATCATGCATTTATTATGGGGTTTTTTTTAAGCCTTATTTACAGATTTCACAACGCACACCTGTAGGCTCGACTCCTTCCTGGTTTACTTGCTGTCCTACACTGCCATCCTGCCATCGTTGATTAAAACAGTATTCCTTCAGGGAGGAAAGGGGAGCACCTCACGCAATTCTCCTACACAAACGATCAAAACAAGCATTTTGGGGGCTTTGGGCTACACTCTGGCACCCCTTCCCTCCCCGAAAGGGATGCCAACAGCTTCTCACGCCCTCCATACACACCGAAACTCATCTCTCCTGGTGTCTGCACCCTGCTCGCTGGCTGCCAGGGCTGCCTCTGAAAAGTGACAGCTCCACGGCTGAGGTCTGGATAAAATAGAAGGATCCTAACTTGAGCAGGTGTAAGTCATCCTGTGTCACTCCCACCCCAAGCGAAACAACAGCTAGAAAAATCATTTTTAAAACGTGGAGAGAAAAAACTGACTTCTCTTGTTTGGATCTTGCAGATGGAGCCTGCTATGGAGAGTGACACCCAAGGGAAAAAACCAGCAGCTCCTCTGCTACCGCACTGGGAGATGCAAGATCCTCCTCCATGCTGTCAGTGAACACCCAGAGACACATCCTGTGCCCAGAGAATTCCAGGCCTTCTTTTTTGCTTTGCATGAGAAACCCCAGGACATGTGGAGCAACTGGCACGAGGGTCGAGGAGTCAAGTGCTTGAACATTAGGGCAGGCATTAATTAGAGCTCTCGGAGCATCCTCATCCTAAAGCAGGCTGAGCACGGGTCCTCATCGCTCGGGTGGCTCCAGGCCTTATTTATTTTACTCTGTTCAAACCAGCAGCAAAGACAAAATTATTCACCTCCTCCTCAGCCTTTCTCTGGTGCTTCTCCTGACAGTGTTAAATGCTTTGCAAACAGCCGTGCATTCATCTTCGCAGCCCTCCCTCAGTTTCAGTATTTTCCCCAGTTTAGAGCCGGGCCCCCAACAGTTCACTCTCCCTGAGTAACCTTTGCCAGCAGGAAAAAAAAGGAGAGAAGGGGAGGGGGGGGAAACAAGAGCACCAAACCCCAATTGAGCATCCAGGGGGATGAGTCTGACCTTCAGGCACTGATAAAATAAACAGTTCAGACCCACAGCGTCGGAAGCGCGGGGCGGGATATTTACACACTTGTGTTCAGGCAGCTAAATTAAGAAGCCGGTTTCCCTCGGCAAAGCTGCGTGCGAGGGAGCAGCTTCTCCAGGAGGTCGCCCAAGGAGATGCCTCCCTGCTCGCGGGACGAGGAGCTGGGCCAGGAGAAGCCACCCTCGGAAGCTGCCCTGTCGGGTGGCTCCGAGGGACCAGGAGCGGGGATGCTCTGCGGGGATGCCAGCCTGGGGGGACCCCGGTGCTTCCCGGAGCTCCAGCCCCAGCAGGCATCTCCAAGGCTACCCTTTGGTTCTCCTCGCTCGATCACAGAGGAAGAAGCACAGCACCCAACAGCCACGTTTCCTCAACCGGCCCTTCGAGATCTTATTTGCATCCTTTTCTATCCCCCGAACCCTCCTTTGCTTCCTCCAGACCTCCCTTCTCTCTCCCCTTTTTCAGCACACAAAAGGTCTGCTGCAAAGCAGGTGTTGCCATGATAACAAGACAACCCCTCGGGAGGGGAGAAAGCGCCCACATACAATACAATCCTCCCAAAATAAATAAATAAGGGGGGGGGGGGGGGGGGGGGAGAAACCCTCACAACCCCTTCAAGGGACCCGGGGGAGAAATTAATGCACATCGGTTCGTAAAGGACAGAAAGGCCGACGCGGCGCGCTGC
>WUAM01000179.1:34201246-34214960 GCA_024336885.1 Actenoides hombroni
AACACAACCACCCACAGAAACCTTCTGATAAACCTCCTCCCTCCACGTTATATTCTCTCTATGTATTTATACATATATAGGTGTGTGTATTTATAAAATATACATATATATATGGCTGTGTGCATATAGAAATACTCACGGGGTTGGGTTCTTTTTTAAAAATAAAAATAAAATTGCCAAATTTACACCATTATGACTAAAAAAAAAAACCCCAATCCCTTCCTTCCTCTCGCCCATCTCTTCCCAGGCTCCTTGTGCTCCCATTAATCTGAACGCCTCCCCCGTCGCTTGCATTTCCCTCCATCCCCTCCCTCCCACGGCTGTTGTCACTCCCCAGCTACAACCCCCCTCTCCCCAACACCACTGGCCATCTCCCCCAGTAACTCCTCACCAAATTCTAATGAGGTTTTCTAATTAGACTAATTAATTTCCTGCCCAAGTTAATAAGACTGTCTGCAGCTCAGAAATAATTGGACTTCCCAAACACCAATATCCCCTCCCCTCCCTCCGCCGCAACTGGCGATAGGGGTCCTTCATAATTCAAAGTCAGCTCTTGCTTTTTTTCAACCGATGGCTTTGCGCTTCTGGAGTTATTTTGCTATCACAAAACTCCCCATCACAGCCCCCAGCGAAGGTTTGCTAGAGTTAAGACCTTGCAACCCATTTGACTACTGCCCGAGGTTGCCTTTCAGTGCTGTGGGACAGATCTGACCAGGGCAGAAGCCCCATCGCAACGTGGCGATGCCCCAGCACTCAAAGTTTGCAGCCCTTTGGAGCCCGAGTTGGTCTGAATTTCCGTGCGTGTCATCACTGGTACGATGCTAAACCCGGACAGCTCTGTTTTCCTGGTGGAAAAGGATTGAGAAGCATCATGAGGGACAGCCTACGCATCTCTCCCTCTTGAAGCAAAGGGGAGCCCGGACCACATGGTTACAGGAGCAGCATCCAAGCAGACAAATACAAGTTGAAGTTCAGAGGCCAGACAGGACAAGTGCTTCAGATTTCACAGCTGAAACTAAATACTAAAGCAGGTTCACAGGAAACAGCAGAATTGTGACAGCAAAGGGAAAAAAAAACCTCATGGTTTTAAAAGCATTAATGGAGCAGGTGATTCAACAACCTTCACCTGAAAGCATCCAAACACTTCGACTTCATAAAAGAAAATGGTTTAGTGCCAATGAAGTTCAACGTTTCAATGAAAAAGGCCTGTCAGGTTTGGAGGAGAGCGAATCAGGCCAGCAGAAAAGGCATGTTCACATCAATTCTGACTCATCGCCGTGGCAGAGAAGAGCAAAAGCCTTCCCTGCTTTTCAGCAACACAACCCCGGGCCGAGACATCCCGGCCCACTGGGCTCGGATGGGAGGGACGGAGGGAGCGTTTCACGTCCTGACATTCACAGAGTGTCTCCTCCGGGTGAAATGTGGGCTGGTGGTACCCAGAAGGTCAGGCTAGATGAGAGCAATGAGCTCTCCCAGCCTTAATACCCTGAAACGGGCGCCCTGCCTCTCGCTCCCCGCCTCTGCTAATCAAATAAAAGAAAGAAGATAAAATGCCAACCACAAACAAGAGATTTGCAGCTGGGGGATCTAATTCCAGGAGGCTGCAGGCCATAAAAAGAAGGGATCCATTAGCATCCACTTACCTGCCATGATGAAGTGACCACGATAAAGTGCACAGGATTAAATAAATTTAAGCGAATCCCCTGACGGCATTTTTATGGGATTGAAAGAGGTTTTATCCACTCGCAACCTCTATCCTCAGAGGAAACCGATTCAATAAAATCCAAACCCACTTCATCTAGCAGGAAGGGGAGGGAGGAAAAAAAAAAAAATACACAAAAACTCCACAACGTTTACAGAGTCACTAAAGCAGTCAGGGAAAAAAAAAAAAAAATTAAATACAGGGCAAATCCCAGAGTAGGAGAAATGTGCAGAAGTCTGCTGCTATAGCTGAGTTCCATCAGTTTAACTTGAAACTTTTAATGCTCCTTCACTCCCTGGGGCAGGAGCAGAGTCGGTCTCTGCTGCCAGGCACCTTGCAGCTCCCACAGAATTGAAGATAAAGGTGGGGGGGGGGAAAGCATTTCCCACCTTTTGCTCCATCTCCTGAGACTCCCTCCGCTATCGCTCCAGCTCAGCATCTTAACTGCCCCGGTCACCCAACACAAGACTGGGTATCTCTAACACACTGCAGCCTCCTAGCCCACCAGTAAGGCCAGAAACACACCTCCCCTCCACTGTGCTGCTCCACTGGTTCGTGCTGAGCTTTGCAAAGGGCGGCAGGGCCGCTGCCTGCGGACGAGAGGCCGATGCTCCCCGAAGAGAGCGCGGTGCCATTTCTCATCCAACAGCCCCTGCCCGTGCCCGCTGCTGCCCAGCAGCCCCAGACAGCGGGCATCCCACCCCACGGGGCTCCCAGACCCCGGTGCGGAGCCGCAATAATGCTGCCTGGAGCCCCAGGCCTTGTTTGCCCGGCTGCTGGTGAGGCCTCAGTTTCCCCAGGGCCCTCAGCCCACGGAAAACACCTCCTCTGCTGTCGTGTGGGGAACAGGTTGGGAAAATCCTCCGAGATCACGGAGACCAACCGTCTACCCGACGGTACCGTGACCGCTAAACCACCCCCTGAAGTGCCACTGACTACACGGGTGGGTGTTTTTTCCCCGAACACCTCTCCGAGGGACTCACCCGGTCACCCCACGCCGAGGGGTTGTCTCTGCCGCCCTCCGCTCCCGTGCCGGCCCCCGGCGCTCGCTGCAGCCGGATGCTCCCCGCTCCTTTGCCCGGCCAGCTCCCCTGGGGTCTCCGTAATCCTGCTGGCAACGGCCGGCCTGGCCAGCCCCGGGTGGTCCCGCCAGGTGCCATCCCGGTAAGGACACGGGGCTCGCTTCCGAGGCGCGTTCCCGCCACGTTTGGCAGCGCCCTGAGGCTCAGCCGGCGCGGGATGCAAGGCCGCGCCTGCACCCGCCTGCCCTTCCGCCCGCCCGGCTCTTCTTCATCCTCCCCTCTTTTCTTCATCGTCCCCGCTCTTCCTCAGGGTTACCCAGCTCCGGGAACCCCTTTATCCCCCTCTAACTTGCCACTGCCTCATTCTGCGTGGACTAAATCCCGTGTTTAATCCCTAGCCCCAGACAAACTCCACGGCGATGATGCCTCCGAGCTCAGCCCAGAGGAAAAAACCCCAACACATGACACTGCTCTTTTTCCACCTCCTGTTACCAACCTCTCCCTGTTCCCTTCCAAACCCCACGCACCCCAATTTTTCCTCTCCACTCTGTAAGGGACAGCAGCGTTGGGTTCCATGGGAAGGTCCACAAAACCTGTGTCTTATCTAAGCAAAGCCTCACCTGCTGGGACTACCAGTTGCTCACTTGGATCATGGGCTCAGCATTGCTGAGGCCACTTTTACCCCCAGTAGGACCCCCTGGTCCTCCTGAGATGTTGTAGAGCTGCCACAGAACCTGAGGACTTCATCCAGACCAACCCTTTCCTTAGCCATCACCAAAGGCCAACATCACCACACCAGATCAGACACACGGTGCTTAGCTCTGGGATATGCACAAGCAGGAGACACTAGAACCCAAGGATAGGAGTTTAAGAGCTTTGCTGTTGACATCAGGGATATTTGGGGTCCTCCAAAGAGGTGAGCAGAGCACCCTGGCAGACACACGCACGCTTTAAGCATCCCTGCATCCAGCTGCACCCTGCACCTCCAGTCCCACCACAGAGCACTTGGGTTGGCAACAAACCCCACTGCACCCCGTTTATCTGCTGCTGGATCTACCTCTGGATGGATTTACCTCCTGGGCAGGGCTTTCAGAAAGGTTCAGCTCCTTCTGAGCAGTCAGCCTCTGTCTATCCAGCATCCCCAAATTTATCTGCTCCAAACACAAGCCACCATCCCAAAGCTACATCTTTGGGAGCCTTCTCTCCAATCCCTTCTGAAGCATCCAAGAGGGGCAGAGCTACGGGGCTGGGGGAAGGAAAACCTTCAGCCTTTAGGAGACCTGGCAAAAAACTCCAAAACCTTCCGAAGGATAAAAAATATCCTGAGAGCAAGAGTGCAACGGCCTGGCCCCAACCAGCAAATGTTATCGATTCACATCAGAGGAAGAAGAATAAAAATTAGAAGCTCCTCGGAACAAAGCCCATTTTCCTCTGATGTACAAGCGTGAGGGGGGGGGGAGAAGCCATTTTAATTACTGATCAAAAATAAATGACTTGCCATTTGCTAGGACTTTCTTTTTTTCTTTTTTTTTTTTTCCCTGAAATTACTTTGTGGAATTACTTCAACTTATTAATATATTTATAAGGAAAGAAAACACCCATAAATGCTTGGAATGCTGAGCCAATGAATTAATTAACATCAAATTACTAGTGGTTACTACAGCTTGATGGTAAACATCGCTACCCTATTATAGGGAGGATGGACAAAAAAAAAAATCTCTTGCAGCTGTTAATTATTTCAATTATTAATTTTACTTAATAATTCATATCCCTTTCCTGACCCCCTGGAGTATACTACGGTATCTACATTTCTTCCTCTCCTTCTCCATTTCTCCCTAACTCCACTTGCAGAGAGACAATCCATCACTCTGCAAGGTTACTGGCTTCAGGAGAGAGGATTGGGGGTTTTTTTATTATTATTTTATTTTTTATAATTGACAGTCATTTCCTTAGAGAAATACCCCCAGTAAATACCAGCTCTGGAGAAATGATAATAAATCCTTAAAGGTGAACTCAGTGGCTTTTTCCCCTCATGTGCTCACTTTAAAAAAAATAAAATAATACGTCCTAAAAAAAACCCCAAACCTCTGCAAGCCCAAATCCCTAATATGCCATATACAGGGAGAGAGAATTACAAATAAATCCACTTTTAAGTCAAGAAAGAGGTGGGGTTTTTTTAAACACCTTTTTGGTTTACATTCAGGTTGTATCCCTCATCTCGACACCTCTTCACGTCCCCAGGGCTGTGCTCGGTCCCTGGGCCCTTTCCCGGCACGCGGTGCTCGTCCCCGCTCCCCGGTGACAGCAGAAGAAAAGGGAAACTGAGGCACAGTCTGTTGTTCATGAACTCCAGTTCCCAGCGCACATGTCTCGCTGCTGGTCCGAAGGGCTGTCCTGCCCCCAGGCATTTCTCATTAGGTGAACACAGCCCGTAAAAGAGAAAGAGATTAAAAAAGAAACACTAAAAGCCTTTTTCCTACTCCCCACCCCGCCCTTTCCTCCTGTTTTTTTTAAGCCCTCAGCATCTGCCTTTTGGAGCTTTTGTGCTTAACCACCCTGAATAGAGATTTCCTTCAAAGCAGAATGGAAAGTTGGGATTAGAGTGGAACTCCCAGTGAGGAAAACTGGTTTGGCTTTGGAAGCGAGTGGGAGCGAGCTCCGTGCGCTGGAAATATTGCCGTGGGGGAAAGGGGTGCAGCTCCTGAATAAATGCCCTGCCATCCCCCAAAGGAAAAAGCTTGTAAAGAATGGGAGGGGAAAAAAAGAATTAGAATTAAAAATACATATATACACACATATTTATATATCTATTTTTCCGTAGAACAGCTTAATCCCACAAGCACTTGTTGCATTCGGTGCCTGCTGGGGGGCAGGGAGGTGGCAGAATTTGGCTTCACCCGCAGCATCGTTTCACCCGTCACCAGCAAAGTGTCTTCTGCTGGAGGATGCCTGTGCACGCTTCTGCGCCTCCAGTTTATCTGGAAATTAATTTCCAGATCAAAAGGAGGCTGGTTAATGTCAGAAAATAAATGGGGGTTGGTGGAGGATGGAGAAAAGGATGAAAAAAAAAAACAACCCCAAACCTCGTGGCCCCAGGGCATGTCTTGCCGCCGAGGGGATTCGTATTTCTGATGGGTTTTGGGGAGGAGAGAGGAGGAATTTGGGAGAATTTTGGCAGAGAGTCTCAATTTTGATTCCAGACAGGAAACGTTTAAGGAGAACAGAGAGCTCTACACCCCGGCACGCACAGACCCACACAATAAAAGCCCTCATCTATTAATCTTCTCCCTTGATCTAGAGGGTAGAGCTAAAATGACGTTTGATGCTCTTGGCTGATCTCTGGAGGGCAAATCAAATAACAAATAAGGGGAGAAGCAGTCAGCAAGATACAGCGCGGTTTATATGGCACAAAAATAGACAGGCAGGAAAATAAGCCCGAGGATCGTTGGTTTGGGGCTGTTTCTGGGAGAAAGAGAGGGAAGAGGTCGCTTCCAAAACCCGAGTTTTGTTTTAAATCGATCTATTAAATGCTGTGAATAACGAGATCTGATTATTTGATGGGTGGCCTGGACAGTTTTTGCTTATTCTCAAATGAGGTATAGAGCTTAAATATGGTACTAAAAGGCCCGTGACTCTGCTATTGAGGCCAAAAAAGCACCTGCCTTTCCGCGGCATCGCTTCTCCAAAGATGCTCAAGCGCTCGGCAAGAACAAACCCAGCTTGGCTCACACCTCTGTTAGTCAGCAGCGAGAAAAAACCGTCCCATTTTGAACAGCTGGAGAAACTGGGGCAACAAAGATGGGAAACAATTTGCCCATGCTGGCTCAATAATGTGGTTATAAAAGGAATCCGAGACCACTTTTCCTGCCGAACCGCTGAAGCTACCTCCCCCCCCAAGGCCCCGAGTGGCTCTGAATAACTGCGACACTTCTCCTGCCATTTGCAGAGGCCACACGCTGCTCTCCTCTTCCCCGAGCTCCCGCTGATTGGCATTTCCATCTCTGCAGTGTGGTGTTTTTTCCACTCACCAAGGGAAAGAGGGTTCTTGAGGGGCTCCTGGCCTGCTCTTGAACAGCGAGAGGGTTCGCAAGCAGCGGCCGAAAGCCCAGCGGCCGCGGAAGGAGCGGAGAGCGCACGCGGTTCTTGCTTGGACCCAAACCTATGAAATCTGCATTTTGCCTTCACTTGCCCTTTTTTTTTTTTCCCCACTGGTTTCTGGCAAAGCACAGAGCAGCACGCACCTCGTAGCATTCTGCTGGGACAGCTTGGCTATCCTGTTCCTGCAATAGTTCTCCCACTATAAGCTCTACTGACCAGCACATCCCCAGCGTTCCCGCTGTCTGTTGATGCACCAAACCAATGCTCCTCCAGCCCCAAACCTGCTCCCTAACACAAGGACCATGTTCAGTACCTGATACATCCAAGATCATCATCCAAAACCAGCTTTTTCAGCACAGGCAAACAACAAACATCCCACACGGCTCCCCCAGAGGTACTTTCCTTTAAAGAAAATATTAGGATTTGCTAGCTGGGTTTTTTTTTTTCCTCCCCTCTTTTTCCTCATAGGCCTGAACGGTTTAACGAGCGTCCTTTTGACCTAGGAAACTTAGTTTTAATTTTCATCACTTTATCCAGAGAACAATGTGTCCTGGGGGCATCTTTGAGCACAATGTACACTTTCATCATCAAAACAAATGCTGGAAATACCCATCTGCCATGTTATCAGAGCTCATTGGCTCACTGAGCCGGACACCGCTTAGGGGACAAGGGAGGCTTTTACTCTTCTCAAAGTCATGAGTGCTGCCTCTAAGCTCTTTAGCATTAGAGGTTCCTGTGGAGATGGGTATTAGAAGCTCCATTTCTTTTTTCCCTAGTCAGGAATGATGGGAGATGGAGCTTTCTTTGGAGATTTCTGTTCCTACGGGGGAGAAAATAAGAGCAGATCCTCCTTGAGTTATCCCCATAGGTGCCTTGTAGGGTGTCTTGGAAGCACGTCACTCCCCGAGCGATGCTGCTTGGTGGGAGGGATGGAGAAACAAGCTGGACCCAAAGCCAAGGACTTGTCTTCGAGTGGAAAGTTACCCAGGGTAAGCAAGCACCCACCAAGGCTCCACTGCAGCTTCCTCTCCCAAAAAGGGGGTTAATGACAATGTGTGACCTATTTTGATTTTGCTTCTGGCTCCCCATCAGCCCCCAGCACCATGCTCATGGGAACAGGGCAGCTCCATTCAACCCCGCTCCCTTATCCAGACCTCCCCAGTTCCCCCCAGCAACCAGAAAATCAAGACCCTTCTGTGCCATGGCACCCAGCTTTATGGGATCTGCCTTTCCCTTCCCCAAACCCACTTCTTCAAGGCAGCTTGCAAGCTACAGCCTTCTCTCAGCTTCAGACTGGAATAATTTGGAGTAAGTTATAATAATAGTAAACATAGTAAAAACAACAACAAATCAAATATGCTTTGTTACTCCCCAGGCACACGCATTTGTCTTCCGAGCGACAAAGTAATCACATTTTTGGTTTTAATTTATTACGTGCATTACAGTCGGTGCCTGGGGGCATTATCACAAGTCAGAGCCCCAGTGCGCAACGGGAGGAATCGAGGCTCTTAAATCCTCACCTCCTTTAGCTCTTCCACCTGCCAACGACTCCAGCAACAGCATCTTTCCCCTGGTTCGAGCTGACTGCAGCGGGGCCCAGGGATCACACCCCAGCCCCACGGGGCAAAGCCAAGCCCTGGGGATCACCGGCCCCATGGAAAGGGGGCTCGCAAAACCCACATGAGCACCGCTGAAAGCTGGGCTGGGTTTAATTTCCTAAGTAACTTGCATGGAGAAGCGTATTTTTACCTGTTAGGTTTTACGTTCTCCCTCCAAATGGCCTCAAAACATAATGCCCATCATTACTGTTTATGGGACATGTGCAGGAAGCCTCAGAACCGCAGAGAAATACAGGACCCTGCCACCCAGACAGCAGCAGGGACACATGGGTGAGGACCTGCTGCAGACAGAGACGAGCAGCAGCGTCTCTGGGGGCGTCTGGGGGCTGGCTCAGCATCTCTCCAGCTACTAGAGGATTTGGAAGGAGGAAATGGGAAGGTACGAGGCTGCTGGAGTGGTACGGCTGCATCTGCCGGCAGCCGTCTGCTGCCCAGCCTCTCCCTCCGCACCCAGCAGGTGTCAAAGCTTCCAGGAGAGCTCTCCACGTTCAGGGTGAGAAAGAAAAAGGGGTTTTGCCTTTCTTTTGACCATGAGCTCAGGTATGCTGCTGGCATTTTCGCACAGCGGGCAGCAGCTCACGCTTAACCCAGCGCGTAAGGAGAGCAGCCCTTCGCCCCTGCATCCTGCACCAGAGACACAGCCTCTTTGTGTAGGAACAGCAGCACCAGCATCCCAAGGCATATGCACAGACCAGCTCAGCAAGCACAGAGAACTCCGTGTCACCTCTACATTAGGCCAGAATAAGCAACAAGGCTTTGCTGGGCTAGGGAAGGAAATGGGATGGGCGCTGCTATTGCCTCTTCCCCAGATAACGCTGGGAGAAATCTCCGCTGAGAACCAGACTAATCACATTTCTTGCCAAGGAGCACAAGCCTTTTGGCAGGTAGGGGATGGATCTCGGGAGCTGACATGTCTCCCTGCCGTCTACAGCTGATGAAGTGTCAAATGAGATGGAACAGAAAGTGAGACCCACCTGGGGAAGTGGGCTCTGACGGGCTGATTGATACCAGGAGAAGGAGGAGGAGGAGGAGGGTGAGGTGGCTGGAGCTCCGCGGGGACCTGCTGCTAGTTGCTCCCGTGATCAGCACGGTGATACCAAGGGGCACTTTTGGGCTGGCCGGCCCCAAGTATCATGGTCACTCCTCCTCCTCCTCCTCCTCCTCCTCCTCTCCCACTGGCCGGTGTGATGCTGGAGCGGCTTTTGTAATCACCGGCACAGTCAGCAGTGACAGTGCTCACGGTCCTCAACACAAATAATGATGATCATTAATTACTGTCCTTATTCATTAGCGTGAGAGGGGGTCCCTGGACAGACTCCTTTGGAGCTGACGGGTAGCTCAGGGGCTGCTTGGGTCCAGGGCTTTGTGGGAGGGCTGGTTTTAAATATTCAGAGCAGCAGTTGGGTTTTTCAGCACTGCAGGAATGAGGGGAGGAGGGAAATCCATGACTCTCACCACTGGGTCTTGCTGCTGACTTCCAAAACTGCTGCATAGTCCCTGGGCCAAGGGCTGCAATGGAGTCAGGAGGGATGCAGATGTGCTGGCAGGAGGAGTAACACACCTGGGGAGTCCCTGGGAGGCTGTAAGGAGGCTACACCCCCCAAGAAATGGGAGAGTTGGTAAATGGGGGAGGACAGGTCCCCTAACCTTGCCCACAGCATCTTCATCCCATACAGGGAGTAACAGAAATAAGACATTGCCAGCCCTGAGCCCTGAACTGTCACAGCTCCCTCCACCCAAACAGCCCACCAGCCATTCCAGCAGAGCAGAGGGTGACCTTCCAGATGTGGGGGATGAGGCTTCCCAAAGTACTTTACAGGAATCTGGTCCCAGGTGAATAGAAATCCCCTTCCAGCCTAAGGAGACACCTTCTGTCAGGGGATCTGGGTAGTCAGGGACTGAAGCAAGGCACGAGATCCACCAAAATGAAACACGACTGAAAACCCCCCTGCTTAGAGAAAGCCAAACACACCGAGCCATGAGGTGCTGTGTCTCACGATCCCCTTTAATAGGATCAGCAAAACAGGGTCAGCATATAAAATACAGCTGCTTTGGAGAGCACAAAAAATACTTTAATCTGCAGTGGCTTTCCACCTTGAGGGACCTCTGAACGGGTACACTCCATCTGCTTATTTAGCTGATCCTGTTAAAAAGGTATCAGAATAAAGCAGAGAGGGGGAAATTGAATAAATAAATAAATATCTAAAGTCCTTCGTTGTGTGAACTGAGCCATAGAAAACTTTCCCTCCAGCAAGACTCTGGCAAAAATCCCAGTCCCACTCTATCAGTGCTTTGAAACACAAACAAGAGGATCTGCTGGTCCTAAAGTGTTTCCCGCTGCCCCGGGGCTCGTGGACCACAGGGAAGTCGTGGAGAAGCTCCTTGGAGCTGGGTCTCCAAGCAGAGGTGGTCACTGCAGCTCGTGCAAGGAGCAGTTGGGACGTGAGGAAGCAGCAGCAACCTGACCTCGGGGAAACCCTGACGAGTGAGCGCCTTGGAAGGAATAAAGCGCGATGGAGTTTGTCTCTGACCTCACAACGACTTTCCCCTTTCCCTCACCCCCCTGTTACAGCTGTAATGCAGAGCCTGAGGGCAGAGGCAAGGAGGACTTTGTCACGTAGCAACCTCACGAAGCGGCTGAGAGAGCTGGGAAGTGGGGGGAGAGCTGGTCAGAGCCGGAGGAGGATGCTCAGCACAAGCCACTGCCTGATAGAGACATCACACAGCGCCTGTGCACGAGAGAGAGGCCGAAGAGCTGTCTTCACACATTGCTAAAACCAGGAGAAAAAGCCACAGACCAAGGCAAGATACATTCGCTGCCTTGAGCGAGTCGCCTGGAGGAGAAACCCCCAGCTCCATAAGGGTTTGCAGCCCACCCAGGTTTGCTACAGCTCCTGCTAACCTGTGGCTACCGACTGTTTTATTCGGCATCCACTCTTGGGTCAGGGTCACGGGTCCAAGACAATAAAGCAAAGAGCTACGTGAGGTGTAGGAGCGCTGGGGTGGGGGCTGCCACACAGCCCCGAGGCCACTCGATAGGGAAAAGGGAGCCAGGAGCCCTACCCTGGAACCACCAGCACACCAGCAAATAACCTTCGGCTTGGTTTAGCCCTTAACGTCACTAAAGCTCCCTTAAGGGCAAAGTTATTTTGAGACAGGTGAAGTTTTGGGATGGCAGCTTGCCTGGCATCATCCCAAATCCCCAGAACAGAGCCACGAGTTCTTAAATTCAGCCACAAAATTCACCTGAGAAGAAAACACTACAAAAGGTCCATCCTGGACCAAGAAATGCCACGGAGCCATCCTGCCCAGTCCTGTCCCCATCCCTGGGCTGGGCTGCTGGTGGGAGCTGCTGCTGCCCACACCCAGGGCCAGCCCAGCCCCGTTTGCTTCCACCAGATCGGGAAGAAAACTGAAAAGCTTGTGGCCCTCGTGCTCACACGGCGTGGGAGATGGGGACAGCAGCGCTCGGTGCCTCCAGCCCTGACCTTTATTTTCCATTAAGGGAGCCGGGCGAGCGTCGGCTGTGTTTGAAACTGCGTAAAATGAACGGAAAATAAGAGGGATAAACAGCAGCAGTTAAGGCCCTTTGGTTTTTTTCTCCCCTCCCGTTTGTTTTGTTTTGTTTTTTGGTGGTTCGTGGGGTTTTTTTCCATAGAGGAATGCTGAGCCAGTTGCAGCAAAGCTACGGACACACAGCATGCAACTTGCTGGGAAGCAGCTCGCAGCCTGGGGCTGACCAGTCACGTAAGCGGGGAAGGCAAAACCCAGAGGAAAGCTGCTCTGTGGGGTGATATCTGCAAGTCCCTGGATGCTGGAAAGCATCTGGTTCAAATGCAAGCAAGACAGAGCCATCCCATCCCCCCTTCAGAGAAAAAAATATCACCATAAAAAAAAAAAAATAAATAAAAAACCAAGTCAACATCTCCAAGGCTGGAAAGACAAGGTACAGGGAGGTGATGCTGAGAGTTGCATTCACTTTACACCAACTTTCCACGCCCTGTGCGTTTGTCAACCACCCCCTCGGATGCAATTTGCTGCCTTAGTTTGGGGTATTTTATCCCACCGCTCACGCAGAGCGTTGGGCATCACCTCTCTGGTGAAGTCCACAGAGGAAAGAGGGCTCTTCTAAAAACAGAAACTTCCTGGCAGGGTTAAGATAGAGAATTGGAGGACCCCAGCGCATGCTGTGCTAGACCGTTAACTCTTTTGATACTTTACATTGAAGCTCATCTCCCAGCTAGGCCTTTAATTTCTATTTAGCTGGATAGCTGCTCTCTGTTTAATAAATAACTATTGATTATTTAAAGAGCACCTGGGTTGAGGTTTGCCACCTCAGGCTGGGTACAGATGTAGGAATGCACAGTACCTATTACTGCCTTATTAAACCTCAGTCTTGGGCACCGACTTAATAGCCACTCGCTATTTAATTAGCCAGTGAGTTCAGGGCTTGTTAGGGATGAGGGGGGGAAATAAATAAATACCAACAGAGATGTAGCTCTGACAGCCTTGGGAAATGGCAGCTCCTTCCTCGTTCGCAGGGTCAAGCCAAGGAGTGCCCAAGCCCTGACCGCTCGCCGAGGCAGCCGCCAAAGCCCCATCTCCCCAAACCCAAACCCGGAGCCGCCGTCTCCTCCTCCACGACTCGATCTCACCGAGACCACTCGTACCATCCCCAGAGGAGCCAACTCAGCCCCGTGGTTGGCTGCGTGTGCCTCCCCCTTCCCCTGGCCTCAGCATTACCATATTTCACCCTGCACGCCAGATATTTAAAGGTAAGTTTCCATCAGGATCCATGAGGATTTATCTGCGCGGGCTCCCATTAGAGGTAATAAGATGAAGGCGATCAGCCTCATACATTTCACTTTGGCCAGTATAAATGCCTTCAAATTCATTAGACAGATGTCTGCTGGAGTCACGGGCAGGGAAAGAGCAAAGGAAGAAGAAAGGAAGGGGAAAAAAAAACCCACTCCCAGGCTACTTCTAGCTTTGTCTTTGCTGGAAAGGTGGTTGGGCTTAGTGGAGATGCAGCAAACGCCAGCTGGGAGGGTGGGAAGCGGCCCGTTACACCCGGACCCTGCTTGGGCAGCGGTCCCTCGGCCACCCCTCCCAGCAGCCACAGCCCTCGCTCCCCTTACCGGGGAGCTTGAGGGTTATTTCGACTGTTTCCTTGCAGGATTTTCTAGTTGCTCGTTTGCTCCGTCCCAGCGGAGGTTGCCATCTGCCAGCGCGTCACCCCGACAGGCGATTCTGTCAGCGCCACGGTCGGCATC
>WUAM01000179.1:34332436-34343517 GCA_024336885.1 Actenoides hombroni
CCGGCAACGGTCAGGGAGTATTTGCAAAGCTCGCCGTGTTACCCGGCCCACGTGCCCGTCACACAGAGGCATCTCGGGGCCCCCGCGCCCTTGTGTGCTCAGGACGCACGGAGCCAGAGAGACGTGTGCCCGCAGGCAGCCGCCGAACACGCGGGTGCCCGGCTTTGCTCCTTTAATTACACCTCCTACGGGTGAGAAAGATAAGCCCAAATGGAGTGACTGCATGAAGGGAGGAAGCCTATAAGTTATTCATAAGTTCAGGCTCAAGCTCCTCTCCTGCTTTCACTCCATGACACCTTCAAAACATATTATTCATCTATTTTTTTATTTTTTTTTTTCCCTCCTCTGGGAAGAGAGATGGTAATTGTAGTAAATATATCACTGCCAAGTCATCCTTGCAGCCGCCGAGGCTGCGTGGGGTAGGGACCCGTGGATTTTTGGGATGCCCAGGCTCCGTGAAGGACATCCTTGCGCTGCGCCGTGGGGACCGAGGAAACCTCCATCCGGCCCATCGCTGAGACAAGGAGGTGACAAAAAAAAAAATAGAAGAAAAAAAAAAATAAATCAAACCCTAACTCTCTCCTCCAGCTAACTCTCCTCTGTCACATCCAGCCCATTTCAGGTAACGGCCCCACAATCCCCACCCAGCATTTGCAATCAGCTGCACGGCAAGTTGAGCGGAAGACTTTCCTACATCCTCACCAAGCCCCGACTCGGACCTGTAGGCTTCCCTTGAGTTGCTGCACCCCATTTTCATCCCAGCCTGATGACATTTGGGCTGGCTCTCGGGGATAAAAGCCACGACTGTCAGCAGCCCTGCCTGCAGGGAGCCTTCGAGCACAGAGGTTTTGTTTGCCCTCTCGAGGCTGTTCCAGACAGAATAAAGCACCTAATGCTACTGCCAAGCGAAGCAGCTCTCCTCGAGCTCAAGAGGTTAGTTTTTCTGAATGCAGTGACACGGATCTTCGTCTCGGCCCCATAGCACAGAGGATTTGTTGTACTCCAGTGCAAAAATAACCCTGAAAGCACCATCTATGGTCACACCAGGGAGGGGAGGGCTAAGGCATCGGCACAAGGCGCCTGGGAGGAGTGAGAGAGACGGGGGCATGGATTTTATTTGTCCTCGATTCCCAGGGAGGTCATTTACTGCAGCGCCCCTGGCACTTCCCCAGCCCTTTCTAGCACATTTGATTCTTGTGAGTTTTCTTAATCTCATCTCCTTCATTGGTTATTGCTCCTTCAGTGCTGAACTCAGCAAGATCGCTTCTGTTTAGAGAAAGATTAGCGCTGAGTCCATTAAACACGGTAATGCCATGTACCAAAGGGCACCGGGTCACCACCCCAGCTCCGAGTGCCCCGGAACACCTTCCCCAAGCGGGTGCTTTTTGCTGGGCCTGCTTTTAGCTCACGTCTGCAGTGCCTAAATGCACGGCAGCCTCTGCAGCAGAGCACATGGCAAGGAACCCTTCGGAGATGGAAACGCCCAGTGAGCGGCAGCTCCAGCGCAGAGCACGCCTTGTCTCCTGTTCAAATGGAATTTGGAGCTGGACTCGACCATCCTTATGGGTCCCTCCCAACTCAAGGTATTCTATGAGGGCAAATTACCTGCTGGAGGGCATCACCACCTTCACAGCAAAAAGAAAAGGTGGGTGGAGAAGGGGTTGGCTCAGGCAGGCAAGGCACCCACCCAGGCACGGGATGGCAGCTGCAAGAGCAACTCCACTCTGATGCACACCTTCCCATGCTTCTTGGTCCCCAAACTTCTCCAAGCCACAAGCGCCGGGGAGCAGCATCCTGCATCTCTGCAGGGATGGGACGCGCTCAGCACCACGCCTGCAAACCGTGCCCTTGCCTCCGGCACAAGGACCCATCGCCCACGTGACCCAGAGAACAAAACATTCCCCATTTCGAGCACGTCACGGCACAAATAAAACAACAGCCTCTGACCTGGCAGGGCGAGGAGAGAGGTGCTCAATGGCCACAGCCTGCTCGGTGCCACTACTCCCTTATTATTCCTTACTCCAAACAGACCAGATCCTTCCTCGTTCCAAAGATTTTGCAGCGCTGTTTTCCAGCACCCACCCGCCGCAGCACGTGCTGCCGTTAGTCCCAGTCCCAGCCGGGCTCTTATCTCCACTCACCGCCTCTCCTCCCTGCTTTCCAGTTGATTAGATGTCTATTTACCCACGGATTACAAGGAGGCAAGAAGCCCACCCGGGGAAGAGGGACTGTTGCATGGGCAAAGTCTCTGCAAACAGATGGCTCGAGGAGATAGAGGATGTTTACTACCTTGTGCGTGCTTCTGGGCTTGAGGGTGACACGGCCCTGGCACATCCCTACGTTTCTTTCCTTTTTTGTCCACACCAAGCTCTCTACCATCATCTCCGAGACTTGGAAAGTGAAGACAAAGACTCAGCCAACTGCCCAGGTCTGTCCTGGAAGATGCTGCGAGACACAGCGGTTTTAACTCAGAGCTCCTGACAACAGGATACTCATTTCAGGGGTGAAGACACTCGCACAGCTCTTCTCCAGCCCCTGTGAAGCTGGCGGTCACAGTGAGACAGCCAGGGCTCAGCAGAGACCCAGCACACCACTAAAGAAGCCACCTTGATGTCCTAGGTGATCTCACCTTGAGCCAATGCACCAGGACCTGGGAACACAAGGGAAGCCACCAGATGCTCTTTATTGACCGACAGTCTCAGTTCTGGACGGGCCATCCTCAGCTAATGCAGTGCTTAAATGCATCCAGCACCTCTTTTGCTTTTGAGAGCTGGTGGGACACCTCCAAATCCAGTACAGCCTTTTCATAATCCTTGGCAGGCCCCAAACACGAGAGCCTTTGTACTCCAGACGAAGGCAGAGGGAAAAATATAAATGTGCATGTTACAAAACACCTTCCATGACGAAAGAGCCATTTTGGACCCTGCAGAGTGTCTAGGGATTTCCACACACACCTCCCCATCTAACTCATGTCTCCCACTCTCCAGCTGACAAAAAAAGAAACCCAGGTAAGCCAGCCCTGGGAGGAACAAGGTTCCTTTTCCCCCCAGTAACCTGCATTTGCAATTTTGGCTTCTCCCGCTCGTCCTGCCACCCTAAACTAATTGCAGTGCCCGCATGCTTCCTTCCTTCCCTTCTCCCCCCACCCCAATCTTTAGTAGGCTCAAAGTATGTTCAAGATTAGTTCTGTAACCTGCCTGGCAGAGTCTGAAAACTGAACTTGGTAGAAAAAAGAAAGGAAGGGGGAAGAAAAAAAAAAAACAAGAGAGGAGAAGAGAGAGAAGAAGAGAGAGGAGAAAGGAAAATGATGTGAGGAGAGAAGAGAGAGGAGAAAGGAAAATGAGGTGAGGAGAGAAGAAGAGAGAGGAGAAAGGAAGAGAAAGGAAGAGAAGAAAGGAAGAGAAGAAAGGAAGAGAAGAAAGGAAGAGAAGAAAGGAAGAGAAGAAAGGAAGAGAAGAGAGCCACCAAAATACACACGTATCTCAGCGTGCGCACGCACAGATACAGAAGTCAGTGGAGGAATCTGTGAACAGTCAGTTCCGAATAAATAATTACAGTGGGAGGAAATAATTGAAATAATTAGCAGTTGCTACCAGAACATTCAGGGGAATAAAATGCCGTTTGCTGTTTATTAAACAGCCTTTTATTTTCAGTTTAGGGTGTTTGGGATGAAATTAGGTGGCAAACACGCAGCATCACCGAGTAACTGGGAAAGCCTGGGATCGCTAGGGCTCTCCAAGCCGCCTTGCTCGCTCCCTCCATTTCCTTCCCTCTTCCTGCTTTTCCTCTCCCTTTGAATTCCTCCATCGCTTCCCTTTCAACCGTGCAGCCTCAGGAAGGGGCTCTCGCACAGCTCTGATGCCACAGGAGGAAGAAAGATGGTCTCTGCTTTCAGAGTTCAACCACTGCAGCAGCGAAGGCAGCCGGCTGGGATTATAGACACCAAAGTGAGATAGGACTTGGAGAGCCAGCAACTGAAGGGTCACCCTTTATCAGCTGCAACTTTGAGAGTTTGGGGGGTTTTATTCCACCATTATCCCTGGAAAGCTGATGTGGAGCCCACTCACCCCCAACACCGCCTGGTAAGTGCTTAACTTCCTTCTGCCATCAACGAGACCAAAGGCCATTTAAAATGGTTGTAAACCGATCAAAAAAAACCCAAATAAGCCTCAGAAACACACAGGCCCCAGGCTTGTTCCCACCGACCCCACATCAGAGACAGGATTTGGATGAGGACGTTGCATTTGGATCCTGGTAGAGCACAAAGAGGAAAGCAAAAGGAGGGGCTGCCTGCCCCTGGGGGAAGGGAGATGGGGAGTCTAAGTCCACGCATCCTTCACATGCTCCTACCCACTCCCCCCAGCAACTGCTGCAGTGTAATGTCACCAGATGGACCGAGGAAGGAGAGGTGAAGCTTTAAGGAGCAGGAAGCTTCCTGTGTGTACACACACACCATTTAGACATCACAAAAGATTTCACACCATGTTTCACATCGTTCACATTTCTAAACTCCTCCCTTGGCGATGCAAGAGGTGAACACAAACAAGACAGGTCAAAAGCCTCATAAAGCTTGAAACAGCTCCAGGTTTGCAAAACCACTTTCAAAAGCTTCCAGTTCTGCATTAAGCCAGGTTACACAATACCAGTCTGATGAAACCACGCTTCCAAAAACTCACTGTCCGGGCAACTTCACCGCCTCGCACGGAGTATAAACCACTTTCAGTGCTTTGAAAACAGCCTGACACCTTTCAGCCAGGAAACCTCCACGTAAACAGGAAAAATAAACAGTCTACAGTACCTCTGAGATGTCTTCTCCTCGAGGTGAGGCAGCAGTCCAGCGTGGCCAGGAGAGCTGACGTGGCTGCAGGTCAGCCTGCAATGAGAAGAGGATGCTCGTTCACACGAGGTGCAGAGAATTCAAACGTCTCTTGCTAGTTTAGTTACTGGGGGAGCAAATAAGTTCTAGACATTTTTATGAGCATAGCAAACTGGCTTAAGGAGGTGCAGAGAAACCTTCCCCATCACAGAGTCCAGTCCTGAGCTGGAAAACATGAGAAACTCTACAGAAATTCTTCAGGTTGGTGGGTATTTTTTAAATTATTTTTGTGTTTTTGAGGGGGTGAACACTGTCCTCAAGCACTGAGCATCCTCAGCCCGCACCAGGATCTGGACACAAGGATGCAGGATAAGTGCCTGGCTGCACAGACGAACAGAGCAGGGAATTCAGGCCGTGCCCCAGTGAAAACTGGGGCCCAAACCAATTATAACTATGGGGAAAAACACAGACTTGCCATTAAACATGGAGCTGAAGTAACCCCACAGCTTATTGACAGCTCCGCCACATCCCTCTGTGCTGACTTGACTTATCATACCTATTAACACACTGCAACTCCGTGGTTTCTGTTTCTTTCCACCACCTCTGCTCTGCAGTAAAGCCAACTTCCAGCATTGGAAAACAAAAATAAAAGATATAAACCAAACTAAAGCCCCACAATGAAGCAAACATCCGACACAAGACCAATAAATCCCAACTCCTAGAGGACACTGAGAAGAGCCGTGGCTTCTTTCACCGCGTTTTCCAAGGTGCTGTTTAAACAGAGACAGGGGAAGGTGCATAAATCCATCAGTTGAGCCCTCTGGCCTGTGGCAGAGTTGGCAGAGCAGAGAGAGTGACGGGAGGTGGGATAATGACACCTCTGTCTCTGTACAACCAGCCCACAGTCCTGGGCTACGCTCCCGACCAGCTCGCCCATCCCCACGCAATGGAGCTTTTGGCCCCGACCCCATCGATGCTGGAGTGGGAAGGATGGGAAATTATCAGGCAAGGTGCTAATTCCCCTCTTCAAATCATCTGCTGGTTTGCAAGAGGGGACAAAATTGAGCTCTCTCTGCCCCTCCCATGCATCCAAGGTGGGGGTTTTCCAATCTCAATAAGCAATGATGGCTGCAAAAACACATCCTCCCCCCAGTATCTTCCCCAGTTTGATATCTAAAGAAGAAACAGCCATTATTTCCAGCTGGCACTGGTCTTTGCTTTCTTTTGCTGCCCAAGGTGGGTGGTCAGAGAGCAGAGGGTGGCACAGCACATCGTAGCCCCTTCCAGGCTATCTTAAGGGATGCAACATCCCTTTGCTCCAAGGTTCACCTGCCTGATGGGCAGACTGAGAACAGGGGTAGCAAACACACTGGGAATGCATTTTTTCCCCCAAGGTTTGGCTTTCCTGGTGTTTCTCTCATAAAAGTCACAGCTGAGCCTCTGCTGCTCTGCAGGGGTGCCCCAGGAGAAAGCACAGCCTTGGATCTGCTTCAAAATTAGCAGGAGGTGGGGGGAAAAACATTTGCCTCTTATTGCTTCTTGCACAGCCACATTCCCTGTCCTTTCTTGCTTCACCCTAAACCCCCCCTGGCCACACAGCTGATAGCTTGAGCTGGAGGTTCTGTTACCTCCAGGGTTAGCAGGGTGTGCATGGGCATGAGCAGGGTCAAAAGCATCTCTTGAGCTCTGGCTTGACTTGAAGAGGGATAGCAGATGGATGGGAACCACTGCAAAGTGCTGCAGTACCAACCCCACCAGCTCTGGCCAAAGCTTCAAATACCACCTGCCACGAGGAGGGAGATGAATGCCCCAAATCCCTCTGCCCACTTGGCAAAAAAGAACAGGTCTCCAGATAGCAAATGGGACAGGCCAACTCACCCCCTGGCAAAGCTCCTGAGCACAGCCCATGACACCAAAAATAAAGCTATTTCTCCTCCCAGACGGCACCTGATCCTCTCAGAGAGCTGTGGGTCTGCCCAAACCACCCTCCTGCCTGCCTGGCAATCGCTCCTTGAGTTACCCCTAACTTGTTAAGCCAAATAAAAAAGAGCCCTTGTTGCCTCTGGGTAGTAGCTCAAGGCAAATTCTCTTCAGCAGGCTGGTCCTGGGCAACCTGGGGAACGAGCCCACCCACAACACGCAGAGTTGTGGGCAAAGGATGGCCCCGTCCTCATCCAAGAGCCAGGGATGGAAAGGGACAAAACGCTTTGGGGACATCACCAGTGCCCCCCTGCCATCCACAACCTCCCTCCCCAGCTGAGCCCATCGAACGTGACAACGCTCATCATGATAAATATGGTTAAAAGCCTCCAGAGATTTCAAACCTCAGGCCCAAGTGCTCGAGCTGTGGCAATTGGGTGACTCATTCATAAGAGGAAATGCAATTTAAAATCTATTCCATTTTTTAAACACAAAGCTTTTTGGTTTTTTGCTGGGTTTGGGTTTTCTGTTTCTGACCCCAGCCCAGCAGTAGCCAGGCTCCCCCCCCTGCTTAGCAGGACTATTTCTGCTGTGGAGCAGCACGACACAGACCTGACCCTCTCCATCCCCTGAATCCTGCTGGCTCTTAAAACCTCCCTTCAGTTTTACAGAGACTTTTTAATATTTTTCTAACATTCATGCTAAAAAAAAAACCAAAAACCAACCAACCAGCAACAACAACAAAAAACCTAGAAAAGGAAAGTTGGAGAAACCTGGAAGGGAAAAGAGCTACAAGGATAAATTGGGTGATAAAAACCAGCGCAGCTGAAGGACGCTGAGAAACTCTTTTGGTCTCAGGGGGAGAGAAGAGGGAGGTGCAGTTTGATCAAGGGAGAATGCCAGGTGATTTCTCCTAGAAGGGAAAAGCACTGCAATAACCAGCAACCAAAAGTTAAAGACAGACAAATTAAATACAGCACAAATGTTTAGCAGCAAAGGTGATTAACCTTTAAAACCCCCTACCAATGGCAGTCCTGGATTCGCCATCTCCCGAGATCCTTAAATCAACCCTGAACACCCTTTTGGAAGATTGATGTTTGACAAACACAAAATCCAAGGCTCAGGAAGAGACGACTAATGATTTTCCAGGGACTGTTTATCTGATCTAAAAGCCCCTTCTGGCCCTAAATTCATTGCGTTGCTGAAGCTGATCCTCAGTTGCTCTTGGGAATCACAAGGCTGCACGGCCAACCCTGAACTCAAACCCCAAAGTGTGGCACCGAAGCTGCTCGCTGTGTTTCTGCAATCACAGACTCCTGCCCGTGCCTTGCCTGAAATTCAAGCTAAACCAGACACGAGATGAAATGAGGGGAAAGTTTCCAATCTTCTCCCTCTTTTCTTTCCCCTCCCTGCCCCTTTGCTGTTGACTCTGGGAGAGAATAAAGCACCAAAGGGTGGTTGGAGGGATTATGTTTGAGAAGTTGCTTCTGGCTCCGATCTTGCAGATCCAGGCGAGAAACAAACTGTCCCGAGGAGCTGCTTTGGCTTTGCCAGGCACCCAAATACTGTTGGCATACGAGGGGTTCTGTGCTCTGCAGTGTGGATGGGTGACCAGGACAGGGTGTCCTACTCCTTGGGCAGAACAAGCAGCAACAGAAAACCACTTCAGAGCCGTGTAATCACCACCGCGGGGGAAGTTCTGCGTACGTAGACCTGCTGGCAAAGAGAAAAATCATGCTTCCAGCCAACAATATTTTAGGGGCAAACATTGCGAGTGCCAAGGTCTGCTGCAGCTCCTTCTCTCCGCCTTTGCTCTCCGAGATGTTGTCCTTCGTTTGCTCTTGCCCTGAGCTCTCACGCTCAGTGATTACCAGAAGTCTCTGGAGCTTTATGTAGCTCACCTCGTGGTCACGGTGCCCGTGACCCATCTGAAAACCTCCCAAGGCTCCTGCGCAGGAGAAAGGCACGATGAAGGGGTGAAGGACACTGCCCAGGACACGTTGCATGGTCACGGCAACTTTCAAGTGCTCAAATTCAGCACAAACAAGCAGGAACAGTGCGTGGTCCTCACCTGCACGTGAAGCTAATGTACACAGAGCATCATTCTCCTCTTAAGATTTCCCTTCGCTGCTGATTTATATCAGCAACCACTTCTGGCTGCAAAACCCCCCCTCTCCTTTTCCACTTCAGGATGTTGCCCTTCATTTGTTCTGGGATCATATGCTCTTCCAGCAAAGGCTTTCCCTACACCACGAGCATTTAGCAATAAAGCATTCAACCCGTATCTTCCCCTGAGCTGGGCTTCCCCCAGGAATTCTCCACCTATCTCAGCCTCTGCCACCGCTGACCCAGACGTGGATTTGCACACACTCAAGGCATGCAGCGAGCAGAAACGCAGAGATTTAGTCTTTGCCTGACTGGCCTGCACAGCACAAGTAGGGAAGAAGCAATAACCTGATGTTCAACAGCTCCTTCACCGCGCACCGGGGCTGAAATCTCAACGGCAGCATCTTCCCTCTCCAGCAGCCCCATTAACCCCGGCTGATGAACGGCCTTTCACTGCCTCGAGAACACTTCTGCTTGCACTGCCCCTGCCAGAAGCTCTGCTCGTGCCCTCCATGCTCCTGCAGGGTGTTGAACAGAGTCCCACCAGTCTGATTTCCATGAGGTGAACTCTCCCCTCACTTGCTCCTGGCAGCAGTGGAGGGAGACAGGAGTGATGTCTTCTCCCTCGCAAGCTCGGAGGGGGCTGCGTTTACCCAGGGAAGGGCTGGATGAAGGCAGCAGCATCCCTCTGATCCAAGCAAGACCAGAAATCGGTAGCCAAGGGATCTGTCGGGCCTCGTCACGAGCTGAACGTGGTTTGGAAGTCACGCTGCGGATAAAATGGTTGGACTTGATGATCCCAAGCGTCTTTTCCAATGATTCTATGAATCCATGATTCTAAAACAAGTCACGAGCTGCCCAGGTCAGCACCAAAACACTGCTGTCTCTCTGCTCAGACTCTGCTGTGCACCCAGAGTACCCAGCGAACCCCAAAAAGCAGCCAGGCCACATCCCCCCCAACTTCAGCTGGCGATTCATCCTTTGCCCGGGGACACAGCTTTGCTCCCCCGTGGGCAGTGGGCAGGGCCAAGGCAATCTGGACACCACACCGACTCCTGCCAGGGCTGAGCAGCTTTCAGGCAGTTTTCTGGCTCTGAAAAAAACAGGCAAGGACTTGGCTGCTCCAACTCACTGTCTGAGTGTTAAGGTCCAATGTGGTCCCAAATACAATCGAGGACTCCAAGGACTCCTCTGGGGTGAAATGAAGACACAAACAAGGTCAGGTGTCACTTGGCAGCCAAAGGCACTTTATTAGTGCTCTTATAACTTAGAAGGAGAGAGGAGGAGAGAAAAGAGGAGGAGAGAGAAGAGGAGGAGGAGAGAAGAGGAGAGAAAAGCAAAGTTGGAAAGAAGCAGCAGGATAGATTAGCATACCACCCACATGTTCCAACAGCGGCTCACTGGCCAGACTCTCTTGGTGGGAGAAGCTTCCAACCCTCAGTCCACGTACCCACCCTTTATTGTCCACGTTCCCTCCTCTTTCAGGAGACAGTCCATCATTACGTCTCGGAGCTGCTTTGCATTGCCTTGCCCCCACCTTACATCACTCTTGTGGCTGATGCACGTGTCCAGTGCTGTCACCGAGAGGTCTTTTGGTGGTCTCCAAAAGAGAGGACCCCAAGCCCAAGCTCATGTGCAGTTTGAGGAATGGAAGGGGGGAGTAGGCAGGTGTTGTCAACCAAGTTTCTCCTTTCATGGCATTTTTGGTTCCTCTTTTCAGGGTATTTTCCATGGTAGACAGCTGATGGTGCCAAAGATAGTCCTCTGTGGTCAGCAACATTGAAATAAGCAACTCCAGCTCAGTCTCTTTACAAGAAATAGTTTTCTCCTAACGGGGAGATGTTTGAGACAACTCATCAATGGTCCCTTCCACGGAGGGAGGGGGCGAGGAGCCAGCACATCTCTGTGTCCTCTTTTCCCCTACCCTACTACAAGATGCCCCTGCAAAGAGACAAGATCCCACCACGGAAAATCGGTGCTCGCCTTGCCAGGGAGAGGGCCGGGGAGTCAAGAGCCTCTCACCAGCCTCCCACTGAACCTTCCCGAGGGGTAAATGAATCCCGTTCCATCTCGCCGCAACTCACGAGGCCAACGGTTTTACCTGGCCCAGAACTTCCTGACAATCAACCTAATTCACTTCAATGATAAATGAAAACGGGACCTTTTTAAGAACATTTTAAGTCTTACCGTAGTTTAATTCATTTCATTCCCATTCATTCATCGCTCGCTTCATGTCACT
>WUAM01000179.1:34374125-34384825 GCA_024336885.1 Actenoides hombroni
CCACTCAGCAGCTCCGAGCTGGCAGGAGCTCCGCGCAGGACAGCGAGCGCTCGGCGCGCTTGTGGCAGCCCCAGCAGCTCATACTCGGGCACTTCCTAATGTCTCGGGTTGAATGAAAAGAGACTTTGGTGTCATCACGTGGGTGCTCCGAGAGATTTTATGCCATTAAGGAGCTCGCGGTAAAACTCGGGAGATGGATCCAAGTTGCCTGCAGCTCCCAGGCTGCTGGATTTAATTAATTCCAGCTTTACAATCAGAGCAGCGAGGACTGCAAACAGATCAGACCACAGCTTGTACAAAGGTTATCACTGTAACAATTAGAGCTGCCCACAATTACCCCTACTCCTTTCTTTCACCAGCCAAGTATCAGGAAAAAAAATATTCCTACCCATTTTGTTTGGGTTTTTTTTTTTAAATCTTTTAAAGCAGTTGAAGGAAGAAAAATAAGGAGTAGTTTCCCTCAAACTTCTCTTTCCTCCCTGTCACGCTTCAGTACAGCAAGTCTGCCTTATACCTGTCCCAGCCTGGATACAGGGAAGTACCAGTGCCCTCTGCATCTGCTCACCAGTCCTTCAACCACGTGCAGGAGGAAATTCCAGGAGGAAATTCCAAGGCTGATCCAGCCTTGGAGATAAGAGGGGTTTATTTCAGCGGGAGCAGCCACCAGCAATCCAGTATATACGGTATCCCTTGAAGGAGGGGATTGTCACATTAGAAAAAAAAAACCCCTCTAAATGCTTAAAAGGGTTTTCGTTTAGACTCTCCTGCCGTGAAATGTCTTCAAGGGCCCCAGATTTATTATTTCATCAGAAGATCAGAGAGGGGAAGTTTGTAGGAGATCAAACAAATACGAATACATTAGAAGAGACAGTAGGAGAGGCTGGAGAAATTGTCAGATTAAATAAAGTGGCATCAGAATCCTCACCGACCAGGCAGGTTGTTTTCCCTCACAGGTCCTGCCCCGTGGTCCCTCGAACCCTGCTCAGGCACCACCGACCAGGGAGAGACCAAGAGGGTCCTGAGGTGGGGAATAAATCCCCCAGTGTCAGCAGGACCCATCTCCTGTGTCTCCCTTCCACCCCTTTCCCCTCACAGCAGGTCTGGCAGCTGTAGGATTCAAGGGGAGTCGGCGGGTTTTTGGCCCAAGAAGATTTGACACGACAGTGCCAACACCAAGTCCTGGACCTGTAGATGCGGTGAGAAAAGCACCAGCAGACAGGAGAGCACCTTCCTCTCGTCACACGCACCACGGGGGAGGAAAACAGTCAGAGATCAGGCTGGGGAGCCTCTGTATTTCACCACAGATCCACCATAGGTATCAAAGGGGGTTAAACCCAAGAGATACGACAGCATTTCAGGGGATTTCTGCCCCCCCCCGTTACGCTGCCAGCTAATAAAGGGAGGTTTGATGACCCAGAGGGGAGGATCCTTCCTACTGCATTTCACTGTTGATCAGAGACGCAGGAAATGCCCCGAGGAAGATGAGGCAATGGGGAGAAGACCGATCTTCTAAAAAACACTGAGACTGGCCTGAAGTTGCATCCTGGCTCCGCTATAGACACCACGGGTTACTTCCTTCTCCGTGCCTCAGTTTCCCCATTACAAGAGCAAGCTCATAACCTTTACTCCCCCACATTTCGTGGGATGGAGATGGAGGTCTCCAAACCCATCTGTACCCAAACCCCAGCACGGTCCCCCCGAAATATCAGCTGGTGCTTTCTGCCCACCAGGAGCCGGGGCTCGCTGCAGAAAACAGCAATTACCCTCCGGCTACACCAGAGACTCGACTGGGGCCCCGTGCTGTCGGGTGCCGCTATTTCGCGCCGCGCCTCCCTTCAACATTTGCGAGTTGAGACACGTCAGCCTTTCTGTCTCCTCGCTCCCCTCCCCAGCCCGTAGCAGCTGAGCAGGCTTCCCGAGCCTTCTGTTCCCAAACCACCCCCAGCACCTCCCGGTTCCTCCGCAGCTGTCAGCTCGTACGGCTTCATCTCGGGAGATGGGTGGGCGGCCGTGAATATCCACCCCATATATATATATATAGACATGTGCACAGGAGGGCTTTGCTCCTGCTCACGCGTCTCGTGGGAGCAGGTCGGGGAAACGGGGCTGCCAGCACATCTCCTGCCTGAAATCCTCATTCACAAGGAGGAACGTCACACCTCCGAGGTCAAGCCCCGCCGAGTTGTAATTCATTAAGCTAACTCCAGTGCTGGCTGAGTCTGCAGCCTCGGAGGAAAGTGCCGTTTTACTGGGGTGGGAATGGGGGAAGCTTTGCTAGCTGCTACCTAGGGCAATCGTCACCGGCATCTGGGTTCTGCCAGCCTGGGTAAGCCCAGGCTAATGGGTGAGAGTGACAGCGCTGACTGCCACCAAATCTCTGCAGAGCGATGGACCCACGGGAAGGGGTTTTCTGTCCTCTCCCCCAGAACAGAGCTGTGCCTGCCCGCTGCCAGCAAGCACCCCTGGAGCCAGCAAGCACAGCCCCATCCTCAACTACACAGCAGCGCGGCTCCCCAGAACCAGCCAGCAGCCTCTCCCTCTTCCAAGACCCTTTAAACACCAAGGGGAGACAGCCTGAAGCAGCCCTGGGCAGGTCTGCAAGGCACGGGAGGTGGCAGGAGCATTTTCTCCGACGCTCCGTGGGGTAAAGGAGTCTGTGCAGCGGGGCAGGGAAGCGCGACAGCCCCGGAATACCAAACGCAGCATCTCCCGGTGACCCCGACCCCCGGACTCACGGCTGCCACAGAGAAAAAGGCAAGGAAGGAGGAGGAAAAAAAATAACGTTTTCACTCCTGGCAGCTCGGCAGAGACAGCACCTGCTTCTGCCCGCTCCAGACTCAGCAAAACTCAGCTTTCATCACCTGACAGTGTACACGGCGAGCCCGCGCAGACACACAAAAATCAATGCGCATTGATCCCTAAGCCAGGAATTCATAAACTCCTTTAAAGGTCAAGGATTGATTTTTCACTTTCTGTAAAAAGAAGCAACTCCTGCCATCATCCTCCCACACACCACCCCCCCAAGCCCGTGCTACCCTCTCCCGCAGCACGCTGCCAGCATCCTGGCAGATATCTGCTGAGCATGTCCACCTTTCCTCCACACGCTACGGCACCACGTAAAAACATAAGTGACACATATATAAATACACCACGCACTCGGTACGAGCACTAGTAGCAATGCACGTGTCCACTCAACTCTTGTCTTGCTGGAGGGTCCTGTTTGTAGGAGCTCTGGAGAGTGTAGCACCCTTCCAGGCAGCCCCTCTGGGTTGGCAGGGAGCCCTGGCCCTTCCCGTGGGGACAATCTCCCCGGCCAGGGTCTGATTTCATTTGAGGACCCCCCCAGAACTGGCTCTTGCAACCACAGGCCCCTGACATCACGTAAACCCAGCATCCCACAGCAGCTCTTCGCTTTGAAGGACAGCACCAACCTCCTCTTCTCCAAAGGATGTCTCACGGCACGAGGGGCTGATGGACATCCCCAGCGTGTCACCGAGGGGTGCAAACAGCCCGGCCCCTGCCCCTCGGCTCCCCTCCAAAAGCGGCAGCTGCCAGCGACCGCTAATTGCCACAAAAAAGCTATAGGCTCCATTTCAGGGCACCGCTTTCTTTTCCTTTAGTCGCTGGCATATCAATCCTCCCAGGAATTCTAACAACCCTGCCCTGGCCCCGTTCCCTGGATTTCTGGCCCCTTTCCCTGGCACACCTCCTGGCCAGGCTAGAAGTCCCTCCCGTCTTTCCTCAAAGCCTCTTCTCCCTCCTCGCACACCCGCCTGGCTCCCAGCCAGTTTACACCCGCTCGGCACGGGAATCCCTCGGATCCCTTAGGTCCCAAGTAGCTAAGTGCAGAAGCGGTGACGTCGTTAGGAGGCTTTTCCATCCTCCCCCCATCCTCGGTCCACCTCCGCAACCGCTGTCGGTTTGGGGTGCAGAGCACCTGTTGCAGGGGAAGGTTTCACCACTTCACGCTCCTCACCAGTCCCATCCAACTGGAGCTATTCCGTGATTCTTTGCAAAGCTCAGGGAGAGAACCAGCTCATTCAGCTGCTTGGCTGCAAAACGCACGTTCCCCTGCTCGGAAAACGTCATTTAAATGATCCTTTGCAGCAAATAAAGGGTTCAGAGCAGCAGCTCAGCTCCCTACTGCAACGTTTCCTCCCCAAAGGCGAGCTCCTGGCAAAACCGCAAGAAAAACGACAAATTAGTCCTTTTTTTAGCACAAAAAAAAACCCCACCCCCAAACACCACAAAGCCCAACCGTATTGGAATAAAAAGCTCAAGTGTCGTTTTCTGGCGAGCAGCACCCAGCTCTGCCAGTCCTTGGCTGGTGCTGAGCGTCCCGGCTCGCACCGTCGTCCCTCCCAACACGCTGGGTGCCCCGGCATCGCATCTGTGCCCAGGATGCCCGTGCTGTGGGAGGAGATGGATTAAAGGGACTGGAAGTGACTGGCAGCTCAGCCTGCCCGTGACATGAAAGGGATTTTTAATGTTTAAGGATGCTCAAAAACAGAGGGGAGTGTAAACATCCCCCAAGGAGGATAATTGAGAGCTCTGCACCCGCTGCTAGGGAAAATAAACCAAACAACCGAAGCTCCTCTAAGGTCAAGGGGGCTGGGATGTGGTGTGAAGGTCGGTGGCCGTTGCAGACACAGCACCAGATCCAAACCCCCGATGGATTTGGAGGGGAAAGGTGGCAGGAGACCACTCCGGGCCAGTAGCACCAAAGACAGATTCCAAGCGACCGCAAGCCTCCTGTCAGCTGCTCCACGCCCTTCCCAACTCCACTGGGAAGGGAGAAGGGAATAACACCAAGGGAAAGCCAAAGAGTGAGAGGAGGTGAAGAAAGCCTCCTGGAGCTCTGCAGTGCTGCCAGAGCAGCGCGGGTCGATGGGGAGAGAGGAAAACACTCCCCGGATAGGAGCGATGCCGCAGAGGAAGGACAGCCCCAAGACTCCCAGCTCCAGCACATCTCTCCCCACGACCTTGGGCAAGGCATTTAATCTTTCTCTGCCTCATTTTCTTGGTGCTTGCCTCGGAGGACTTTGGGCTCAGACTTTGTCTTACAAGGGGTTTGGCTACACTTGAATGCTTAACTTTAAATTCAGTAATTGCCAATTAAATCAACATGCTTAGCATACTTTCATGGACTGTGCTTTTTTTTTTCCCCCCTTCTCTCCCAGCTAAACATGTTCACCTTAATTAAAGGAGTCTGCAAGTCATTGCAAAGCCATCATGTCCTGCCAGTTCTGTCTTATCATTGAAGCATTTGTATGCCCACAAAAACCAATTTTGGATGACTGGCACTACGGGATGGGACCTTCTGTTCATTAGGGCCTTCAAAGTGCCACCAGGCAAGAAAATTAAATCCGATTCAGATGGGAGGAGAAGGCTGCACGAGAAAGACAAGTGCTTTCAGGAAGAGAGAAGGGAGTAGACAGTCTTAAGCTGCATTTACAGAAGATACAACACACGGGACATATTCTGAGGCAAAAAGGCAAGGTCTGGGCACAGCTGGCCACAGAGGTTAGAGGTGCAAATTTGTTGTTAAAACCCATTGTTTGCTTTTCTGTTTTTTACCAAAAGAAAACGGTTGTTGTATTTACAACTTATAAGGTGGTTGGTGTGTTTGGGTGGAGACGCTCAGCCCCAGCTCCCCAAACACAGGAGAAGGGGAGTGACCAGAGGGGATGGACTCAAGAGAAGCCGCTTTCAGATGGTAAACTCCTGTCACACTCAAGGACTCGAGTCAGACAGCGGAAGAGGATAAAGGAGATGAAGTAAGCAAGAGATTTACCTGCTCTACCAAGAAAACCAGCTCAGCGGGCGATTAGAGCCGGGGCAGGCAACACCTCGGGCAAGGCTCACGCCGGGACCACGGGGCCAGAAACGTGCCCCTCGTTGCCAACGCCGCGGTCACGTTTTATCCGCCAGTCGCTGCAAGGAGCGCCCAGTACACGCCGCTCCATCCCAGTCCTCTCCAACCCACCCTGCCAGTGACGTGCACGAGCACTAAGCGGCAATAACGGTGACGAGCTCCAGGCACGGGGCTGTGCCCCACGGAACCCACGGGAGCAGCCCAAAGCTGCCCCAAAGTCTTGCTGTTCAAGCTGGGCTCAGCCAGCTCCTTTTGACCGGAGTCTTTTAAGGTAAAACCACTAAAACTTTGCTGGAAAGTAAAGAGTAATTTTTAATTTAATTTTTTTTTTTAAAAAAAAACCAGGATTTGTTTCAGAAAAGCCGTCAAAAATGTTTAATTGATGAAAAGCTGGATTCTCAGGGAAAGACATGTTTCAGAAGTGACACTGATAGCCATGCGAGTAGAAAGTCTGGGGCTGAGTGTGAGGAGTGGGTGGGAGTGCAGGGGAAGAATACATTAGAGTTGCAAATGAAAAACGAAACAAAGCCCTGCATCGCTTTGAAATCCTGCCTAAAAGAGAGTTTTACTTTCTGACCCCATCAGCGGTTCACGTGCTGCCGTTCGGTCCCCGCGACTAAACCAGAGGGCCAGTGGAGAGCAGCAACCACCACCCAGTCTCTTAACGGTCTCCAGGAGGGACGACCTGGCATTTCCCTAACACCACAGCAGGGCTGGAGAAGGAAACCTCTTGTCCTGAGGCCAGAGAGATGGATTTCATCCGCCCCGACAAGGCTCCCGTCGCTCGTTTCCAAGCGCCTCCACGATGGAGTTCTTGCTCCCGTGCCAGCCGACGCGGCACGTTATAGCCATCCCTGGTATTTCGCCCTCTATTCCGAGCAGGAGGTGCTCGTTGAACGAAACCCAGGGGGACGTGGGATGGTGCCTGCGTGACGGATTGCCGCCGTACGACTGGCAAGAGCTAGCAGCCAGACGGGGTAGGAGACTGCAGCCTGCAAACGGGTACCAGGAGAGCTCAACTCCAGCGCTTTGATGTTG
The DNA here is from genome assembly GCA_024336885.1 of Actenoides hombroni. Lineage (NCBI taxonomy): Eukaryota > Metazoa > Chordata > Aves > Coraciiformes > Alcedinidae > Actenoides > Actenoides hombroni. The sequence continues at coordinate 34,381,039 of WUAM01000179.1, forward strand.
TAAAACTCAAGTTAAAATGAGCAAGGGAAGGCAACGAGGAGACTAAAAGATGGAAATATTCCCTCGTATTTCCAGAGGAAAAAAAAAACCCTTCTTTTTACACCCCCGTGGCTTATAAATCATGCAGCACAACTACAAAGGCAGAGATTTCTGTGTTTGACTAATGCTGCTGTGCTTTCCTTGGAGAAGAGCAGCTTGACCTCAGGATGTCAGCATTAAATAAGACAAAACCATCGACGCCTCTCGCCTCTTTTCGTCGGAACCCTCGTCGCCGCGTTCCCCCCGCTTCAAACCAAGCGCCTCGTCTCGGCAGCCGCCCCTCTCCGGGGACCCTGTTTCGCTGGAGGACACCCATAAACTTTTGGGAGCAGATCTGAGCAGCCTTTCGTGGAGGGAACGGCAGCTCTGCTTGCTAAGACAGGGCGAAAGATTTGCAGAGCTGTCTATAAATCATCAGGCTCTGTGCTCTAAACGTGCCCAGACGACTCTGCCACTCACCCCAGAGTCCCCACGCTCCGCGGTTCCAGGTCCTTTCTTATCAGGGAGCTGCCACTTCCCAGCCTCCCCCCCAGGCAGCCTAATGGGTGTGTGGTATGAGCTGGGAGGGCTTGGGGGAGACAGAGATGCCTTTCAGCTTTATGTGTCAAAACAGCCACCCAAAGCTGTCTCTTGGAGAAGCCAAGGGTTTGATACCACCGCAGCAGCGACCCTGAGGGACTCAAGGATGGTTCTTGTCCAGGAAACAGCTGGAGCAGGGATGGACCTCAGTCTTTGGGGCTGAAGGAAAGGGTTAAGCCAACCCTTAAAAGCCAGTGGTGGTTCACATTGAAAGAAAGCATCAAGATGATGCCTGAGGACCCTGAGTCACCCAAGTCTGGATGTAAAATTGGTCTAAAGGGGTTCTCCAATAGCACATGCAAAACAAAATAGCTCCTATTTTAGCAATTTCCTCTCTGTTTTCCAAACAGTGAAGCCCTACAGGATGTCTGGCCCTCCTGATAACTCAAAAGACCAAGCCACCAACATCACAGGGCAGTTAAAAACACCTCTGTGTGTTTCTAAGGCTGAAAACAAGCTCCACCAGTTGAACCAGCTGAAATACGCTGCTTTCAAATGGTTTTTTCCTTTCACCATCCCTTAAAAAAATCAAAAAAACCCCAACAAATCTGTATAGCTGGCTTTATAGAAAACACCATTTGGAAGCGATTTGCCTCTTTTTTTTTTTTTCCCCTTTTAATTTCTTTTTTCCTGGCTGAAAACATGTGCTGAGTAGATCGCTTGGGTCAGCACAAAACCGCCTTCGGGGGTGAATAAACTAGTTGCTGTGAGCAATTTGCCCAGCACTGCTTCAGGCCAAATTGGAGAGTTAAACTCCCAGACGCTGCAAGCTGGCCTGAAATTACCACCCGGACTCCGAGGCTGTTCGCTCAGAGTGAAAAAAAAACCAAACATCATTTATCCGGAAAAAAAAATAGAAGAGGATGGCCACGTAGCCAGGGCAACCCGGTCGATGCTCCAAGCAAGGTGAGGTTCGAAGAGGAAAGCAAAGTCCTGGTTGCTTTTGGTGGGTGTTTTGAGCTTAGGGCTGGACAGTGCGGTCAGGTGCAGCGGTGAGGAACAGCTTGGATGGTGTGTAACGGAGACATTGCCCTTGAAACCGCTGCAGCGAGCCTGCAATTGCCTCGCTCGTTAGAGAAATCACATGGCTTCTCTGCTCCCCACCCCTGCTCCTCGCTCACAGCCCCTCCGCGCCATGTGCATGCACGGCACGACTCAGCCCGAGCTGCTCGAGCCTCCCTCCTTCTCTGAAACCACCGAGAAACTTCTCCGAGGCCGCAGTTTGCCCATTTTCAAAGCACGTGGAAGGGTCCAGATTGCAGCAGCCCCCGGCAGCTGCCTGCAGGGAAGGAGAGACAAGGGCTCCTAGGAGCTCGCACAAAGGATGGGCTTCTCCCCTGCCTTTGAGATGGACCCAACCCCAGGAGGACAGCAGGAACCCTCCTCCTCTCCAGGTGATGCCTCAGCCCTTGTGCTTATTTCAAGACACAAGAAACCTCAACCCTCCCAAAGAGCCCTTGAGAGCATGTGTTGAATCAGATGGGCTGGGAAGAAAATATTGCTTTTAAAGGCAAAGGGAGTGAACACGAGAGCAGCTCTGACCGCTCGTGACTGGTTACTCAGCTTAGGTCTTCTCCCCCTGCTCGTGTAAATTAGGGGGGGAATTAAAGAAAATGGTTTAATCAAGACTGAGTTGCTGGTGGAAAAATGTCATGTTTAGCCAACTGCTGCCGAAAGCAAGCGGTGATTTTCAAACAGCCTCTCCAGTACCTTCAAAGGCCCACTCTTCAGACTGGGCTGGGCACTGCCCTTCTGGAAACTGGGTCCATTTACCAGGCACCTTAAATAAGATCGAGAGCAAAAAGTCCCGGCAGGACTTTTGAACTTCACAGCCTCCGATGAACTGCGATTCGTTATTTCTGAGCTCAGCCCGGTCACCCGAGGCATACGGGCTCAATTCTGCTTCCTGATTTTTAGCTGGCCAGCGAGGCACATTTCCAGCGAAGACAAGCACGCGGCAGTCTCACAACGGCTGGCCCTTTGGAGATGAGCCAAGCGGCAGGGCAAGGAGGAGGAGGAAAAAAAAACCGAGCCCAGCACAAAACCTGCCGTTGGGTTCAGTGTCTTATAATCTAAGCAGAGCGGCGAGAGGCTCGCACGGCAATCAAGCCGGCCAGATTGGAAAGGAGGGAGCGAAACCCCGGCGAAATAAATTCTCTGCGAGACGCAGCTTGCCGCTCTGTCTGCTTCGTGACACCTCCTGGAAACTCCAGAGATGCAAACGGCACCGAGCGCGGTCCCACCTCTGCGAGGAGCACCGAAAGGCGAGCGAGCAGGATGGCAGCGAGCAGGATGGCAGCGAGCAGGATGGCAGCGAGCAGGATGGCAGCGAGCAGGATGGCAGCGAGCAGCCCCGCGGAATTCCAATGAGGCTCCGCAGGCACCGGCGCTGCGGCGTTTGCCAGGACAGACGGACAGGCTGGGCAGCCCGGCACGGGATGTCTGTGCTGAAGGTTTGGATGGATGCTGAGGCTAATGCCAAGTCGAGGAGTGCGAGATCCTGCCGGGCAGAAGGGACAGCGGGGTGGGGACCACCTGCAAGGGGCTGCGCAGCACCTCCTTAGGCTGTCAGAGGAGGGGAAAAAAAAACCCCACTGATTTCGAGCACAGCAATTCAGGAGCAGGCACGATAGCGTGGTGACCCTCAGATAGCACTTCCATCTCCAAGCCTCAGCTCCCCCCAAGAGCAAGGGGCAACGATCACCCAGAGAGGGATCCCTGGGCCTTCACTGTTGGCTCCCGGAGAGCCCAAGGTGCAGGGACAGGCTCCCGGAGAGCCCAAGGTGCAGGGACGGGCTCCTCCAGCTTCCTAAGAGCACGACTCCAGCTGACTGCACCAGAAGTCACCGCCCTGGTACCCGCTCGAGTCCCGGCACCTCTGCTTAGTCCTCCCCATCCTCTGCCCATGACAGAAGCACCAGCCAGTGCCTCATACACAACAAAAACCCCAAGAGCTCCACCCTGGCCCAGCAAAGCCTCGTTAAAACCCTCTCCTGCCTCCCCCTTGCCATCCACGGCCCCACTTCCACCCCACAGCGTGCCCACTCGAGCCACGGCGGAGCACGGAAGCCGGAGAAAGCGTTCAATGTTGCAGCAGCACAGACCTAGGTGGGAACCCAACCACAGGCCCTCCATCGCTCCCGCGCTGGCCCCAAGGAGACCGAAAACT
>WUAM01000179.1:34384925-34396276 GCA_024336885.1 Actenoides hombroni
GAAAGACACCCAAATTAAGTAAATAAACCCCCCACAAACCCAACCCCTGCCCCCCCAACGCGCCCCGCCTGGCCCCAACGAGACCGAAAACTGACTGACTTACTCCAGCAATTAACTTACTTAGTCTCTAACCCAGTTCCTTTTAAGGTAAATTTGCTCGCGTTAATGGAAAAGGGTATTTTGGTTTTCCATCACCTGCCAAGTCATTTCAAAAATTGTTTTCCCCCTTCTCCCCTCTGCATTCACGACTTAATTGCAACAGCTCTTTGACAGCAGATAGGTTCCAGTGGGCTGCCACTCCAGATGTCAGGAACATGTTAGCAGGAAGGGGCTCTGTAGGATATTTATGGCTTTAATTCCTCGGTAGAGGGTTTTGTTCTGTCATGCGGTGACACACGAATTGCTACTCATTTGATCCTGTATTTCCACATCAGTGACACTTTATGAAGGGCTCCTGGCTTCTCTGGACTGTCTCTAAAGTTCTCAGTCCTTTCACCGCCGCTGCCCTGGGTGAGCTGGGCAGGGAGGGTGGCTGGAAATGCCAAGAGGGCTGTTCAGCAGCAGGGCTCTCTCCTGTGCAGCACTGGCACAGGACAAGGGAGCTCAGGGCTTGCAAAAAAACCCCACAGAGGTGCCTGGAAAGAATCAGCAGCAATCATTTAGCTCTTTTTCTCCATCCTTCTATCCGCAAAGCGGAGACATTCGCAGCAACCCCCTTCTTCAAGCGGCTCCAAAGCTTTCCTGGAGCAGATCCCTTGTCTATCCAGCAACAGCACCCAGAATCCTCAGCTCTGGGCTCCAAAACTCTGGATGAGAGGACACCAGGCTCTGCCCCACACAGCTACAGCTCTGCTAACGCACTGCAAGAGACCAGAAATAGATGTGGGATCCATCCCTGGCTCTAAACTGCCTGAATATTGGCTGCCTGATCCCAGACTGGGGATCAAGCAGCACGTTAAGCAGTCACTCTTCACGCGGCACCGTTCTCCAGCATCACACGTGTGACAAACCCCCCCATAAAACAGGGGAAGCCGAAGGGAAGGGAGTTCTGTGCTGCATGGGAAATGGGACCAAGGAGCAGATTCAATGAAAAGAAAACCCAAGAAAAAAAAAAACCCACCCAAAAATCAGAGTGTAGTACGCACTCGGCAGACACAAACAGTTCTTCTGACAGAGGGAAGGCTCTGGGGGTGTGGGAACCGTGTGTGTCAGGGCAGCATTTCCTTCAGCTCTGCTAGAAACAGGAGCTGGGCTCGCACAGAAGCTGCCTCAGCCGTGGTCCTTAATCCAAAGCCACCCTTGAAATGAAGGAGTGTCGGGGGAGATAACAGATGGGGTGTGACTTCTGCAGGGGGCAGGAGCAGGAGACTAAAGCCCATCCCTCTCCTCATCCCTGGGCAGCGAGGGCAGGAGTACGGTGGGAGATAAAGTCTCCCCGCTCACCCAGCAGCGCAGTGAATTCCCAGCTCCAAATTGTCTGAGAACAGCAATATCAAAAGAAACAAAACCACCAAACCCCGACCAAATCCAAACAGGCGCATTTCTATCTGCTGTAGTTTATATACACCAAGACCGAGCGCGTACAAACACCCCCATTATTTTGTCAATACAATTAGCTCGGGAAGCACCAAAATTGGCTTTGCTCGAGGCAGCACTTGGATTTCTCCCTTCTCCAAGGCGCGCATTTGCAGGCGGATCGCGCTCGCTCCCTCCCCTCCCTCCCCCCCAGAAAAGCAATCTTGCCCGAGCGTCGCGATCTCTCCCATGGAGCCGCTCGCCCGAGCATCGCGCTGGGGGGTCCTTCCCTCCCTCAGCTTCCCAACCCCAGGCAGCCTGCCAGTTAGCCACCAGTTTGCAGAGGAAAAACGGGACTGGGAGCGAGTTAAAGGACAGGGAGGCCCGGGGTTTGACAGCACCAGTCAGCTTAGCTCTAGGGCTTCTTGTAGGCACATCAAAAAAAACCCCGCGGTTACGCGACAGAGTGCGCTGGCGAGGTATCAGCTCACCCTGCCACTTCCAATTTGTTCGGCCGGGTTTGACAGGCTGACTTTGTCGCGGCCCGTTTTACACCGCATCAAACGCCGGCCCCGCGGCAGAGAGCTCACCCCCGTCCCCAGGGGCCGAGGAGACGCGGAGCTCGGCTCCGGCACCGACGGGACCCCGCCGGCACCCGGCCCGGCCGCGCGATCTTCAAGGGAACTGGAATCGCTCATCACGGTCCTGGGCGGGGGGAAAAAGGGGTGACGGCAAAGCCGTGGGGCTCTGGGAACAAGGGGGTCAACAAGGGGCTTCGGGGCTCGCTCTCGTGCAACAGGGTGTCCTGGTCTGAGTGAGAACAGAACTAATTCTGGTCAGTGATTTTACCTTTCAGCTCGGTTCTTTGAGCTCCCTGCACTGTCTGAAGGTAGCAGCCTGTTCTCACAGGCAGTGTCTGCTCCTAGCAGCGAGAACACCTCCTCTTTAGAGTCACTGCCAAGGGAGGGTGTGCAGACCAAGGGCACTGCTGGAGCTTGGGTACCATACTGGGAGGTGCACAAAGTGAAAGGCTGCACCTGCAGAGAGGAGTGGACAGGACAGGGGACCCCAAACTGACCAACGAGGGATTCCAGCCCATAGACATCGTATTCAGCATATTGCTGAGGGAGTCAGAGGGTCTCTGGGCTCTTCTTCCCTCTTGGACTGCTTTGTCAGCTTGGCTTGGGTCCTCTTTCAGTTCCTTCCTCAGAGCACCCAAGGAGGACTCTGTCCATTCTGCCTTCGATCCCAGTCCGTGTGTTCCTGAACCCAGTACCAGAATCCAGCCCCTGAACACAGCTCCTGTCTGCTGCTGGGACCAGTCTGGGATTGCCCTGGTGCCTGCTCCACAGCATCAGTGGTGATGGTGGTGGAATTACCATCAGGGGCTTGGGTTCCATACTGGTTTTGTATATACTTGCATATACTAATTCCATCTTCATTCAAGCTGTTCTAGTTGCCTTTTCTACTGGCTGAGTCTCTCTCCCTTATTCCCTTTCTCTTCCCCTTTGGGGAGGGAGGGGGGGTTAACCAGAGAGTGTCTGTTATAGGTCACCCTGACCCTAAACCCTGACGCGGGGCGAGCGGCATCGCTGCTCCAGCCCCCAGGCAGCAGCCTCGGGAGCGAGGGACCCGCCGAGACCACACAACTCCATCGCTTGCTCCAGTACCGTGAGCGAGCCCCTACCCGTCCCCCTCTGCAGCTCCAGCACCCGTCAGTCTCCAGGGCACGCAGCTCTTTTTTTGGGGGGTAACCGACATCTTTTCCCTCATCTTGGCCAATCTGCATCCAAGACCACGCAGTGATTCCTCTTGCATAGGACATAGAAGAGCCATTCAGGCTTGGGCTATTAATTAAAACCCGGTAATGCTAATTTTACTGCCAAGTTGGAAGATCCTTACTGCATTTTATTAGGTAATTGCCACTTGTAAGGGCTTTAAATTGATGTCTTTATTAGACGATGCAATACAGGATGGTTATAATAATAGCTGAAATCATATCCTATAAATGTTGAGCCAGAGCTCGCTCCAGACACTGCTCCAGCCTCTACCTCTGAGCTGAATGGGGAATTGCTTCCCCTTCAGAGCCACCCAGCCCAGGGCTGAGATGTCCTGAACCAGACAACTCTTCTCGATCTCCTGCAAAAATAAGATTTTTCTGGCCTGTGTCTAAGTTGGGAGAACGGGAAAACCAAAGGGCAGCAGGGACTGGCCCCCGACTGCCCCCAAACATTGTATTTCCACCACCTTTTTGTTTGCTCTTCAACCACTATGAAAAACCCAGCCACTGTCACTGCTGAGTCACTGCAGCTCTAAAATAAAAAGCCAATGCTTTTTATCTTTTTAGGACCAGTTTCCTCATTCAGGGGCCTGATTTGTGTCAACCTGGACGTTGCATCGCAGGGAGAACTTCTCTCCCCAGCAGATCTCGCACACGTTCCCCTAACAGGGTCCCTTGCAACCTGCTCATCGCTGCAGCGCCCGCGCTCTCCTCCCAGCCCTGCCTCAGATGTTACCTGACAGCCGAGAGACACGCTGGTTTATCCCCTCCCTTCCCCAGGGACAGGACCAGGAAGGTGACACTTGTGCCTTTAAGCTTTTTGGCTTTTACTTGAACATCAGGTCCGCAGAGGGAGGGAGCAGAGGGACCCAGCTCTGCCAAGACCACCCCCGGGGGCTGCCAGGGAAGGGGAACACCTCGGGAGCAGCAGCCCCAGCCTCCGATTTCCACAGGATCCCAGTCCCACCTCCAGCTCCTTTTATCCTCCCCAGCCTCTGACTCTATCCGGAGTTGAGAGATAAACAGCCAAAGCTCGAGCCCAGGCTTTGGGAGGAATTACAGCCTTCGGACAGCTTTATAATGGGGCTGAGTCACCGGCAGCGACGTCCGGGACCGCTGGGGTTGGATCCTGGGAAGGAGCCAGCGCGGGGGATGCTGCCCTCACTGCCCTGCCACCCGGGAGGGAAGGACTCGTGTATGGAGATGGAGCAAGAAGAGCCAAGGTTGGACCCTGGGCACGGCAAGGAGGTGGCACCCGTGTGGGTGGCACCGAGCTCCCCCCAAGATGAGAGGTCCCAGGGGGGTCCCCGCTCAGCGTTCCGCCTCCCCACGCACAGTCAGCTCCTGCCTTCAGCCCTTTGTCCTCTTCCTCGCCTCCGCGCCCTTGGAAGCAGTCGCTCACCCTCTGATCTCCCCGTGCGCCGACTTTCCTTCCACACCTTCTCGTCCACCCTCTTCTTTTGCTGCTTTCCCCATTTCTTTGTTCCCTCACCTGCTCTTCCCTTCACAAAGATTAAAGCTAATGTGGTGTTTTTTTTCTTTCCCCTCTCTTTGGCAGACTGGAAGGACTGCCCTGCACTCCTCCAGAGGAAAAAAAGCCTGTAGCAAGTGCCAGTGCCATTGCAAGTCACCTTTGCACGTGTGGAGAGGAGCAATGGTGGCTTTAGGAAGCAGAGGAACGAGCGTTACCCCGACCTCAGTCCGAAAATGAGGCAGAGCAATGGCCTGACTTTCCCAAGGGACAACCAGTTTTTAGTAAGACGAGGCTTCAGCTTCCCACTTTCCAGCTAAAAGGCAGAACATGGAGCTTTACCAGTAAATCTGGGGGTTGGGGGGGGTCTAGCCCAGCCTGGACTCACCAGCACAGAGATCTCAGCTCAAGGTTGGCTACCTGAGAGGTGAGGGAGGTGGTCACGGACCAGTGCCTGCAGATACAGATGTGGCCAGAGCATCAGTGGTGCTGCAAGGTACCGGGGCCAGATCCCCTCAGCCCAGGGATCTCATCTCCCAGCCACGTGCTGAGAGGAGAGCAGGGATGCCAGAGGACAAGAGCTGCCCGTGAGCCACTAGACAGCCAGGGCAGAAAGCTTCAAAAGCAAACTCCAATTAACACAGGAGATTTGCAAACTGGGGAATTGCTGGTTGCCTGCACTCACGGGGACCCGAGATCCCTCGTTGCGCATCGGGCTCCTCCCAGCTCGCAGTCCAGTCAGCCCCGACTGATAAATTTACGCCGCTGGAGAAAATAAACCCAGGAAATAAGAGGATTCACTTTCTTAAAGGTTTAAAGCCTATTACCAAAATAGGTGCATGGTGTTGCCGTTACAAATGTCATTCCCAACACCTTCTGATTTCCCCCTTCCCGCCTCCCCCACTTCCACACTGAAGTGTCCAACCTATTAGGGAACAAAAGGAAGCTGCCTTTTAAATCTCATTCACTCCAGCTCCTCGCCTGATAGATGGCTTCCCCTCTGAAGCTCTGTTTCACATAAAAGCATCTCAGCACGGTGCTGTAAATCTGGTCTACATCAGCTTTTATGGGAGGCTGGGTTGGGTCCACGACTAAATTACCATTTATTTATTTGCTCACTTCAAATATTTGTTAAAAAAAAAATATATATATATACTCAGTACCACTCAGATTGGAGGGCTGGCAGCGCTCAAATGTGTTTCGCAAAGGAGCCTGGATGGTGCAGAGCCACCACGGGTCCACCCGCCCCAGGAGGATGCTGAGATGAGCAGATGCAGTACCAGGATCCTCCTTCCTCACGCTGATGCCTGCGAGGGATGAGCGGGACCAGGCTGAGGTGAAGCTGGGAGCTCCACGCCAGCAACTCCTGGATTCTCCTCCAGCTACTTAACGTGCTTTACGCTCCCACTGGGCTCGGAAGAATTATGCATTAAATAATTACCACGGGTCTCTGAGTAATTATGGAGTACATAACCACCTCTCAGGCAGGGAAACTGAGGCAGAAGAGGCGTTCCTTGCCAAAGCCCATGTAGGAAGGCAGTGGTAGGTTTGCAAGAGAAGCCAAGGATGCCCTTGTCTCTACCCTACCCCTCTGAGGCAGCGTGTCCCTATGAGCACCAGCTACGAGGCACCTCAATCTCCAGCACCTACTGCAAGGAAGGCGGGGAAGAAGGGAATCAGGTTTGGAACTTAACCCAGTGTTTTGCTTCCCTTTCAAGCTTCTATTGCCTTTTGGTTTTCTCATAAATATAAAGGACACTTGAAACAGAAGATCACCTAAATCCCAGGCCACTTCTGCTACTAAGTGCCACTTTTAGGCATTTTTAAAAATTATTGTCCCCCATACATCACCAGCTTGAGGAAAACCATGCAAAATGGCCAAATAGTTGGGACTATCCCCTCTGAAGAGTCTCTCCTGCTCCCATCAGCCCCATTTGATGCTGGCACAGCTGGCTGCAGAGAAGGAGATACCTCAAACCCACTGCGGGCCTCCTGGGTCACAAGACCCTTCCTCTCCCCTTCCATCCCTTCGGGAGTCGTGCATCAGGTCAAAGGTCCTGATAAAGAGCCACGTCCCCCAGGAAAAGCTCTTGTCCCCCCACACAACCCGTCACTTAAACAGCAGCTATCCACAGCCACCTCGCCTTTGCCTCGCAGCGACTTTTACAGCCTCCTGCCCCCTCTCCTAATAATCAATATCAATTTTACTGCCTGTGTTGTTATCCCAGCTGGGAGATTTACATTCTTGGTTTTTTTGCATCGCGTGGAGACGGGTGGTTTGCAGCACGAGCCCTTCTTTTACACCTCCTCAGGGTAACGACCTCGCCCCGCTGGCGAACCGCGGTGCTTATGCTATATCGGAAAATAATCATCGGCTCGGGCATGGAGGCGTTTGGGTTACGAGCAGGACGGGCACCGGGTGCGGAGGAGTCACGCCGCTCACAGCAAGCCCCGGGGCTCGCTCTCCTTCCCTCTGTTTCTATCACCTCCTACGGTTCAGGCTTGACCTTCACCCTCCGCAAGCAAAGCACGTCCAGCAGCAGCACCGGGCACCCAGCGCCGGCCGAGCCTGCGGCACCCCGGCTCTGCCGACCCCCAGCACCCAATTAGCTGAACAGACCATGTGAGACGTGCACTTGACGTTGATATGATCTGATGTTAATAACCAGGTTTCAAATATTTATTACAATGGCTGTTTTTAATAAATATTTCAAGAACACTGATTTTTTTATTTTTTTTTTAATCTTCCCTCCCCCCTCCCCTTTCTCCTTTCCTTTGCCAGCTTTGTGGGCTTAATTTGCCTTAATGAGGGTAAAAAATCACTCTGATAAATTGCTCCTTTGCAAATGCGCGCGACGTGAGAGCAACACTTGCCTGAAATATTTGTCACGTGGAGCTGAGCATCTGGCTGGGTGTCTGCAATGGGACATCGAGAGCAAGGAGGCAACGGGGATACCCCCCCCCTCATCACCACACCCCTGGGCTGTGCTGGGGTGATGCTGCTCCTCCTGGGACCAAAAGGTCCCCAGACACGAGTTGAAGCAAAGGGGCAGCTTTGACTATATAACTATATACAGGAGAGGAGATAGCACCCATTTTTATCTTATATTGAGGGCAGGATCCAAGGTTTTCTTTGCAGTAAGAGCTCGTGTATGTTTATGCCCCGATCCCGGGGAAGTCTTGAGTTAATACACTGAGGCTTAGCATTAAGAGCTATTGAACTAAAAGCTTTATTGAGCACATGCAGCTAAGCTGAAGCTTTACCCAAAACTAACCCAAACGCACATCCTCTCCCTGCAGGCACCAGGCTGGGGAGATCCTGGGCATCACCAAAGCCCAGAGCTGGGCTCAGCCCACCCTTCCATCCCCAGGCAGACAGGACCCATCTCTTGCTTGTACCCCACTCTCCCTTCCCGAATGCAACAGGGGCTTATGTTAAGCACTTGGCTGGCTCGGCCAGCTCAGCAAACAGTATCGAGGTTTCTCTCTTCTCCACTATTTATGTTGGGAGCAGACATGGGAGACAATTAGAGGCTGTATAATCAGCAGCGCCAGGGGCAGGGCTTTCATGTGCACGGCACCGGGGGACTCTCAGGAGGGGTTATTACCATACGAGGCATCCTTGGCTCAGCTTTGCTCAGCCGCAGTTTTCTGCCCTCCTCCTCCAGTCCCCAAGCAGAGAGGAAATCCAAGTGGGATGTGCAGAGAGAGCCACAAAAGACGCTTGAGAAGCAGAACTTCTCTTTGTCTTTCCCTGCCTTTTCATTTCTTTTGATGTTTAATTTTCCTTCTCTCTTCTGTTTTATTTATTCTCCTTTTTTTTTTTTTTAAGGCACTTTCTGGTGCATGTTACAACCCTCCAGCCTTCTTTCAGTCCCCATTTTCATTCCTCCCCGTTGCAGAAAGGAGACAAACCCCATCCCACAGTCCAAAGGGTGATGAGCATCAGGGAAAGCCAAGTCCAAACATGCCCTACAGGAAACAGCTGCACATCCTCTGCCAGAAGAGATTTTGAAACCAACACGTGCCAATGGACTATACTTGGAGCAATCTGAGCTTTCCAAGCTGTTCTCCTCCCCCAAACACTTCCCAGGCTCTGTGGTGACCCCCATTTTGTGCTCTGTTCCCTCTCTCCTAGACAAACACCAGGGAACTGGGGAAAAAAAAACTCAACCCAAAGTGAACCAAAGCGATTCAACTGTCTCGACTCCAACAGTTATTTCTGGCAGGAGCAGCAACTTTACCACCCTGCTTAACTCCAACTTGAACTGAATCAAGAATAATTTATCAAGTTTTTCTCCCAGAAGTCGCCCTCGCAGCAAACCCAAAGGGAGACAATATTTTTATACCAACCCAAAAAAAAAAGCAATATGCAACCTTTGCAAAGCAGAAGAGATTCAGGAAGTTGAGTGGAAAATAAAAGGAAAAGCTTCATATTCAAGAAAAACCCTTCCAATGGTTCAGAGGTGTAAAATTCTAGGAGACCTTTGCCACACTTGGTAAAAAAAAAAAAACAAAAATAAATGAAAATGGGTATTTTGAGCCATGATTATGAATAGTGATAGAGAGATGAAGCAGCAACTGAACAGCTTGGTTTTAATGAGAATTAACTAGAGAACGACGGGTTTTTACCCATTCAGCAATTCAGCTATTTTAATACTTTGCACTTTCTCCGCCCCCCCACCCCCACCCCCCCCACCCTCCAGCCCCAATCTCACTTGTACCAGGTGTGCAGAAAGTTCCCCAAAACTATCAATTGGGAAATGTCAGAATGAAAAATCTCAGCATTTCACTTCAAAGCCAAGCGTTCTGCTTCCAAATGTCGGCGGTTTATAATTCAATAAGCCGATTTGAAGCATCTTATCTGGCAGCCCTCTGTCAAAAATGGGAAAAATCGACTTTTTCTTCCAGCAGTTTGGGTAAACCCCTTATATTTTTCTTCAGCACATTTTTTTTTTTTTCCAGTCACGTTCAATCAGCTTTTTGTTTTAATGGTATCTCTGCTGAGGCTCTTTGCAGAAAAAAAAAATCTTTTCCTGCTTAGGAAATGGGAGCTGGTCTCCAGTCCAGTCCTACCACACTGACCAAAACCACTAACAAGCTTTAACATTCCTTCAAAATAAACCCACCCAACGTAAGAATACCATTTCTTGCTTAGGCAGGTAATGCCAAGCAGAAGATATTAGCCGCATATTTAGGAGTGTGTTCATGTCTTTTTTTTTCATTGCTCAGCAGAACAGGTTGATTCTTGGCCAGCCTCAAGGCACTGGGGGACTAAACAGGACCAGTAAACCCAGTTTCACGGTTTCTAACAACAATATACCAGCTCCCAGTGCTAAAAAAAAGCCCTCGGAAACACTAATTTCCAGCAGGCTCCAACATCAGAGATGATCATTATGCAAACCACTCCCTCTGTGGAGAGAAAAATCTTTCTGAAAAAGCTTTTACAGACTTTTTAGCCTGGCAGACAACGAGCCAACACCTTCCCCAGGCAGGGTCACACGTACAAAAAACCCGTAACCACAGCAGCCAGGACTCACACCCCTGAGCAGCAGCATCCCCAAGCCAGAGCATCACCATCCTCACATCAGTGACCTTAAAGATCATCCTAAAGCCAAAGCCAAGGGGCCAAAGCTGGGTGGTTTTTGCAGCTCCAGAGCATAACTCAATTTTTATTTTATGTTTTTTCTGGCAGAAGATAATTAACTTTAAAAGATATTTCTGCACGTGCACACGTGCAGACACACGAGGAAAATGTGTGCTATATTTTGATAAGCTCATTGAGATTCTCATCTTGCAACAAATCAGGCCTGGCGTCTAGATGGACAGTATTACAGGAAAATCAATATTGATTATTAGGAGCAAATATGCAGGATATAGCTGACAGTTAAAAATCCTTTCATGATCTTGGGAGAAAAATGACACTCGGACCCTACAAATATGGCAGCACCGATTCAACTGCTTCATCAATAGGGAGAGTTTGGGCCAAGTCTGCAGGGTGACAGACAGCTCAGCCCGGGAGAAGATGGGGCAAAGGAGCAGCATTTTACTGGGCTGCACTGGGAGGAACAGAGGCGATTCTGGAGGTTTGGGAGAGACCAAAGCCAAGTCTGTAGGTGCCAGAGGAGCACCCAGGGGGAGAAGAAGGAGTTTCACTACCTCGTTCCTATGGCACAGGGAGCAACAAACAGGATTTGCCCTCCTTTTGCAAGCGCCCGTTTTCTTGGCTGTGCACAGAGAGCGATACCCACGGGGACAAAGCCCCGAGCAAAGCTTGCCCCAAAAGGCAGCCTCTCCTGCAGCATCGCAGGCAGCACTTCCCAGGTGACATCCCCAATTTCCAAGCCTCAGGAACCCAACTGCTGCATCACCCTCCTGACACCAGCCCCAGCCCGGTACCAAGTGGCACACGCACCGACCCAGGGTGTTATTGCTCCTGCTGCCACCCAGCTGATATTCTCATGATTGCTGTTATTACTAATTATTATTATTAATCTATTTGTGTCTCTTTTCTGTGGTGCCCAGCAATAGGACAAGGAACAATGGGTATAAACTTGAGCATAGAAGGTTCCACCTCAACATGAG